>OZ005653.1:25557070-26094570 GCA_963930645.1 Salticus scenicus
CATATAAAACTTTTCAGAAGCCTAATATGAATTGTTTAACACAGGTTTACATAACAGTTCTCGTTATCTTGCCTTTTAATCTGCAACCTGTATTTATAGTATTAAATTTCAAGGTAAGAGAAAGTCGTGTGAGTGACACACCATATTTTTATTATTATTATTTTTTTTTTTTTGTAGTCAGCCTGTATTTTGTAAGACACAAGATCTGATAACAAAAATTTTAGAATCAAATGGTACTTTTTCATAGTCTACATACCGTATATCCGTCATATGTCCAGGATCCGAATTTCATAAAGCAAGTCTGTTCATCAAAAGGGAAGTACTCGATATCCATGAGGCATGAGCTCTTGTAGATAGCTGGAGGCTTCCAATGAACCATGCCGTCAAAATGGAGAATTGCTTTAGTCATTATGGTCACCTCATAGTTGCCATCAGCACTGTAAAAAATAATCTTATTTATAATATCATTACAATATTAATAGCATAGGTCTGCATTAAAAATAAAATGTATAAGGTTTTTTAACTATTTATATATACATATATATAAATTTTAACTCTCTGAAAAAAAAAATATTATTTGAAAATTTCCATAAGCTCTTTTATTTTATTTATTTATTTTTTATAGTTAAAATTCATATATATACCGGTGATTCAAAAGTCACAGAAAAAGTAAAAATATATATTATTTTAAAAGTACTAACTCTAGCAGTATGCGGTTTTCACTAAAATGCAACTAAAAGCTTTTTTTTTTTTTTTTTTTTTTTTTTAATGTATAAAAAATATATATATTAGATAGATTTTTTACCAGCATATCGCGCTAGATTTTCAGTATCCTCTAACATTTTAAGCAGATTTGTGTTATAAAATAGCGCCATATTTCGAATACTGAAACTTTGTTTAGGATAATTTCCAATGCGCAATGTCTGATGGTCAATTTAATGAATGATGACCGTCACACTTGAGCATTTATAGTCCTAGTTACGCTGTTGATTGCAGCTTAAAAAAAATAATTTTACAATTTATTAGCCACCTAATGAAGACAATTTTAATTAATATGATAATAAATCTTTTCTTAGAAAAAAAAAATCCCATGTTTTTCTGCACATTTCTGTGAAAACCGCATAGCGGTTTACCTATGGGCACTCTTTGAATAATGTATGTTTTATCTTTTCTGTGACTTCTGGATCACCTGTTTTTTTTTAACCGAAATATTTCCACGCAGCTGAAAAAAGACTTTGCTGATTTGTGTAATTTTATGTTAATAATCTAATGTGGTATTTACACTATTTTGCCTAATCCAAAATCATTTTGGACATTATTACAGCTTAACGTTCAAAATAAGAGGTGCACCATTTCAATGTTCCGTTTCCAGTGTACTTTAGAAACAGTTCAAATTAGTTTTGGAAACAGTTAAACAGTTTTATTTGGCGTACATTACTATGTGTAGGTACATTTATAAAAAAAATGCTAGGAAACTATGAAATGAGAGTAACACATTCTAAGCATTTAGATAAATTTCAGGTACACTATTCTTCGAAAATAATTCAACAAATTTCAGGTATTACTACATATTAATTTTAAAACCTAAATGCATTACATATTGTGCAACAGCAAAAAAAAAAAAAAAAAAAAAAAAAAAAAATCATAAAGCTACTTTAAGTACGCTAAAAGTGATAAAAACAACATATGTAGGATATATCATTTATTTAGTTACCTCTCTAAACAAAAGAATATTTTGTGCATATACAAAAAATATATGTTAGTTTCATTTTGCTTTATAGGGTTCTTGTCGATTTAGTTATAAAACTGAATCAATAAGAGCGCCATTAAACGAAATATTTTTTGTTTTCCTGTACCTCAACCAATTAATCTATCTCTGTATGAAAAATTAAAAACATCTTTTCCATATCGTAAATATTTAAAATACCGAATTTTGACTTCCAGATGATAATAGTACTCAAACACATAGATACATGCACACATACACGCAGGCATATACATATTTACGCATACAAACCAATCGTTAAAATTCTGATTTTCGGATTCACAAGACCTTAATACGCGGGACTATAAAACAACTGTAATTCCCAAAAGTTGTCGTAAAAGCATACTTTGTGTACTATCTATAAATAAAGTAAAAGATGGAGAATAAGTTATGTTGTTATCTTCCTGTTACACTTATTATAATTGTATTAAAAATATTCTTATTTTTAATATTAGTTATAGACATGTTGCCATGAAATTTGTTTCCAAAGAGGGAATAATTTTAAATAAATTAAAAAGTTATTTTAATATCAACATTACTACACTATTATTAAGTTAAAAAAAATCGTCAAAAGAACTTTCTTTTATTATAGTTCTCTAATTGTTTCTCAAAACAGCATGTAAATTTCATTAAAATGTTTTCCTAAATCTTTATAGTTGTAACCATTGCCAAAGGCACAATTATAAAAGTTAAAATAGTTCTCAGCATTAATATTTTATTGCAATAATAGTAATAATAAAATTGTACTAAACTATACATTTTGGTGCCAAAATAAATAAATAAATAAATAAATAATAATAATAATAATAATAACCATTTGAGAAAAGTGGTTTATAGAAAAAAGTGCCGCTCTAGTTGATATTAACATTTTATTGGGTAATTTTTTTCTAAACAGTCCGATAAAAATATTACTTATAACACAAAAGTTACGAAAATAGTGTTACATACATCGAAAAACGCGAGCATTCATTGTTCAGCTCGAATTTTCCCTAACTCATTTCGGAATTGTTAATCTGTTATTTTATTTCATTTTATTGTTTTATTTTTTTCCTGATATTTCCTATGACAGCACAATGTGTTACACAGTCTCTCTGTGAGAAACATACCGCTTATAAGTCTTATTTGAATAAAGTTCTCTCAAATGAAGATTAGAAGTCAGAAATCAAAAGAAAAAAAGAAAAAAAAAAGTAGTTATTTCAAATCAAATTTATACAGACTATTTATAAACTGTTGTTTTAAATTTTTATCATTAAGTATCAAAAAATGTCGCTATGTTCCTCATCAAGAGCAGCTACTATTAGAAACAAAAATAATGCTATAGTTTTCTTTCTGTTTTTATATTATTTTCACAGCAACAACAGATCTGATAAAGGAAAGGTGTTTAAACATTTGTAACAATATCGTTACGTTGGCTCTATTACTAGGTTATGTTGAAAAACTAAACATTTTAAATTTTGATAAATACGTTAAAAGTCGTATAATAACTGAAAAATGAAGTCCACAACAAAAGAAAAAACGAAAAATTTGTAAAATCATGGAATTTCTGAAATAACAGGTTTTGTGTAGAAAAAAATAAATAAATAAATAAATAAATAAAAATAAATTAGAAGTTTACAGTTATATGTTATAACAATAAAAAAAAAAAAAATAAATAAATAAATAAATAATTTTTTTATGACTAATTATTCCTTTGTTATATAAGATAAAATATCTCTTTATATTACAGGATTAACAATATATTGTTTTATTTGCAAAAAGGAAGATGATGTGCAAAACCATAACTATTATTTCGTTATATATACAACTAGCAGACTTTGCATGTTTCGATGGTCACTATATTTAAACGAAAAGAATCAATAATTTTTATACCGTTCTACAAATTAAAACTGAAAAGAAAATACATTGAAATTGCTTAAAAACTTCGCTTTGGACCCTCGCTGACTTCGGCAGAGACTTATTCACCGCAATGTCTTGGTACTGAATAATTTAATTTAATTTATAGAAATGTCAATAATACAGGAAAAACTGCATTAGTCATTTTCTTTTTTATAATAAACAGAACGGAAAACGCATAATATTTTACATGGAGATATTTTGTATAATTAGACCAATTAAAAAAAATGCTTTTCCTTTTTTCTTCCCACTCGCATTACAAAAATATTTAAAATGAAATTGAGAACAATTGTGCAAAAACATTGATAGAGCTTGGACCGCATGGCGGAATTTGAAATTTGGCACTGAAGTAGCTCGGACATTTCTCGCCAAAATGTTTAATTATGTATTTGCAATACCCATATGAACTCATCGCTGAAATGACAACAAAATTATAAATAATTATAAGATTAAAATAACTTTTTATATACCATGTTTTTAAATTTTCTGTTGAATCTTATAGCTATAAAACTACATTAGTACTTTATCAATGCATAGGAAATTTTAAAGTGATAATGACGTCAATTTTTGTGAGATGTATAATTTATTTTTTTACAATTTTTTAATGTTCACGTTTAATTAAATGTATTTATTTTTATGTCAAAAAAAAAAAAAAAAAAAAAAAAAAAAAAAAAAAAAACTCTTTTTTTTTTTGGCAACTATTAAGTTTTAACTAATGTTTATTTTCATATTAATCAACTCAATTAATCAAAAGAAAACTTTGCAACGTAAATAATCTCTAATACGTAAACAATCTCTAATAACTTGATGTACATAGTGTCCACACAAAAAAATTAACATTTTTTGAGCTCTTTTAAAAAGTATACCATCTATGCAGTATCTTTTAAAAAAATTCATCATTTTTTACTTAAAAAAAATGGCCAACTTTCATCACCAAAGTAGTTAAATCTAGACCAATCAATAATAGGAGTAGTCCACCCGGATGTGTTCCCTACAAACTCTTAGCTTTATTTATATTGATTACATTGCGTTAATGTTTCAGTAAATAATTATTGCTAGTTCAATTTTCTATAGTGGTTAATAATTATAAGACACAGATGTATAAAAATTACGTATGTAAGCTACTATTTTATATACAGTTATTCATTAGCAGTTTAAAGCACATACTATTTGGTATTACTAAAGCAAAAAATATTATCAATTATTCATACTACAATATCATTACTATAAATGTATGATGTATGAGTATTTTCTATATACAGGTATAATTATGCAAAATGATTATAAAAAATACTTCTCTTCATTGTTCTTTAAAAATTTCTGCACAATCATTCTTCGATATACTTAACAAACTAATTTAACAATACAACCATAAAAAATAAATTTTTAAAACATATTTGTTTAAAACTTTATGAAGAGGAGAATGAGTCTATATAAAGATTAAAGTTTTTAAATAAACGAAATTTGTAGACTGTAAGAAATGAACATTTCAATCTTAATTTATACATTTACAAACATGAACAATCATTTTACTATTAATATTTTATCACAATACTAAATTTAATATCACATAAAATGAATTTTATTTAGACATAACAATTTTTTCTCTAACTTTATCTAGATAGCAAAACAGAAATCAATATGCGTTAAATGAAAATAATACTCATGTAAAATATTTTTCTGTTTGTTTTACTTTCACTTAAATATATATATAAAAAAAAAATGGTAATATATATATATATATATATATATATATATAATTTCTTTTCTACGTTATATTCTATTTTATTTAAACAGCGATGAAATACAAGTATTACATCGACTCAATTTCGTATATCAGATTTAAACGAAGAATAAAAATTGATTTTATGCTTTTATGCTACCATTTTCGTACATTAGAACTGAAAGGTCGGAAAGATATTTTAGAGGTTCTGAGCAGTTGTAATATAATAAATGTTCTGTTACGTTACAATTTGTGGATTTAAATTGACACAAGTATTTTCTAAATTTTATTACGAGATATTCTGTACTTTGGTATGCTTGAAATAATTTTCTAAAATAAGCTTTTTCTTCCATAAACTAGAACGGACATATCAGATTCCTTTTATTCACATTTAAAAGGAATTTGACATGTCAAAATTTATAAATATGATAAAGGAATATATGTCATATGAAAAGGAATTTTTAAAGTTACAAAAAAAGTTTTCTTTCCCATATATAGTTACAAAAAAAAAAAAAAAAAAAAAAAAAAAAAAAAATGGGGGAAAGGGGCATATTTTTGAAATTGAGTTTTTACTTTGGAAATTAGATTGCTAGTTACCTGAAAATTAGATTGCTAGTTACCTGAAATTAGATTGCTAGCCGTTGGCATGTTTGTATGTCTATTTGTGTGACTGCGTGTCTGTGAGTTATTAACAACAGCATCACAAAAACAGAAATATTAGCAGGAAGATCAAACTCAGTAGTCCAAATCTGTTTCATATGAGGTAATACTTGAAATTTTTTATAACGAACAGAAAAAATAATCTGTGTACAGGGACATTCAAATTTATTCAAGTACATTAAGTCTATGGGCAAAATATGTTTTGTACAATTTAACATCATTAGACTGCACTAAACAAATGAAAAAAAAAAATACTTCTTACTGGTTACATTTTCCCATTATTTTGGTAACTATATTTAAATAAATCCTTTTTATAATAATATGTCTCAGTTTATTAATTTCTATATTTATTCGTAAACCTTCAAAATATGAGCGGTTATCGTTTACTAAAAATGATTTTTTTTTTAATAACTTATTTGTAAAACATAACCCTGGAAATACAGTACTTCTTAAAGATAAATAATAAATAAAATAAATGTTGTTCTAAGAAAAGAGCTTGTGGTAAGCGTAGCAATTTTCTGACATGTACGTTTCCCATCGGAAATAATTTACAAAATGGAATTATTTTCATAGTCGATAGTACTTCATTTGGAAAACTTCTTGAAAATGGCATTTTTGTAACATTTTATAAAAAGTATTTGCATTCTAATCATATTAAGACACTACGTCATTTTGACAAATCCATAGTACAATTTTTAAATCGCATCCATGAAATTTTGTCGAAAGCATAATTTTAGAACGCTTTTTTATTTTAATCATTTCACCGCTTTTTAGTTTCGATTTATCTGAAACTTCTACTTAGGGAGAATATAGGTAGACCGGGGTTAGTTGGCCAGCATTATTATTATTATTATTATTATTATTATAACTCATCATTTTAAATTTATTTTTGCATTAACACTATCAGTGAATTTTTAGGAAAAATTCACCATGATAAAGCTTGAAAACATTAATTATCAGTATTAGTTTAGAATATAAAACTGACATCATGTCACTTGAATCAATCTACACTGATATCAGGGTAAAATAGCCCACGTCTCTTGTGTAATACTCTAATAGTGTTGAAGTTAAAGAAACGGTATTGCTGGGATTTAATGTTTGTACAAATTGGTTTGTAAAATCAGTCCGTAAACTAGAAACCAACAAATCGGCCATTTCTAAGCATTGCAGGAAACGGAAAAATTATAATAATAATTTTAAATTTGATTCAGTTTAAATAATTTGCAGGACTAAATCCACTCAAGAACTTGATTTCGTTGGGATCCGGACATAATATCGCGGGACATAATATCGCTGGATAAAATATCGCTGGACAAAATTTCGCGTCAAAATAATTATGTGATCTATTTGAAAATTTGTATTTGTGTCATGTGTGATCTCTGTTTGGGGCCAGAGGGTCTTACACATGTAAATAAATAAATTAAAATAAATAAATATATAAATAAATATATCATAGAATTGAACTTCATTATTTTATCTATATTTAATTTTAAGTTATTTTATCATTTGTTTTTCTCCATTCAAAATACATTTTTAAAATATTGTACATCACTGTTGACATCAAAGCTGAACACTGTTGACAAACCTGAATTAAAAATTTTAAAATAGATTTACACGTTTGAATTCATTTTGACTAATCTTGACAACGTTCATAAATATAGTCTTTAAAGTATTTTAAGGAAAATTTATAACAATTTGGGTGATGGGTTTGTCTGTATGTCAGTGCTCTGACTAAGGTATGTGTTGCCATGAAATTTGATACAACATTATTAGTAATTACAAACTCCTTTTTTGCTTTCAATTAATTTATATAGGCGATATTTTGTCCTCGCGACATTTTGTCGTGCGAGATTTTGTCCCCAACCCTATTTCGTTAAAGTTTTTATCATCTATAAAAATCTTGAAAATATAGTGATTTCGCTGTACCGGAAATTTTACATTCAATTAATGTTTTCTTAATTTCTTCTACATTTTTCACAAGAAGAGTTTCTCAATTTCCTATTGACTAGTCACTCATTTTCTACTGGTTGATCAAAATTTGATTCCTTTCCTATATATATCAGCACTACTCTCTCATTTCTTTATGCACTGAAGACAGCATGCTGAATGCTACCGAAAAGCTGTTTGCTTTTCAGTTATTTTTCTCTTTGGCGTTCAAGACGTTGAAGATTTTCGTGGTTTTAATAATCTAGTGCTAATTCCCTTTTAATATTATGTAGAAACTCTTGTATTTTGCGTACAATTGATATCGGTGTTCCCTAATCTGATTATAATGAATAAGATGTTGCAAGATGGAATTGATATTTACATGAAGAATAATTTAAAATAAGACACTGTTATGAAATCTTTAAGGTATGAAAAGACACCTCATGGTGGAGACAAGTAAACCATAACCTCCTAAACTACATGTCTGTCGCATGGCTCGGAAACTTGGCAACAGTTGACGCGGTAGACAGCGCCACCTAGTACAGATTGCGCGACTTTTTTATTCCACTCTCACCAACAATTTTAAGAAGTGATATATGATATATATAATCCACGTTTCTTCGATTCCGTTCGCCTTTTATGTACGGCATATCTCACTTTAAAAATTTTTTGGTGTCTCTTGAATAAAAAAGTCGTTCAATCTGTACCAGGTGGCGCTGTCTTCCGCTTCAACTGTTGACAAGTTTCCGAGTCACGCGACAGGCATCTAGTTTAGGAGGCTATGGGTAAACTATACGCACATTTTTAGGATGAGTTGGGGAAAATGATATTCCAAAAATATTTAACAATTATTTTATAAAAACTTAAGAAAATAATTGTGGAGAAATAATTAAACTTAAAGAATAATTTTAAGTTAAAACTTCAAACGTGTTTTTCGTCATTTCTTTGTAGAAGCAGTTTTAAAAGGACAGTTTACTTTCAAATTTGTTAAAAGAAAATCTGTCGCTAATTTTATAAACTGAAGCTTTTTCTAGACAATCGGATTGAAATTTATGGAGTAAACTATTTTTCACATGTTCTTACAAGTTAAAAATAATAATAATAATAATAATAATAATAATGTTAATAATTAAGTAATTATATTTAAACTTAATTCATATGGTTTATTTGTTGGTGGAAAAATTTTGATGTAGATTTTCATTCAGAAAGCGGGAAAGAATTCATCGATGTATTAAAAAGTTTGGTCCTTCATTTACGAACGAATAAAAAACAGAATATGTTGAGAAATTGTATACGGAAATAGACGTAATCTTTTCCTATAAAGTTATGCAAACGAGGATTTATATGAGTGTGCACATTTATCATAAGCTTTTGCATGGATAAATAAACAACAACAAAAAAGTTTAAAATATACAAAATATTCTTTTCTTACTAAATGAAATTCTTTCTGTGACATTTTTTTTTTTTTTTTTTTTTTTTCAAATTTTCTTTAAAGTTATCTTTCCTTTTTCTCCTTTTCTCCTTTTCTACTTATTTACTTTATTATAGTTATTTTATTACCTAAATTTGCAATTATTTCATTTATTGAAAACGTAATTTTAGTCAAATATTGAAATAATTAAGTTAATCCTTATTTATGTTGAAAAATTACATTTTGACCTAATCTTTCTTTTATATCACACACACACACACATATATATATATATATATTAATTTTAGCACTTTTATAAATCTAAAGTTTTGAACAATTTTACTATCTTACTTATTGTAAAGCACGATATCTGGTAACCAGATCAATTCTGCCGGGACATGTAGCTTCGTAACACCTCCATAATCGTCAGGGTCCCAACGCATTTTGTAATCAATCCATTCCTGTAAAAATAAATAAATGGAATTTAAAAAAAACTTTTCTTTCTGAAAATAAAATTCATAAGAAGAGCTTACTTAAAAATAAAAATAAAATTTACTTTATAAAAAAGTAGACTCAACAATAAGGTCTGTGTTACTGTAACCTGTAATAACGTAATGTTGTAGTTAAGTCATGACTACATTTGCATTGTGACATGTAATTTATTTAGGGCGTAGGTGTTAAAGCTGTGTCTTTGGTATATTAGTATATATATATCATTGAAAACAACTCATACATTCCAAAAATCTTTACTGGAAATTTTTTATGGTGAAGGCGAAGGGTGGAAAGTTCTCCTAGGTAATGTAGTTAAAATTCTTTTAAACAGGAGTCTACCCGTATCTTCTGGTGCCCCAAGCGTCACCGAATTTCACAGTGTGAATTTTTTCTACTTTTTGGGGCTCATGGGTCAACGAAGATATGAAAGCATTTTAATTTAGAAAATTATGCATACAATGAGGCCTACTTCGCCGTAAGAAATTGTGAAGTCAGTATTATTTTTATAAAAACTTTTCATAAAAATTAAATTTTCTAACTATTTTTGCGGTACTTAACTGATAATTTGTTAATTCGACAATAACTTCAATTAAAATGGATATCTTGAACTTTAATAATAATAAAAATAAATTATATAAATACAGCACGTAAAAACGCTGTATGGTTAGTTTGGTTATATCTTTAGTCACTTGCGAATATGATTGTACTTAAATGTGGGCAATGAATAATTTCGGTAGGTTTAGGTAATTATTTTAAATTTTCCTTAAATAATTCCCAACAAATATATATTACATTTATTTTTAAGAATTCTTTGCGATTTAATTATTTTAAAGCTATCTCAAAATCCATGTAAAATAATATTTTATTAAGTAAGTTTTTTTCTAAGTTGGCATTTATATGTACAAGTAAAGTTATTTTGTTACATAACGTACAGAGTTTTACATAAAATTTCATATATAATGAACTGTTTGAAATAACATAAATAAAGAAAGTAAGATCATTGGAAAAATATTTAAAAATTACTTGTTAAAAGCATTACCTAATATTTAGAATAATAATGGACTAAACTCTTACCTACAGCATAAAAAAATATTATTTAAACTGTGTCTTAAAAGAAAACAAAATGTAAGCCATTATAAATAATAATATTATTATTATATTATTATTATAAGCTTAAATTTTCGTCTTCTTAATGCCGTGAAAGGGAATTCAGATTTTGTTATATCGATAAGTTTGAGGACTTTCAAATTAACTTTTGCCTTTTCTATGGTGATGTAAGCAGGTGTATATGCAAGTAGGCATGTATACACACATATACATCTAGAAATATTAAAATGAATACTATAACATTTAAACGCTTCATTAGATCGATCTTGAATTCCATATGCAATTCATAAGTCACGCACGATCTGTATAGATATTCCTGAGTGTAAAGACACAGAGATTGAATCTTTTAATTTCTGTTCAATGAACTCAATTTAATGGTAATGCGTTTTTATTCTTAAAATAATCGAAACAGAGGAAAAAAAACTGATAAAACGTATATAGCTTTATGTAAGGTATAACCATTATAGGAAATAATGTGAGTGGGACTTTCATTTCTTCTAAGAGAAGACATGAAAAATGACACATATTATGACATTAAAAAAAAAAAAAAAAAAAAAAAAAAAAAAAACTGTTATATGTTTTAAAAAATTCTTATAGTAATTTTATTTACAGCATTTCCTTGAAGAAATGAACAAATGATTTCAGATACATTACGGCTCTTTTTACTAAAAGAATAAACTTGTGAAGACATATTTGAGCACCCTATTATAATTTTCTCCTTATTCGCTGATTGAAATCTGTTTAAACACCATATAACTATCGTATGGGTAGAATGTCGATTTAGATCACTCCATACATACACACACACACGCACACACATATATACATAAAATACATACATATACATATACATGCATATGTATATATATATATATATATATATATATATATATGAGAACTATGAAGAAATGGAAGATTAATTAAAAAGTACTTTCAAGATCCAAAAATGAAAGCATACATTATAACATTACCTCATCCGGGTCGGAGACTGAATAATGTATGAAAATAATAGATGAATTTATGTGTTTGTAAACCTAATGCCAAATAAAATTGCAAAACATTTGCCTGATTCACCTAAAGCAGTAGCAATCAAAGAAATTCGAAAGCAGGTGAAACTTTAAATACATGGATCAAATGGAAAGGAAATAGCAACTAAAAGAAAAATACTTACTGGATTGAAAAATATTCAATTAATTACGATTATTTATCGATAGAACATTCATAATGAAAAGCGTTTAAAATGTGTAGTTTAATTAAATATTAGTTGACATGTATAAGATGAAGTGTTTTTATAATTCGTAAAAAAATATTGATTAACAGACACTAACAATGTTAATATTTTTTATTATATATATATATGCAAAGTAATTTAAAATAACACATTGCTGTAACTTTCAAAAGTTATATCTATTTCATTTTCTTAATATTAAATCTTAAATTCATTACAGAACTATTAAACTAAACAGAAATACACAAACTGTGTTTGCACTGTATAAAGAAATGGAATTTATCAATAATTTTTAACTAATGAAATTTTATACAATAACTTCACTGAAAGAATTAAAAAAAAAAAAAAAAAATTAAGATTAAGAGAAAAGCTATGCACGAAGAGGGCAATTTATATGCATAAATAGGCAATAACTGTTGAACTTCAAACGTATTAATTAACTTATTATCTAAAAGAAACAGTTTTTTTTTTTTTTTTTTTTTTTTTTAAATCTATACTAGGGTGCTATGCTCCCTGCTCGCTCCACTCACCAACACCCTACGAAGGCTTCGTCTCCCCTCGACACACTTTACATATGAACACCAGTTTGGCTCTGCCCATCTATTCGCTACTTTGTACTTCAGTGAATAGGAATATTAATAGTGCATATCACAAGACAAAAGCAGAAAAATGTTTTAGAAATTCCCATATTCAATGTCAAATTCGAATACATAATACTCAATACCATATCTCCCCCCCCTTTTTTTTTTATTTAGTATTACGCTAAAAATCAGTAATTATGTTTTTCATAAAAGAAAGAAATTCTTGATATCAGGAATATTTTGTGTTACAGCTTTTGTATATGACCCCTTTGGAGACTATTAAATTTTTGTCACTATTTGGCGATATAATTGCAGGGTTTTTTCTTTTTATTTATTTATTTTTTAACTAGTACCTATTTTTTTTTAATGCTTGTGCTTTTTACTATTAAAATTTTTAGTTAAATTATGTCAGTATATATTATTCTCTATATATGTTTCTGATGTACAGCTAGGCAATAATTTTACACATTCGAATATATAATTAAAGAAAAAAGCTTATTATTACCATTATTATTTTAATTTGGAAATATCTTTTACAGCTGTAATTTTTAATTATATCCTACATACTTCTTAAAACAACAAAGGATAAAATGTACTCGATTAGCTATAAGAATTTTAGGTGGTGAACTTTTTCTTGCCATAATTCCTAGAAAAATGAAACGCATCATAGAAATACCTAATTCTGTAATATTAAAAAATTATCAGTGCGAAATTAGAAGATGCAGTCATTTGTTAATAAGCTTAAATTTGATCAATATATAAATAGTATATATTAATATATACAAACAACATAGGAAATTGCCAGTAAGGAAATTTTATAAAAGTAGAAAAAGAAAAAAGATATCTGTAGACGACAAATTACAATCCTAAATTCATTTTTTAGGAAAGATAAAGCTGTTTATTTATTTGCAAACGGTAGATTTCTTTGTTATTAATAGCAACATTGACATTTTTCTTTTACACGAAGGATGACATTTTATATCCCCTGGTATTCGTGTCGTCATAAGACTCAGAGAACAACGACCTGTAGAAACTTTTGGAAAATGGCAAATAGAATAATTTTAATAACCCCCGACGTTTTTAGGATGATAAAAATTTCCAGCCAACAGAAATGTTTTTTTTTTTTTTTTTTGAGTATTCGACCCTCATTGATACCTCTCATGCAGCGAAGCACCCTTCCATTCACCAGAAGATTCGGTATTTGATGCCAGTGACAGTGATTTTTTTTTCCCAACAAATAGAGACTATGTATTATGCTTCAGGTTACAGGCCTTTAAAGAAATCGCTCAAGTAGCACAGTATATTTGGTATTTCAATACGTTTTTGTAGCATTTTTCCTTGCTTAAAATATTTACATGCAGAGTAAAACTCAATGTTAGACATTTTTAGAATGCTTTTTTATTCATCCTGGTTGTATGTCATCGAGCCACTTTTCTGCTCTATTTTGACTCAAGGATTGACCATGGATATCCATGAGTGATCCGTGAGTGACCAGTGAGTTACCCACGAGTAACCAGTGAGCTACCAGTGAGCGACCTGTGAGGGACTAGTGAGTGACCAGTGAGTGACCAGTGAGTAACAAGTGAGTGACACATAAGTAACTCAGAATATCAGAAAATTTTACAGGATTTTGAAGGATTTCAAAACATTCGCATTTTGCTTCATTTCGGTTTTTAGTTTTAATTTAAAAAATAATATAAGCAAAAGATTTTTAAAAAGAATGCGCTTTTTTATCGGCGTCCTAAAAGGTAGTAAATAAGGCAAGATTTTTTGTACTCAAACAAATTAAAAGATCAAAAGCATTCATTGATGACGATGTTATTATATAGTATGATGTAGAGCACCTAAATAAAATAATAGGCCGGCGCATCATTTTTTTGCCTCCAAAGAGGACAGCATTCCCGCTTGGCGTCATTATCGCTTGCATAATGATTTTAATAAATCTTGATCTGAAGCTAATCCGATCAAGATAAGAGAAATAAGCAACAATAATATTCCTAAAAACACATTTTTTTCACAATACATTCTCAGGATGTCATTTTATTCTGAGGATATCCTATGGATGTACGATGTGTTGTTAGGGCGGTTTCTGTTTCTTTCACAGAATGTCGCCAAAATTCAAATACACAGTAATAGAAGGTCTGTGAACACTTTATATTCACTTCTTGAATGATTATAGCAGTTTATCGCAAAACAAACTTCCATATCATAGTTTACTTAGCTAAAACTATGAAATATAACAAAATAAGTTACTCTAAAGTAACGTAAGACGATAAAAAAAATTTTTATGGTTTGTTTACGTGCTGGGTACATGTGGACACCCTAAGGCAACAAAATGCCTGATGCGCCAGCTCGTATATATAGGAGCCTTTGTATGATGTAGTCCTTAATGAGTGCTTTTGATCTTTGTAATCAATGAATGATTTTATCTTTTAATTCGTTTGAGTACAGAAAATTTTCCCTTATTTACTACTTTTTAGGATGCCGATGAAAAGGCATTCTTTAAAAAAAATACTTTTTTTTTTAAATATTATTTTAAGATACATCCTGGATTAATTTTAATCGAGCATGGACTAAAAATCTAACCTTTGTTCTAGGAATAATCACCACTAACAATCAAAATTATGCATAATACTTAAATTTCATCCCTTCCTCTTCACATTTTGCTGTTTTTAGAATAAAATACTTCTTTAAAGAAATTGTAGTGTAGAATTGATCTAAATTAGGATTTCCACATGACCGTTTTGTTATATCCTGTCATCTGAATGTCATATAAAACGTAAATAATACATATGATTATACATATTTATAGTATTTCAGGAAACAAAAGATATTATATACATTATAAAATGGAAAAAAAAAAAATCCTACTGTTGAATCCTTTAACATTTTGTTCAGCTACTGTTATATATTTCTTTAAATTGGCAATAAACTCAAGGAAAAGGTCGTAATTTTGTTCAGTTTTAATCTTATGTTCTGTAAAAAAGAGATTTAGACGAAAAAAAAATAGCTTTTGCTCAACTTTCTTTAAAAGAAGAAAAAAGTAAATAAATCTCTTATCTTTAAAAGAGATTTGTTACGACAAAAGATTGAAATCGAAAGCTTATTAGAGATAAAAGTTTGTTTCATCCATTTTTTTTTATTTTAATAAGTATTACAAAATTGAAAATAAAACTTTTATAAAGAACTAAACTGCTTTTTGCTCTTATACTGAGTAACACACGATATATGTTGTTGCAACTTCAAGTGTTACAGTTGAATGGTAATTTAAGCTTGAACATTTTATAAGGCCACGGTAGACCAGTCGGTAGAGCACCGGGCTCGTAAATGGAAGATTGCGGGTTCGGTATTCGAGCTGGCCAAAGACCGTCGTGTACACTAATAGCAACTAGTGCACGTAAAATCTGTCGTGGCCGCAATGTCCTCCATGTTCCCATCAAATGTTACACGTCTAGGGGTTACCGAAGCGAGAGAGCCATCCCTTACATGTAGGATCAAAATTGTGATGGCATGTCTCCGGATCATCTGCAGGGGTGAGTTCCAGACGGTCGCCAACTGCCATTTGCGCTGTACTAGAGCAATATAAAACCCGTCCATCCATCCCCCCTTATATGATAAAACACATATTTTACATTGTCTTTTTGGAAAAAAAGAAAACAAGAGAAAGATTTTCGATATATTATAAAAATATTTATAAATATACGCTGAAAATAATATAATTATTATGATTTGCAAAGGTTTAACTCTTTTAAATAAAAGAAGACTGCTTTAAAAACAAAAGAAAATATTCACAGTTTTGTAGATACTGCTGTTGTAAATGTAGAAAAACTTAAAAAAAAAAAAAAAAAAAAAAAAAAAAAAAAAACTTTAATTTTTAAAGTATAAAAAAAAGACAGTCAATAAAAACATAACACCAAGAGAAAATTAATTTTGAGGAATGTAATTTAGGCAAAGAGATTGTCTAGATAAATTTAATTGAGTAAATGTTTAAGGTTACAGGTTAAAAATTGCGCGAAATGAGACGTTTCAAATGAAGATGATTAGTGAATTATAACTAATGATGAGATCTGGTTTTAAATACAAGCATGTAAACGGGTATGTTTATAAGTGGCAGTGAATGTGTTGTACACATGCAATTTTCAGTGATAGAGTTCCATGCGTCGAGTGTCCACCAGTAAATGAGAGATTCTGCTCTCAAAGCTGGTAGACAACAGATGTGGAACATAAATCCAGGCTGCACTCGTCGAACTTTTCTAAATTTGCCATGTATTTGTCCCCGAAACTAGCTTGAATATATGCTAAGGCTCTTTAGAAAGACTTCGTAACGACGGCATATTACCCAGACGTAAGATACTAGCATAGTGCTTGGCCTTAACACCCAGAACGATCACTTCTCTGTATGTAGCATTATAAAACTCGGTTACTTAGATCAAGAAGAGTTAATGCTGGATGTAGATGACTCTGAATTTCTGATCCCCTGCATCACACATAAGTGAAAGATCAGGTAATTTTACAAGAGACAAGGATGCTCCTCAAAAAATTAGAAAAAAGAGAAAATTACGTGCGAATTAAAATTTCCGACATTTTTCGTATATTTATACGGGAATTTGTAAATTAATACATAATAAAATAATTGTTAAATAAAGTATAACTTGAATATAATAATTCGCAAAAATAATTACTTTTCAGTGCAAAAAACTGGTTTTAAACAATATAAGAGAATGGTGTTTCATTATATATGTGGAAAAAATTTGAAAGTAACCAATAGTCTGTATTATCTAAAGTGTGTATATATATGGTAATCAATAATATTAATTTAACATAATTTAAAACAAAATAATTGCACATAACGAAATTCTTCTACCTCTTTATAAGTTCTAGAATCTAATAAGACAAGTTTATAACGAACACTAACACTTACGTTGTGGACCGAAATAGACTGAGAATTACAAAGCTTCACCAGGTTGTTTAATGGCCGATCGTTAGCTTTAAAGGGGGGGGGGACAATATAACTATGTATATATGAAATATTGAACAATCGCACCTTTTTAAAGGTTCTAGAATCTGATAAAGCAAGTTTAATATGCATATTGATATTTATTTTGTGGATGAAGAAATATTGGAAACTGCGCGACTTCTATGGCCTGCCTGTCTGATTGTCGATCGTTAATTTGAGGGGAGGGGGATAGAACAAATTTATAAAAAGTTGAAATCCGCCGTTTAACAGAAAAGTTGCACCCCTGAAGAGAAAACATCAAGTCAACATCCTGTAAAACACGTTAGGTAACAGAAGCATAATAGGGACGTGTATTATTCTGTTTGAAAATATCACGTTCATTAATTCTCATGAACGGTAGCACAAACAGTTAACTCACTAATCTTAAGTGAAACGTTTCTGTCAAAGTGCTTGGGATAATGAGGAGATTTCCAATCACAGAAAATCGCCTCCTCTTGTAAAATACTCTATGCACGTTCAGTGCATCTGTGTCACAGATAGCCTGATTACAAGGTCTAACCAAACTCCTTCTTACCAACATACTGCTATCCCTGGCGGCACAAAGGCTGAAGTAACTCTCATATAAATATACATAGCAGATTTCCAATCAGTCTTTTAGTGTGATCCAATTTAAATGACGTACACTCGGAAAATATTTCATATTTTCATATGAGCTAAACAATAGTCTCAATACATTTTTTTTTTTTTACCTATTAAATAAATATTATACGAAATAAAATTCACTTTGTATGTACCGTATTTTTTTGCGTATATTCTGCAGGTCTACTAAATCAATTTCACACAGGAAATTTTAATAAATAGTGAAAGCTATTATTAAACAAGATTTTGTCTCGTAGAAGTATAATTTTGTTTTTAAATTAAACTTTCTAGTGTAAAACTGACGCGCGGATTATACACAGGATAATATGATACCTATAATGTAAGTTGTGTGTAGTATAAAATTTATGCTTAATAGATGCGTAACTAGATGGGTTAAATGACATCATAAATATATAGAATAAATTAAAAAAAGTGATTGGATAGTAGGATTGAATAGATTCACATTTAACACGTTCACGCCGGCGCATTCTTCTCAAAAGTATCTGAGCACTAGCCAATAATTCCGATATCAAAAAAGTATACTTAAAACTGTTTTGTTCAATAAATCGTTGTCGAATCATGTTCTTAGACTGACTAAGATCATGATTTGACAAGGATTTATTTAACAAAGTAGTATTAAGTGTTACATTTTTTGGACAAGGATTATTGCTAGTGTTCGGATAATTTTGCTGTGAACCACTGATTATCATACAGATAGGACAGTGAAGCTAAAATGCGAACCGGAAATATAGTAGCACCACTAGTGTCAACAGAGGGGAACTACATGTGTTAAGTCTACATGAATAGCATCTTTGATCGAAAATTGTTTTTCTATTTCGCGAGTAGTTAGTAGCAGGTTAGTATGGGAAGTTTTCTTTTTCTTCAATTTCTATTGTTTTTGAATTCACAAAATTTTCCTCAAAACATTCACAGCTATTCTTCTGAGAAATAATTTTTTTTTTGTAATGTTTAAAAATATGCTTTGTGAAACATATTCAAGTACAAATTAAAATTACAAACTGTAATTTTGAAATAGCAGTATGAAATCATTAAATATTTAACGTTGCTTGGTTTAAATATTACAAAATGCCTTAAAATGAAAAAAAAAAATGTATTTACTTTATGTATATTTTCAAAGTTTATTTTCTTAATATTTAACACTTGTTTTTTAAAATAAATTTCTTTTGACAATCAAGTTTGTAAACAATAATAAAGTTACCAACGAAAACGTATGTGCAGTTTTCTTTCCTTCACTTTTTCTACTACTTTTAAATATACAAAATTATAACATTCACAGCTATTTTCTAAGAAATAAAACTAATTTTTATAATGTTTGAAAATAAATTTTTCCAAACACATTCGTGTTCAAGAGTACAAATTAATAGAACAAACTGTAATGCTGAAATAGCAGTATGGTATGAAATCTTAAATATTTAACATTGCTTGGTGTAAATAATACAAAATGCTTTAAAATGAAAAAAATATTTCTGGTTTATGCATATTTTCGAAATTTATTTGCTTAATATTTAGTACTTGCTTCTTAAAATAAATTGCTTTCGACAATCAAATTCATAAACAATAACAAAGTCCAAACATAAACATCAATAAATGGTTAGTCGGTTGGATGTTGGGTTTAACATTGCACTAATATTACGATAGGAACATAGATACAATAAAAATAAGACGAGCGATTGCGTAAGCTGGAGATCGCGAGAAACTTACAGCCGTTGACAATAGGATCGTTGCAGTCAAATTCCGGTTACCGAAGAATATACGGGAGTGTCCTATCTGTATAATAATCTGTGCTGTGAACCACCGGTGGCCCGCGCCAGTGTGAACGTGTTAAAAAAAAAAAAGGAAAAATATAGACATTTAAATATTATCATGTAATTTACAGTTTAAATTTTAATGACAATTGTATTTGCAAGTAACTATTGAAACAAAATATACTGTTTATTCATATACTGTTCAGTCTTCAGGAAATATAAAAAAACGCAAATGGAAATGCAATTCCAGCAATTTCAAATTATTGCCCTTAATGGAAGTAATTATTTCGGTGTTGCCTTGTAAATCTTAACGCTCTGGTACATTAAGGAATATTTTAGTGTCGCTCTGTAATTTTTAATGCTAATCATACTATGTTCTCTAGAAATTTGTTTTTGCTGTTGTTTGTGCTTATGAATAATGAAAAGTCAAATTTTCTTTAATATTTGTACAAAATAATGGTAATAAAATACGGTGTCCAGAATTACTTCTTTTAGAACGCAATGCTTTGGTTGTATTTATCTTATTTATAACAGGAAATATCCCATAGTGAACTTAAATAATATGTATCAGTTTCAAAAAATTCAATGGATATTAACGGGGGTTAGAGTGCGGACAGAAAGATGGACAAACAAACAAACGGAGGACCTAAACATTTCTCAACTTTGTTAGAAGCTACTAAAAAGGTGTAGAACAAAAAAGGAAAAGGGGCAAAATTAAAGAATTTATTAGATTTTCAAGGGTTAGATTTTACCATTTAATGTGTAGGGTAAAAGTTTGTATTATAATAGATACGTAATTGCAATGGTTAAGTGACATCATAAATATATAAATTAAACAAAAAATGAATGTTAAAAATATATATATATATATATAGAAAATGTTGCTTATACCTAAATTATTTGTAATAACTTAAAATATGATTATTGAAACAAAACAAACTGTCATACTTACATAATATCAAAATAATAAAGTGATTCCTATGTACGTTTTCAATTTAGTAACTCACTTTATTACACTCTATGAAGTACTCCATAAAAATCTATACAAAATTTTCTTTTTAAACATACTATAATAAATATATATTTTTTATTGTATTATAATTTATTATATAAAAAAAACACGTTATATTTTAGTATATGAAATAAAAACAGTTATTTGTTAAATCTAAACCAGTACTGGATAACAAAAAAATATTCAGTGATCAATTATTCCACATTTATATGGAATTATTATTTTAATGCCTAATGGCATAGTATTACACAATTTTTTTATAATGTAATCCTGAGAAATTTCATTGTGTCAAATATCGTTTTTTTTTTTTTTTCAGTCCTTGCAAAATTGTAGTCTACAAATTTCGAAGTTCTTTATCCGCTTTATAGACTAAATATTTTCGATCGTATATGTATCAGGACAATTTCTAGGTAGTGATAAAAAAGAAGTTCTACGATATTCTTTGTAGGAATAAATCTAAAAGGATAAATGAATGATTACTTACAGATGCTCATGAGGATACATATGTAATTTTGAAAATTTGAATCAAATAAACTTATCATATATATTTTGCGGCAAAGTGCATTATCATCTTTAAATATTTGTTGTGTCAAAGTTTGAGATACCTCCAAAAAGGTCAGGTACGCATTCACTTTTGTAATAGCCGTGTATTTTTGCCGAAAACGATTTCTCAGTGAATATGATCCTTTGAACATTAAATTTGTCTGATCCCTTAAAAAGTTATGCACCACCATACCATAATGCCCGAAGAATGTTTCACTGTTTTACTAGTGCAATTTTCATTAAATCGCTAACTCTTTCGTCAATCGACAAGCTTGTTTCCTTGAGCTCTAAATAATATGAACTGGACTCACCAGGGAAAACAAACTAGACCCAATAATTAACTGACCTCATTTAAATTTTTTGACCCATTGAAAACTTATTTGTTAATTTTTTTCGTTAATAATGGGCTCTTTATTTTATTTCGTCTGGCTTTTCAACTTACTTTGTTTAATCATCGCTGCGCTATTTTTCTAGAAAATCTTTTAATAACACTTTTTTTTTTTTTTTAATTTCTTCTAAGTTTTAAACATGTTACAAATCGATTTCTAAAACATCGTCTTTTTAACTGGTGGCCATCTCGTTCGGTAGAGCAACATGGCCTCCTAGAGCTAAATTTTCAGTTTAACCGGCTGAAAGAAAGAATAAATAAATCTTTCTAAATACAACTCAACAAAGATTCGTTAAGCTTTAATTATTTTGCCATCTTGCACACTTACTTTTTTTTTTTTTTTTTTTTGCTTTTCATTTCATATTAATATTTTTTTGTAGTAACATTGAATGCTTCATCCTTGCTATTTTTGAAATACTTTTCAAAGTTACACTTTTCTTAACTAGTACTTTTTACTTTCAAAACTTGGTTCAAACTTAAATTTCATGTGGATTGCAAAAATTTGCTTTTAAATGAAAACAATGGTGGTTGCTGAAAGGAAAAAAAAAAAAAAAAAAACCAAGTACAGCTTCTTCATTTTTTTTCCCCCTTTCTCTGTCTTTTGGAGTATCTTCCATAGCATCTACGTCATAAATATTTAGGGGGGGGGGAACGCCTTTTTAATATTGATTATTTTTAAAAGCAAATTCCTACAACTCCGAAAAAAAAATTCAAACCTTAATTTTCATTATACATTGTTAGATTTTATACACAAAGAAAAAAAAAATCGTTTTTTCCCTTTTGGTGAAAAGGATAATTTAAACTAGTATGTTGTGGCCCCCACATGACTTTCTTCTATGCTTTTCTATACATAAAAACTCAGTTATTAAAATTTTTATTTATTAAAATTGTCTTTCATGATGATTGCAGATGATTTTCATTCTAGAGAAGTTGTGAAACACTAAATATCCACAGAAAATCAATTTTATTCTCTATATGGCTTTTTGTTATTGTTAAAAATGAAGATGGTTCAACCATTCGTTTTAAAGGTATTGACGAGCTCGTTTGAAAGATACTCATAATGGAATTTTGCCTTCCTCGAATGGGGCTTACCTCTCAGAGGAGGAAGCGATACTCTACATATACATTTCTTTTTCCCAGTTGACTGTCACTATTATAAATTATTCTTTTTAATTTCATAATGATTCTTAAAAAATGATTCTCTTTATGTACATTTATACGAAATTTTGGCCTATACCCCCATGTTAAAAATTTAGATAAAGTTAGATGGCAATACCACCTGTTGGAGGATTTTCGGCAAATATTCATAAACACTAATTTATGTCAAGGTCCAATTTCATATCAATTTGTATGTAAGTTCCCGATATACAATTGCCTCAAAATTTTGTCACACATATACAGAGAGATATTTTCTAAAAATGGTCAAATTGTGCAATTGAGATGTTTAATCTCAAAACGTGGAAATCCATCGAACACCTGAGTTCGGAAAATTTTACGACACCAATACTTTTCTCTGTTGCATGTAAAAAAATGTAAAAATGTAGAGGTATCTCTTAATTTTGAATAACTTAAGTTTACTAAAATACTTAAAGACACGCACAACATGCAGCCTTTTATTACAACAAATTTTATTTTAGACATGTTTCAAATTTTCTTAGTATAAAGTTAGTTGAATACATTTAAGCATTATATTTCATTAATCTGTGTAAATTCACAATTAATTTTATTTTAGGTATTAATATGTCTTACCTGTTCAACCCACACATTTGTTGTCATGATTTGATTCTTTAAATTCTAAAAGGAAAAGAAAAAATAGGATCAGTTATAACAAAAAATTTCATAAAAAAAAAAAAAAAAAAAAAAAAAAAAAAAACTAGTTTATTTTACTAAAATGTAATTACACTCTATAAATCTTAGAAAACCAATGTCTGTATGTATAATGTTATGTATATCATTATTGAGATTAAACCAGACATCTGATATTGTACACGTAATTTCTTTTGCCCTATTTTGCTGTAGACATACCATTGTACGTTGAAGTAGAAGACAACATATATCGTATTTAAATATATGCATTGAAAAAAATTCAAATTAGATTTATAAATAGTTTTATTTGACATTCATTCCTGTATGAGGATCACTAAAATCTCACAAACCACACTGATTTAAACAGTTACATTCATAAAATATTTTAGACTATGTGACTAAATTAAAAAATGAGCTTGAAATTTTTAAAGAATTTCCATTTATAACCACTTATATCAGTATTGGGGTAGCCCTGTATGTTATATAAGAAGGAATTCGCATTAAATGCTGCACTTAAATTTAGCACCCCCTGACCCCCCCAAATAAATAAATAAATAAATAAATAAATAAATAAAAATAAATAAATAAAGATAATTTTTAGCAATAGTGTTAATGTATCAGAATCTTTCTGTATGTGTTGCTTTGTGAGCGAAGGATAAATGCTTGTCATATTCTCTGTGAAGGATGTTGTGGTGCATATAACAATCGTGCGTTAGTTTGTTTATATTTAGTTCGATATAAAGATGTACAAACGAGAAATTTCGACTATAGAATTAGTGTTTTTGACTAATTTTGTGAACCCTATATGAGACAAGTTTTGATTTTCATGCTAATATATCTATTTGAGTTATGCTGATAACAGTCTCATAGACAGGAGGCACAGAGACCAATCGTTAAAGTTCTGATTTAGAGCACCTAAAAATGTTTACATTTAGCAAATCTCAGTTTCAAAAATTGGACCGAAATAATATTTTCTGTGTGAATGATTACAAAGAAATAAAATAATAAACTGATTAAAATGTACAATAACTATTACTGAAATAAAAAATCTAGAGTGACTCCACTCGACTTTCCAAACATTAAATAATTAACTGTTGTATAAATAAATTAAAATAACTGTTGTAAAATAAACAAAAGTGAAAATTATAATAGTGCTTTTATTTATTTTTCTCCATTGTTTAATTTTTCGCTACTGCACTTTAAATAATTTGAGCCAATAGATCATAAAGATAAAGAATATTTCATTTTGTCCCTGTAAAAATCTATAAGGGTTATATTCACCAAAATCTACACAGATTGTATGACGGTAACGTATAACATGCTTCTAAATTTTCAGCTCAATCGAATAAGATGTTTAGATGCTATCACACTTTAAACAATTTAGGCCCATAAGCCATAATCATACAGAATACTTCTTTGTGCCCCTGAAAAAAAAAACTGTAAGCTCTATATTTACCAAAATGTATACAGTTCTTTCGAGTGAGATCTATAATATGTGCATAAATTTTCATCTCAATCGAATAAAGCGTTTAGACGCTATCGCACTTTTAAAAAGTTGGGTCCATAGTTTCTAATGATAAAGAATTTTTGTTTCTTTCCTTGTAAAAAATTTATAAATGCAAGATTCACTAAAATCTATACAGGTCGTGCGACTGTTACTTATAACGTGCATGAGAGTTTTCAGCTCAGAAGAATAAGGGTTTTAGACGCTATTGCACTTTAAAAAAATTGGGCCCATAGGCCATAATGATATAGAATTATTTTTTGTGTCCCTGTAAAAAAAAGCTATAAATCTTAGATACACCAAAATCAATAGGGTTCGTGTTGGTGACCTATAATACATGTACCAACTTTCAATTCATTCGAACAAAGCGTTTAGGCGCTATCGTGTTCACTTACACACATACACACACACATACGCACATCACCGTATAAATAGTAAAAATAAACTCAGGGGATCTCAAAATGAATAGAAATACTAAAATCTCAAAGTCGGATTTTTGACATGATTATAATATACATTTTTTAAATATGCATGTTCAGAAAGTAACAAGAAAAAAGGATATTAATTTCGCATGATAAATTATTTTATATTTCTCATACTTGTCCTGCTTTAGCACCTTTTCGTATTCTCTTGCTTTGTTTCTTTCTTATTATTATCGATATTTTAAGCAACGCTGAGTTTTAAAATATATTATACATCCTATTTTCTTCAATGTTACAAAAAATAAATAAATATAATCATGAAATGTAACTTTAATTTTTTTACATGAACATGCAAAAAATATTCTGCTTATCCCTAAATTATCTAATAGAATTTTCAATTTACACTGAATATTTCTACGTATTATCTTGTGCTTCCTTTGTGCATGAGTTTAAAATTTACACAAAATATTAGGACATGCATAAATGAATATAAGAATACAGTAAGGCAGATGATAAGACGATTTTTATATCATTCCCTTATATTTCATATAATATTCATAATTCCAGTGTTATCATTTTATGCTATCTTTTATATGAAATGTATGAATATAAACACGAATTATAATATATGAATATATATGAATATATATATATATATATATATATATATATATATATATATATATATAAATATAAAACTATTATAAGACACATGATGAGACGACTTTTATTGTATTCCTTTACATGTCATATATTTTACATAATTCTAGTAAGTAACATCATTTCATAATATCATTTCTGTGAATTATATGAATATATATATATATCAACGGACATGAAAATAAGAATATAATAAGACACAATATAAGACGATTTTAATTCTTTTATATTTCATATATTTTAATTCTACGTAATTCCAGTAACGTCATTTTGTGACATTTTCTCCATTCAATTTGAGTCTACCAACGTTCAAGTAGTACTGTGCTCAAGGCTGGTGCGTGGAAAGTGTTGGGTTCAATTTCAAGATCTACCTGTTCGGAGTTTTACATAGTTTTCTCCAAAACTCTTGTACATGCGGACTATGACACTTTAGAAAGAGCCCCCATAATAAATCGGCCTTAAACCCTACAACCAACAATCCCCATTCGATTTTTTTTATATTCTTATATATATTATTATATGTAGAAGTTGCATAGAATTAAACACATGTGCTTCCAAGTGAAAAATATTTTGAAGTATAAAGGGGTATGGATAATTAGTGAGTGGAGCTTTTAATATTAATTTAGGGGTTTCAACTTACCCCAATTATCTATCTTTTCTGTGAAAAAATAAATAATCACAGCGATCAATATTAACGATGCTTTTTTCCCTCACTCATGATAATAAAGCATCTTTATTTTAATGTAACATTTTTAATAAGGCACTTTATTATCTAATAGACAATTTACATCCTCCATCTTCAAGTCATAAAGTTTAATAAATGTTTTTTAGTGCGCATGTCTCTTTTTCAGTAATAATACTTAACTGATATTAATCTTACTAAACACTATAACTAGAAGTTTTGTAGTTCGCATCCTTATTTTTAAATATGAGTATTTAGCTCAAATTAAATTTTTTCTTCTTTTACATATTTTAAAGCATTTAGAATGTCTGTATTAGGAACACAAACCTTTCAAGAACAAAGTTAAATGAAAAATTCCGTTTAAAAGTTATAAAATTTTACTCAAGTTAATGAACCATGAAAGCTGATACGAGAATTTTCAAGATTAAGTTTGAGTTGGTAAAAATATTCAGTTAAATTTTCAATGCGTTCGGGATAAATAACGCATATAAAGTAAATGCTTTAATATGCATATCGGATTACATGCAATTTCAGGAATTTTCTTTTATTTGTTATACTAATTTATATCGAAAAGAATGTATTACAAATTGCGAATAAAATATCAATAAATTTCGGTAGTCTATAGAACTGAATGCTTATTAAATTTCAAAGAACTGCAATATAAAAAGGGATTTATTTTAACATTTTTAAAATATTTTATTATATTTTATTTATTTATTTATTTATATATTTTTATTTTATTTTATTTTATTTTATTATCTTATAAAAACGGAATGATACACAATTTTTACTTTCAGTTTCTAAATTAATGAGCCTCAAGGAACAAAACTTTGCAAACTGTAAATTTTCCACGAATAACTTAAAAGGCGCCTTACAACTTTTTGATTTATTTTAGTGCGAGTTAAAAATGAAAGATTTTTATTTCATTCATGTAAAATCGTCGTAGAAAAATTTACCTTTCGTCGACGAAGTGTTTTATCAAATGAGTATGCATGTAATAAATAAATAAAAAAAAGTAAACATATAAAATTAAATTACTATATGAATAAACATCCTCTTATAACGAAATAAACAATATATCAATGAAGTACTTAGATCTGAATAATCAGTGAACTATAGAACAAATTGACAAGTACTGAGAATAGTCTTCTGAAAAAAAGTTTTATTAAAAACAAGTTTATAAAAACTAATGGAATTTTTAAAAAATGGAGATTTTTCTTTTATATATTCTCAGCACAATATTAGGGCTATAATTGTAACGAACAATAGAATTAGCACAATACATCAAATTAAGGCTATAGAATTACAGGATGTAAAACTGATAACTAAAACCAATAAAGCATTTTTAGTAAAATTTTAAAGTGTTTTATACATTTCTTTAAAAATCTCTTAATTAAATCCGATAATATAATAACAGTATTACATTTATTCCTATTAGCCCCAAATTGGACGTTTAAGATTTTATTTGGTTTGTTACTCTAAAGTCAGTTTATTTATTAAACCAGGACTTTCAGGTTAAAGTAGATTTCAAACTTGTTCGACATCCACATCTGAACCTTGATTCGAGCCCAGCACCTATTAATGTAAATCCAGAGAGCTAACTTTTCTGTCATTTTACGGAATTTGTTATTTGAAGTGTTCTGTGAAATTGTTGCATCTATTATAAATCAAACTGATAATTCAGGAAAATTAAAGAATGCTATATATATATATATTTTTAGAAATATCAATAAATTTACAAATTTAACAACAATAAAATACAAAAAAAAAAAAAAAAAAAAATTCTGGAATAACAATAAAAGTGACTATAACTTATATTCTGTATATATAA
This sequence comes from Salticus scenicus, assembly GCA_963930645.1. Classification (NCBI taxonomy): domain Eukaryota; kingdom Metazoa; phylum Arthropoda; class Arachnida; order Araneae; family Salticidae; genus Salticus; species Salticus scenicus. The sequence continues at coordinate 25,586,067 of OZ005653.1, forward strand.
GCAAAACGTTTTTGTATATCATTTATATATAAATTTGTCATAAAACTGTACGGTAGAGATGGTAACAGAAGAATTTTTATTTATTTTTTTATTTTTTTTTTTTATCAAAATTTATTTTCTCGTTGCGGTTTAATTAATATTACTATCTTAGTACTATCTAATTACTATCTTAGTACTATTGCATAATTTCTGTCACAAAATTTTCGTTGTACGATTTCGTAATTGATATTCCTCCTCTTGGATGAAAGGAACAAAAATGAAAAGGTCACAGTTTTCCATGATAAACATCTTTTGTATTAAGTTTCATGTGGATATGAGAAACTGTGATATTGATTATTCTTGTGATTATGAAAAACATAACCTGAAAATGTAGAAAATTCTGCGTATTTTTAGGAAACAATATCCTAGATCACATTCGCCGAACTGTATTTATCAGTTTTTTTTTTTTTTAGAATAAGCATTTTACATGTAGAGTGTGGTGTGATTTTAGCGCCATAAAAATTCAGATATAGCTATAAAATGCAGCGTTTTAAAATAATCATGTTATATATGAGCTTTTAATGTTTTTATATATTGGGTGAGCGCAAAAGTTCTACACGTTTTTATTACCAATAAAGAAGAGCAAATAAACGTAAAATGAACATTACATATTATTGTGCATAATCCCCATTGCTATCTATGATCGCTTGCCATATTTCTGGTAGGAGATGAATCCCACGGCGCGCGGTAAAACACCGACGGTTTCGAGTCAAAAAAGACTTGGATAGCAGTTTTCCCAGCATCAAGATCGTCAAAGATTTTCCGACTGAAGGAATTGTTCAACGCACGAAATAGGTCATAGTCAGTTGGTGCCAAGTCAGGAGAATAGAGAGGGTGGGGTAAAATCTTCCAACTTTTGTAATTTTTGCCCAGTAACTTTTGGCGAATAATGACAGCAGCAAGTGGTCTGGCGTTATCGTGATGAAGGATAACACCACGACGTTTGATGAGACCTTGCCGCTTTGCTACGAAATCTGAATGCAGGTAGACAGTAGAAGGCAGCACTGATGGTTTGATAGAGTGGCAGGACCTCCCAGTGAATTATTCCCTGCAAATCCCACCACACACTCAATAACACTTTCTTAGATTGAAGTTCAATTTTCGAAGTCGATGCAGGCAATATCACAAGGGCGAGACACAGTCCTACGACACTTTACGTTAAGATACAAAAGCCACTTCTCAACTCCTGTCATAATTCGTGTCAAAAATGGGTCATTATTGTACTGGGAAAGTCAGGAAACACAGGTGGCGATTCGGTCATCCGTATTTGCTATGAGGTTATGTGGAACCCAACGATCCAACTTTCCCGTAAAACCCAACTTAACCAGCAATCTCTCAACCTTTGTCCGGTGTACGTTGAAGGTCTCCGCTAATTTTTGCACGGTTGGGTTCGGGTTGATCCTTATGGCTTGTTCAATATCGTCATCTCAAACGTGTGATGGCTGTCCACTCCTAGCCTGATCTTGGCAGCTTCTGTCCCTTTCTCTAACCCTTTGCGAAAGCATCGACCACATGTGCTTTCGTCTATTGTATCTTCCCCATAAACTTGACAAACATTGCGACATGTTGCGGCTGCCGTACTCTTATCGAACTCGTATAACAAACAATGTCTTATAGGCTCATTCTCGCTTTCCATGTTACACCCTCTGAATATTTTTTAGATGATTAACTTTGTGAGGCATCCACACGTTTGATTGGCGGACGATTTGCGTTATTACACTGTCATGCGTGACGTCAATTCCAATGCAAATTTGCATATCCAAAAACGGGTAGAACTTTCGCACTCACCCAATACTTTGTAAAGGATGAGACACGGTTTTCTGAGTCTGGTAGAATTGTAGCATAGAAACTTCCCCTATCAACCGATATGCATTTTTTAAATCTGCCTTGTTTTACATAATAGCAATCTCACACATCATGATCGATGCACTGTGGAACATGAAATATAATATTCCCATTAATGAAGAATAAAAAAAAAAGCAGTTTCACCTGTCAACCCTTAGAACACTAAATCGATTAAAAATTTTTTTTTATAATTATTATCTCTTAACCCTTTCAGGGACGCGCGCCGTTTGCTTAGGGCAAAGGAAAATTTTAATTCCCAATAGCAAAATTTGGTCCTTGAAATTTTTTATAAAATTTTTTTCTTTTATGACTTTGAGGAGAAATGTCATTTACTTCTTGTCTTATAAATTTGTTGGCGAATTCTGGTGGAATTTTATTTTAAATGAAAAAGTTTCCTTGCGACTCAAAGGTTTAAATGAAATATAGTGCATTTTAAAGATTAGGAAATATGATCTTGCTTTTTCGTAGAGTGTGTTTTCCTTTAAAGGGCAAAAACGGGAAGCATACATGGTCCCCGGCTATGTTAATTCAAAACTCAATCAACACTAATTAATACCAAAATGTAATGAATTATAAAGTTTTGTAACATTATGTGTATTTTTTCGATAGATACTTCTCCCAAAAAATTACGGTTCCACGCAAAAAGGTTTCAGTGAAACAGACAATTTTACAGTTAATTTCTACATATGGTCATATCCTGCTCAGTATATCTCAACTTGTGTAAAAGCAATAAAGTCAAATTTTTTCTCGAATAGAATGCTTTCTTCTTGTGTATCGAGAAGGAGTAGTAATAGAAATATAACAATACAAATCACAAAATTTAAGAATTATAATATATTATTAAAACAATTCTTAATTACCTTGAAGGAAACAACATTTTTTGTTCATAAAATAGCTATTTGAACAGCAAAAGATAAAATTAAATTTTTAAATCAGAATGTCCCTACAAAAAATCTATTTTGCGTTATTTTCCAATGCACGTAGTACTATTAAAATATATTTTATGATAGTTACGGTTATGTTCCACAATACGTAAACAAATATCAGTATAAATAAATAATGATACATTATAATTTTTAAATACGTCATTTAAAAAATATTTAAGTTAAGCTAATAAATAGTTATATCATTTCGAAATAAGAAGAAAAGTATCAATATCGGATTTTCTGTGTTAGGAACCCAGACTGCATTTGTCAGCTTAGCCGCTTTGAACATTTTATGGTTATTACAAAAAATGCCTTTCGGAGAACAATCCACCCAAATCTGGTTCCCTATCACTGACAATCTCCTTTAACACCTTTACCATATGTATTTTGTTATTTGTTATTTAAATAAATATTAATTAATTACTGCAGGAAAGTGTACAATTACTCTTCACTAAAATAATTACTCATTCAACTACACACCTTCTAATCAACTAATACTCTGTGTACATATATATATTATTTCTTCTCAGAGGACGAGCATACCTGCGTAGAAATAGACTGAAAATATATTTTAAATATCATACTGCTTTTTACAAAAATCCTACTTTTCTTCACTTGAAAATACTTTTTTTCCATTAACACTAAAAGTCATTTTATTTCTATTTACGAATCATATCACTAGAAAGAATACATCATCTTTCAAACAATCTAATTATAGATGTTTTAGAAATATCTCAACAATAAATCGATTGCTTCTTGAATTTATCGGGTATAAAACTAATTCTGATTGAAATGAAGATTCCATTTAGGTCTTTTCAAACATTTTATGAATGGAGTTTTTCATGATGTATCTGCTTAAATGATGAAGTGAAGCGTGATCAATTCGCTTTTATTGCCTATTGATCGCTCTTGCACTAACGAGGAGAAATGCTGCTGTGTTTTGTATTTGAAATGGCTTAAATTGACTGCCTTTCATGAAATGAAGTGATTTGGATTATACATCTTTCAAACATCGATTTGTTATTGACTTGAATGCTTATAAAGTCAATAAAATTTAGAATAATTTGTACTTGTAAACAATGTATTTGTAGCCAAACACCTTATGATATAACAGTGCGTAATTTTGCAAAGAATTTTGGTAAACTATACAATAATTGTCACAAAGTAGTTTAGTTTAAGAAAGGACATAAACATAAATATTTTTGTAGAATGATTAAAATAAAAATTTCCTTTAAGTTAAATGGCCTTAATAACTATATTTTTTAACCTGTTAATACTCGCATTAATACTGATAACTATATTTTGAAGAATCACATTAGGAACATGATAGTTAGAAGATTGACCCCCCCCCCCTCCTCTATACACAGACAGTCAGACACACACACTAACCGATGAGAAAACTAGTATGTTGTGGCCACCACAAGACTTTCTTCTATATTTACCTATACATATTCAATCAGTAACAATATTTAAAAAAAAAAAAAAAAAAAAGTACGATTTTTTTTTTTTTTTTTTTTTGTTAAAAGTGAAAAAAATCGATAACTTTGTTTTAAATTATCACAGATTTATAGTTCAACCATTCGTTTTAAAGGTATTGACGAGACCTTTCGAAAGATACCCATCTTGAAAATTTATCCCCCCCGGGGGGGTACTTCCCCCCCAGGGGGGGAAGCGATGCCCCCCCATGCAGAAAATTTTTTTCCTAGTTACATACTACTATTATCAATAATTCATATTAATTTTACAATCACAAGTTTAAAACAACTCTAATTATGCACATTTATACGAATTTTTGTCCTATGCTGCCATGTTAAAAATTTAGATAAAATGCTATCACAGCGCCACCTGTTGAGCTATTGATCCCCAAACATAATCAGCACCAGTTTATGTGGGGGACCAACTAAATACCAAGTTTGGTTAAATTTCGTTAAAAAAAAAAAAAAAAAAATTGCGATATTTTTCTGTTTTTTTTTTGTTAAAAGTAAAAAAAATCGATAACTTTGGTTTAAATTATCACAGATTTATCGTTCAACCATTCGTTTTAAAGGTATTGACGAGATCTTTCGAAAGATACCCATCTTGAAACTTTGCCCCCCCGGGTGGGAACTTCCCCCCCCCGGTGGGGGGGGGAACCGATGCCCCCACATGCACAAAAATTTTTTCCTAGTTAACTACTACTATTATCAACCTGATCTTTCGAAAGATACCCAATGTGAAAATTTACCCCCCCTGGGGGGTATTTCCCCCCTAGGGGGGGGAAGCGATGCCCCCCCCCCATGCAGAAAATTTTTTTCCTAGTTACATACTACTATTATCAATAATTCATTTTAATTTTACAATCACAAGTTTAAAACAACTCTAATTATGCACATTTATACGAATTTTTGTCCTATGCTGCCATGTTAAAAATTTAGATAAAATGCTATCACAGTGCCACCTGTTGAGCTATTGATCCCCAAACATAATCAGAACCAGTTTATGTCGGGGACCAACTAAATACCAAGTTTGGTTAAATTTCGTTAAAAAAAAAAAAAAATTGCGATATTTTTCTAAGTTTTTTTTTGTTAAAAGTAAAAAAAATCGATAACTTTGGTTTAAATTATCACAGATTTATCGTTCAACCATTCGTTTTAAAGGTATTGACGAGATCTTTCGAAAGATACCCATCTTGAAACTTTGCCCCCCCGGGTCGGAACTTCCCCCCCCGGTGGGGGGGCAACCGATGCCCCCACATGCACAAAATTTTTTTCCCAGTTAACTATTACTATTATCAACGAGACCTTTCGAAAGATACCCATCTTGAAAATTTACTTCCCCGGGGGGGGATTTTCTCCCCTGGGGGGGGAACCGATGCCCCCCCCATGCACAAAATTTGTTTCCTAGTTAACTACTACTATTATCAATAATTCATATTAATTTTACAATCGTAAGTTTAAAATAACTCTCATTATGCCCATTTATACGGTACAGTGGAGCATCGTTTATACGTTTTTCAAGGGACCGTTCCTAAAAAACGTATAACTGTAAAAAACGTACAACTGAAAATTCGTTTTAACATTAATACACAATAATGTATCATATTAATAATAAAAGTCTAATCAATTTTCATGATTTCCTTTACATTTTTTCGAATAAGATATATTTTTAAATATATTTAAAATATTTTTAAAAGGTTAAATAAAAATTAAATTATAATTGAAAATATAGAAATTCAGAATTTTTTTCAAGATTTCGATTTTAATCTTTAAAGACAAAACCTTTTGTTCTCTAAACGAAGATGACATTTTTGCAAACGATTAAAAGGAAGGAAAGAAAAAAAAATTGTTTCTCCAACCGTAATGTCAAATAAACACGATAAGAAGATCTTCCAAATCACCCAACGGAAGTGAGTAATAAATATTCAAGTTTACAAAATGTCTATAAAGTTGTGGGCTTTTTTCCTCTCATACCCCATTCCTGGAATCTGTATACCTACCATTCAACCCAGTCGCCAATTGCGTATCTCTGAAAATTTTCTAACCCCCCTTCCCCCCAGGCTATCGATGCAAGTCGCACTTTGTTCTATAGCCGCACTTTGTTACCATAGTTCTAAGAAAAAAATAATCGAAAAAAAAGAATAAAACATAAAGAGCATTCATGTTTTTTTTTTTTTTTTTTTTTTTTTTTTAATCCTGGAATGAAACTCAAAATTGGGATTCTACAAGGAGAAAAAAAACGTATAAGTGAAATTAAGAATTACCTTGTGTCGTATAAACGAAATATTTTTACATTAGAATTCAATGGAATGATTTGGGACCGAAGTCGAAAAACGTATAAATGAGAAAAACGTATAAATGAGAAACGTATAAAAGGTGCTCCACTGTATTTTGTCCTATGCTGCCATGTTAAAAATTTGCATAAAATGCGATCACAACGCCACCTGTTGAGCTATTGATCCCCAAATCTAATGGGCACCAGTTGATGTCAGGGTGCAACTAAATACCAAGTTTGGTTAAATTTCATTCATTGGTTCGTGAGATACAGCGTCCACAAAAAAATGATACAGACACACAGACAGACAGACAGACACACAGACAGACAGACAGACAGACACACAGACAGACATTTTTTAAAAACTATCAATTCATGTTCAGGACATCCCAAAACGTGTAGATCCGTCAAAAAACAGAGGTTGGAAATTTTCGCGTATCCAATACTTTCTCTATATTACATATAGAAGAAAGTAAAAAAAATAGAACAATCTATTTGGATACAGCAGAGCTTAAAACGAACAAATCAAATAAGAACTCGATATCGACATTTTCGAACAAATATCATACTTTCATCATCTACATTAGTCGAAAATTGAAAGTAGAAAGATATTTATAAATATTATTAACCTCGTCCTGATAGTTTTTATTAGAAAAAACTTATTGAAATTTATTAAATATGCAACTATAATTTACTTGTAAAATAAAACAAAATATACTTTCTTTTCATATAAAAACTTTCAAGAACCGGTAAAAGAGTAACTATAACTTGTTTAAATAAACATACTTCATCGCATAAATTACAATCTGTATTTAAAGCTCACTTATATAAACTTTCCAAAAATATGAAATACGGCTGTTTTTGATAGTTTCCTTCTAAACGGAAATTTCCTGCTCGTGTCAAATATTTCGCATTTATTAATTTCTCCGCTTAGAAGAGACGCAGTTACAGTTAGTTGTACATGATTTCCATACTTCTGAAAGTAAACACGCCTCGAGTGCTACGTCGTCATGACAACGTTTCCTTAATCTGGGAAATTGTAAGAAGTTTAATAACTGTTTATCTTGTTGAAAGAGGCCTGAGTTTTAATAAAGATCAGAATTTTACTACTTCATCATAACATTTCAAATATTGCGTCAGTTAAATTTGGTAATATTTATGTTAAATGAATAGTTTAATGCTGCATTGTTGTGTACATTTCTTTAAGAAAATAAGGAGAATTTAAAGTGGTAGTTCTGAGTATTAAGTTGAGTTAGAAAAATGTTTGCGATGATTACCTTTTTTTATTTTTTTATTTTTATGAAGTCGGTTTTTATTAAATATGCTTATCTGCAAAATAAACAGACCCACATAAAATTGAATTAAATTAAAATGTTATGTAACTTCTTTAGTATTAGAAAAATATTTTTAGTTTCATATTCCTTAGTTTAAATTGAGAAGTTACTAAAAAAATTTAAAAAAAATCATTACATTTATAAATTTATAAATCCAAAGTAGATAAATACTTTTTTAATTTGTTTAAATAATAAAAATAATAATAATAATAAATTGGAATTGATTTATTGTGTTTTTAATGCAAAGCACAGTACCAAAAAACTAAATTTAAATAAAAAATTAAATTCTTTTGTGTTAGAAATGCGTTTCCAGATTTCAAATGATGAGTCTGATAACAATTGCTATTTATACAGAGGGTAAAAAAAATGTTCATGTTATCAGTAGTTCATGCTATCTGTAATTAATCTTTATATAACTAAACTAATCTTCATTTTAACGAGGATTAGGCAAACAGTTCATGTTAAATGTAATTCACGTTAACAGTGTTCACGTTAACGAGGTTCGACTCTATTTTAATAATGATAATAAATATAAAGTCAAGTACAAAATCCTTTGTAGAAATATACTGGAAACATTAAAACTAACTAACTAACTAACTATATATATATGCAAACATTAATTTCGATTAATAACTATTTTTCTTAATATTGTGTTAAAACACCCCTACTCAAATATTTAGCAAGATTTAGAAAGGAACATTTTTTTATTACAAATTGCACGATATATTAAACACTCTTAAACTTTTGAAATGTAAGAAACAAGATTGACGTCATATTTTATAGTGAAGATTAAGATTCCACAATAATTAAGGGTCGGAAGCAAATCGAGTATGAAATGCAGTAATAAATTAAGGAACTGGTTATAATAAATCAATATTTAAACTTGAAAACTTCTTCACATATAATAAAATTAATGTAAGCATTGGTGGTTTCAAATGAATGAGGACATTTTTCTTCAGGTGCAAAAATACGTGCTATACTTGCTTTAGAGGCAAAAGCAAGACTGAAAGCAGGGCAAAATCTAAAGGGGGATGAGCAACACAATCAATCAATAGGAAGCAGCCTGCAAAACCAATCAGAGAGGAATACAACCAATAAATTGTGCCTGTTTTTGTTGTTTTCTGTTTATTCCTGTCGTCCTGTACTCAAGGAGAATAGATAGATGCGTAGATATAGTAATTTATATAGATCTGTCATCCCATTGTTATCATGTAAAAAATTTTCATGTCGAAAAATTTTTTTGCCATCAGACATATAGTGGTATTGAAACCAATGAAACTCGGCAATTGTAATAGAATAGAATAGAATGTTGATGAATTTTCAAAGTGTCGAAATATTGCGTCTTTTAATTCTTCTAATAAATTTATGAAAAGAAATGGATAAGTTATCATAAAAGTAAATTATATTTGACTAAATTATGAAAATATAATTTTTATAATCAGTTACTTTGTTATTATTATGAAAAAAAAAAAACAAAAAAAACTGGTTTGATTTTTAATGGAATACGTTTTTAAAGTTTGATGTTTTTTAAGATTTTATATTAGTAAGTAATATAGATATTTCAAAATTCTGTTAAATATAATTAGCAGCGGCGTAGGTAAAGAACATTAATTTTAGTACATAAAAAAGAGTTTAAATTTAAATATTAACTAAATTAATAAATATGTAAAAGAAAAAAAGAAAGAAAGAAAAAGAAAAATGAATTTGAAATTGTATCTGCAGTTTTTCATTCACCTTTAGTACACAAATTATTCATAAATTTTTATTTTGTAAATTATCTATTTATATTCACTCGGAGAAAGACGGCCATATTGTGGACTTTTCTCCGAGTAAAAGGGAATCATCCCCTCATCCCCAATGATCAATCTATGTCTTATTACTATATCTATGGATAGATGACAAGCAACCTACGTATCAAGTTTGAAGTTTTAGCTAAATTATTACTGTAGAAATCATACAAAAATATGGTTTTGAGAAGCGTTTTTCCTCAGCCCCCCTCCCATTATGGATTCGCTAGAAATTTGAAACAACCACAGTATTTCAACTCTGGTCATGAGCAATAACTTTTTCAAGGTTGGTTCAAATTAGCTCCTTTGTTTGGGAGGAGCTGTTAGATATACATATATAGCCACATACTGACATAGAATGACTTTTATTTATCTTAAGATTTATATGCATTTTTAAAATACTTCATAAAGACAAAAAAATAAAAATCAATATTTAATCTCTTTAAAAAGCAACAAATAAAATAAATAAATAAATAAATAATAATAATAAATACAGAAAAAAAAATATATATATTTTAATGAAATACTATCCCTCCACCCCACACCCCCCCCTTTTTTTTTTAAACCGTTTGTGAAACTTCTCTTTTATTTTTTAAGAAACCGATTTCAAAAATACCCCAAATATATATTCTAAATAATTCAAACTATATTCAAAAATATATATTCAAGAATAATAATATCGTTATACTTTATATAACGATTACTTACAAATAAAGGTCGTTGAATTGTATTTGTAATTCATGGATACTATTAAGTTTTGTGAATTTCAAAAATAATTTAAAATAGAGATCAAATTATAAATGTAGTAATAGATGGGAAGTTACCAATATCTGAATTCATCTATTAATGGGTCAAAATAAATGAAAGTGTGAATAATTAAATCCTTCATTTACTCCTTTATTTTTACAACGCATGCTTTAGTACACAAAACAAAAGTGAAAGAAATAAATTTAATGTTCACAATTATGAGAAATAATAACAGGACTTTTCATAGAATAAAATAACATGCATTTGCAAAAAAAAAAAAAAAAAAAAAAAAAAAAAAATATTTTGAAAATTTCAAACTCATAACTGCACTTCTAATATAATAGTTTATGATAAATTAATCTACAAAACCGTATATTTAGAGGGAAAAAAGGCTTTGTTTCGGTGCCAAATCTATATCACTTTATCAAAATGATGAATTATTTGAAATTTCAGACAAGTGTATTGTAATAAATGAGCATAGATACAGTAAAAGGCTGAGTTCTAATGTTTTAAAAATGAATTGTATCATTTTATATGCATTTGAGATATAGCTTAATGATATCAAATAAAAAATTATTTTGCCGTATCTAAAGCAGTAATTTAAGGATAACTTTTTCATATAAATATTGCATTTCATTTGTGCGTTAAAAATAGCTTCCAGACTTTGTTTCAAGTAGCACTTCACTCCATGTTAAAAATGTATGAATGAAAATATTTTGAATTTATAAGGATTTATGAGGTATGATAAAAAGTACTTATGATGTATATGGAACTGTAAGTTTATGAGGAAAACTATAAGGATGTATGAGTACAGATAATTTTAACTGCTCTTTCGAAATAGCCGTTACAGAAAAAACTAAATGAAAAAACAAGTTATATATGCTGACATCGTATCTGATTGTCTTATTCATGTAAATTTATTAAAAACAATGTTGTACTATGGTGACCGGCTGTCTTCTTTTTTAGAGGACAGCACCGTTTTTTTAAGATGTATCTTTAAATTTCAAAAATTGTTACAAGAAAATTATGTGTACCACAGGCCTACAAAAATAAAGTTGACAAAATTTGATTTGATGATATTAGCTGATCTTTATGCTTTCTGATGTGCTGAAACCGAAAATGCAGGCCATTTTTCTCTATCGCGTACAGATTTTTGTCAATACAGCTAGGGTGTTTAAAGACAAAATTTCTTACATATACCATACTAACTATTGGTTGGTTGATTGGTTGGTATGGTTTCACGTCGCACCAGTGCTGCGCTATTACAACAACTGGTATCCATGATAATTTAATCATGGAAACGTACCATAAAACTTACCATATAATTATATTAATGGAAAAAATTGTATAGGTAGGCACCCTGTATTGATAAAAATATGTACGTGATAGAGAAAAACTGGCTTCATTTTCGGTTTCAGCCCACCAAAAAACATAAAGACCAGTCAAAATTATGAAATCAAAATTTTACATGTCGACCTGTGTAATTATTAACAATTTTTGGTCCCCATTTACAAATATATAAAACTATCTACCTAATCAGGGAATTGTAATAATTATCAAAGCATTTAATTATAAATGTACTCTAATCTGGTCACAACTTGTTAACTATTTTAATACAGTGTTGCCAGATTGAGGAAATCTTTTATTCAGTATACACCACTAAATATTAATTGTGGCGGTTGCCTAATCACTTTGAAGATAAATCGTCTATTATGTCTATCAAATATCATTTCTAAAATTTATTGGTAACTATTGAATAAAAAAAGTCCCCAATCTGGTAACACTGTTTTAATAGGTAATCAAATTTAATATAATACACGTTTTCCGTTTTTCAAAAGACACATACTATCACTTTGAAGATAAATCGTCTATTATGTCTATCGAATATCATTTCTGAAATTTATTGGTGACTATTGAATAAAAATGTCCCCAATCTGGTAACACTGTTTTAATAGGTAATCAAATTTAATATAATACACATGTTTTCCGTTTTTCAAAAGACACATACTATCACTTTGAAGATAAATCGCCTATTATGTCTATCAAATATCATTTCTGAAATTTATTGGTGACTATTGAATAAAAATGTCCCCAATCTGGTAACACTGTTTTAACAGGTAATCAAATTTAATATAATAATACACATGTTTTCCGTTTTTCGAAAGACACATACTATCACTTTGAAGATAAATTGTCTATTATGTCTATCAAATATCATTTCTGAAATTTATTGGTGACTATTGAATAAAAAAAGTCCCATACCTGGTAACACTGTTTTAATAGGTAATCAGATTTAATATAATACACATGTTTTCCGTTTTTCAAAACACACATACTATCACTTTGAAGATAAATCGTCTATTATGTCTATCAAATATCATTTCTGAAATTTATTGGTGACTATTGAATAAAAATGTCCCCAATCTGGTAACACTGTTTCAACAGGTAATCAAATTTAATATAACACACAAGTTTTCCGTTTTTCAAAAGACACATACTATCACTTTGAAGATAAATTGTATATTATGTCTATAAAATATCATTTCTGAAATTTATTGGTGATTATTGAATAAAAAAAGTCCCATACCTGGTAACACTGTTTTAATAGGTAATCAAATTTAATATAATACACATGTTTTCCGTTTTTCAAAACACACATACTATCACTTTGAAGATAAATCGTCTATTATGTCTATCAAATATCATTTCTAAAATTTATTGGTGACTATTGAATGAAAAAGTCCCCAATCTGGTAACACTGTTTTAATAGGTAATCAAATTTAATATAATACACATGTTTTCCGTTTTTCAAAATACACATACTACCCGATTTTTCTTTTTTTGTTGTTGTTGTTGTTGTTTGTTTTCCGCTTATATAGTCGTCAAAAACATATATGGCATATTCCTTTAAAAAAAATTATGGTAAACAATCTGATTAAAAATTTAACAGGATTGTAGCTATGTACGAGTATATTATTAGTTGCAGAGAAACAGACTAAAAGAAATGACCGAGTAAGTTAAGCTAAGCAAGTAAAGAAATTTTGGAACACAGAAATTTCTTTAATTAGTGTTAATTTTAAAAATAAAAGATATTTGTCCTCAAGTGAGTTAAATATGAGATTTTTTTTTATCTTTCTCTTTTCGTTTTTCTTCTCTCTCTTTCTCTTGTTTTACTTTATCTTACCCATGTAAATGGTAGAGAAAGTATTGTTTTTGGGTCAAATTTTTGTAATCGAATTTTTGTGATTTTTACATGTTTTCTGGTCCCTTGAATCCAAAAATCATGTTTTTTGTGGTTGGTCTCTGTGTGTGTGTCTGTTATCAGCATATCACAAGAACAAATAATAGCAAATAGTCCAAAATTGGCATTCTAAATGTGTATCATATACGGATGCTACACTAAACGTTTTGTTAAGATCAAGGCAATGGTCCGCGTACAGGGATACTTAAGAGAATTCAAACACATTACGTCTATGGGAGAAAATGCAGGTAGTAGAGTTTAACATTTATAGACTGAACTAAACCAAATAAAACGAATATATATTTTTTTATATGCGTAAAAATATGTTTAATGTAGAATATGGTATGAAAATCTTTCACTGTTCTTTTACAGGTTTTCACAAAAGAACTAGATTATAGTGAGACAATACTTGAAAATAGATGGAACTGTATTTCAGTTTGTGCCATGTGTTATGAATATAGGATTATATTTATGTGTGCCATGTGGTGTGTACATAATCTTCAGAAGATATACAGGGCTGCCAATGCTTATGTCATAACATTATTTTTTGTTGTTAGTGGAAGTGCTTTACGGTTACATTTTACCATGTCCATGAAAGCTGCTCAGGAATTGAAATTAATTCCTCATGGCCATATGGTTAATAATGTATTTTTTAAGCTAAATATCCACTGCTTTTTTTTTTTTTTTTTTTTTTTTTTTTTTGTATGCTCACAGGTTTTGAGGCTTCCTGAATACCGAAGTGAAGTTTTTAACGCTTGATATTGTCTGTGTCGCTTGATATTGTCTGTGAGTAAATTAAAAACTAATAGGTACAATAATGAAACAGGGGGTTAAGAGGGGCGATAGCCCCTCTCACATTGAATTATTTGTCAAATAAAGCTGTTCGCAAGCCTGCTGTGAATTGTTTTAACATAAGTTTACATAACAGTACTAGTTATCTTACCACTTAATCTCTAATCTGTATTTATAATATTAAATTTCAGGGTATGAGGAAGTCGTGTGAGTGACACACCATATTATTTTTTAAGCACAATAATCCATTTAAGCATATTTCGAATCTTCATTGAATAATGTGTCTTCAGTAATATATGTGTTGTTTGTTTACGGATTAGGGTCGTTAACAAACAGGCCTTTATCTTCTCCAAAAATGTGCAACTGCTGAGGCTACATTGCGCTGAAAAAAACTAGAGGATGAAATGTTAATCTTACTTTTTTCCTCTTTTACATCTGTTTCAAAGAAATTACACTTGACAATAGCAAGCACAATAGCAAAAAACAAACTCCTATGTTGGAACAAGCAGTAAGTTTCAAGATTGCTCTTATTAAGAAAAATATATAATGTTATTGTAGCATTACTGTTTTTCTAAAATCGAAATATTAATCTCAAATTTAACATAATTTGGGATGTATACAAAAAAGTGTTTTGTAAAAAATTTTATTTTAAATGTTATTATTATTATTATTATTAGTAGTAGTAGTAGTAGTAGTAGTAGTACGACAAGACTATTTCTTTCAATCTACGATTTTGTGTTGTCGCCATTTCTAATGTTCCGCCATAAATATGCCAGGATGACTGAAAACATCACATTTTACCATTTGATTTCTTAAACTGTCTTAAAAAATTATGTCAAATATGTAAAAACGTTTACATTTTTCAAAAACTACTGGTAAGAGAGAAATCCTTCTCTGATTGTATGTAGAAACCTACTACTGATTTCTGTATCCAAGATTATCACCATTCATAAACTGGCTGGCTTTTGAGTATTTGTTGGTGATATCTTCTGAATATATATTCATTATGGCCTCTAGATATTTGTTGGCTATTTCTTTAAGCTACGTATTGATTACGGCTTCTCAATATTTATTGGTTATATCTTCTTTGGCTGTATTTACTAGATATAGCAAACGAATAATCTAAGACGATGTCTTCTGAATAGATGTTGGCGATATCATTTTGATATATATCGGTGATATCTTCTGGAGATTTGGTGAAAACTTTTAACATTAAAAAAAGAAAAAAAAAAGATTTTTTTTTGTCAACAAGATTGTAATATAAGAACTAGTCCTCTCGTACTAAATTAAATTCTGTCTTTGACAGGCTTTATTTATTTATTTATTTATTTTACTTAATTTTATTTTACTTATTTATTTATTTTACTTTATTTTATTTTATTTACTTATTTATTGTTTTTGTAGACATAATCTTAAAAGAAAAATTGTTACCTGAGCCAAAATATTTTACTGTTTTACGGCCTTATTTACCATTAACTTTAACTCCCGGTTCAACGCAAAAACTTTAAAGGCATCTAAAGTCAGGAAGATGCTTTCAGACAAAATTTGGCAAGCTGTTTCTGCCATTTAGAGTCGGCGATTTCATATAATCTGTGATTGGTTACTTTCAGCAGAAAAATCTGATACACTTTTAAAGTGTTCGGGTCCAACTGAGAGTTGAAGTTATTGATGAATACAGCAATTAAGCAAACAGTTTGTTAATTCGGAAGATATTAGTTAAAATCTTTTTTATTTATTTATTTATTTATTTATTTATTTAAACATACAATTTCGTTCATTTCGAACATTACTAGATCGTTGGCTGTTTACAGTGATCTATGATGCAGCATATCAGACAATCCATTGACAGTGACTTATCTTCTTTCAACCATATTCCTTCAGTCATTTGAAGCTATTTGATTGGTTAGATGTACAAAATTACTGTTAAAAAAAAATGTAAAGAAACAAAATAAATGTTGTTGTTCCGACAGAACATTTTTTTTTTTTTTTTGACGTACTTGTACATTAGTATATTTTATTCTTAGATACTGTAAAAAGATACTATTTAAATTCTATTGTAGAAAGGATAATATGCTAGGAAATGTTTTACACATATCTTACAAAAAAAAAAAAAAAATCACAATAATTATCTTTTTTAAGTAACATATCAAATCCAAAATCAAGATTTTTCGGAAAAACGATAAATGCATAATTTACTGAGATAAGAAAAAGAGATTTGTTGCACGTAAGATACGGGATTTTTAAAGATTTAATCATTTCTATGCACTGTCGGATTCCGTCGCACTTTCTTATTTTACGTTTTTCGACTCCATAATCGCAATCGCATTGAAGAAATTAAGCTAATATGAATATTTTTGAAACATATTTATGCGTTAAATAAGTGGTTTTTGTTTCATTCCTTTACCTTGCATGTTTGTCAACGCAAAGAAAATTACACTAATAACCAAACTCAACATTCGTTTTTTGGCGATTCCCTTTTTCAAATTGGTGATTCAATTATTCTCCAGGTTTATTATTCAACTTTAACTGTCCTATCATAAAAGTGCGTATCAGCTTTTAAAGCTCAAATTATCAGTATTTTTTTTTTTTTTTTTTTTTTTTTTTTTCACATGTTTATTGTTTTATTTTAGAATAGTTGAAAGCAATACTTTTAATAACGGTAGAAATATGTATAAACTGTATATGAAATTTATCATATTAAATATCTTATGTAAATGATTTGTGATTAAAATTTCAAGTTTTTTTTTTTAAATTAACGTGTCTAAAATATTTTCTATAAACTTTGTAAAACTATTAAAATATGAATAAATT
The DNA here is from genome assembly GCA_963930645.1 of Salticus scenicus. Classification (NCBI taxonomy): domain Eukaryota; kingdom Metazoa; phylum Arthropoda; class Arachnida; order Araneae; family Salticidae; genus Salticus; species Salticus scenicus. Next base: position 25,603,339 of record OZ005653.1, read on the forward strand.
TCTCGCTCTATCAAAACTTTTAATAAAATGATTATTATGATGAATGAATAATTAAAATGATTATATAATGATTATTTTTAAGTTTCGTGTTTATTTCATTTCTACAAACTTGTAATTCTTTAAATGAACTTATTTTCAAAAAGTTTCAATTAGTTTCTCCGTACTTTTTTTTAATCTCAAACTAAAAATTTCTATCAAACTATATTTAGCAATCTTTCCATCAAAACTAAAGAAACAAAAATCACTTAAAGATGTCTAAGCTTTTAAAATACTTTCAGTAACGATTCTGGAGATTTACTTTTGCGAAACTTTCGATTAAAAATATATTTCATTCGACATATAATTTAAAAGATTGCAAAATCTTTTTTTTTTTTCAAATATTATTATTATTATTAAACTAGCAGGCTACGCCCGCTTCGCTGGTCACTATTTTTAAATGAATCACAATAATTAATGAATTCTCAAAATTGCATTAATTTTTATCATGTGATAAAAAAAGAGAAAAAAAAATTCTGATCGGGAAAAATGTCGCACCGGGTCCCCACTGCCTCCGGCAGCGTAGACCCGTGCGCTACGCGCACGTATTCCTTCACCATTCTTACGACTTCTCAAAATTCCATGTTAATACTCATAAACTTTCATTCTCAAGAAAAGGAATTAAAAAATATATCATTAACATCGGGTAAAAACTCACACCGGGACGACACTGCCTTCGGCAGCGCCGACCCATGCTCGCTGCGCGCGCACGTTTGAGGATATACGTGCGCTGTACACGCATATTCCTTCTCAACTCAAACTTTTATTATTAAGAAAATAAAATTAAAAAAAAATATTTTATCATCGGGTAAAAACTCGCACCGGGTCCCAAACCCATGCGCGCTGCGCGCCTATTCCTTCCCCACCGTTCCAGCCCCTCCTAATTAACTTGCACATACCAATTTTGAACGGTCTTACTCAATTAGCTGAGATGCAAAAGAAAACCTGATCAGGATACTTTAAATTGTAAATAAGGTGAAATCCACTTTCGATAATGTAAAAGAACTTTAAAATATCTTTCGAATGATGTATTAGAAATAATTAATCATAATTAGAATATAAAATATTGAAATTTAAAAATATTACAGCGCCATCTGGCGGTAGAAATTTCTGTAATCTATTGTTCCATTCCAGATCAACAAAGCTTTCAAATGATGTATTACTCATGAAATTATTTTAATTAGTAGATGAGGTACAAAAGAAAACCTAATCAGGACACCTCAAAACCTGTAAATCGAGGGAAATCTCGAATTCCATTTTCGATAATGTAAAAGTACTTTAAAATGTGTATCAACTAAAATAAGCTTTCAAATGATGTATTACTTATGAACTTTTTTTAATTAATAAATGAGATACAAAAAAAAAAACTGATTCAGGACACCTCAAAACGTGTAAGTCTGGTGAAAACTTTCGATAATTTAAAAGAACTTTAAAATATCTTTCGAATGATGTATTACAAATAGTTTAATCATAATTAGAAATTGAAATATTGAAATTTTAAAATATTACAGCGCCATCTGGCGGTAAAAATTTCTGTATTCCACTGTTCGATTCCAAATCAAAAAAGCTTTCTAATGATGTATTACTTATGAAATTATTTTAATTAGTAGCGGAGATACAAAAGAAAACTGATTCAGGACATCTCAAAACGTGTAAATCTGGTGAAAACTTTCGATAATTTAAAAGAACTTTAAAATATCTTTCGAATGATGTATTAAAAATAATTTAATCATAATTAGAAATTGAAATATTGAAATTTTAAAATATTACGGTGCCATCTGGCGGTACAAATTTCTGAATTCCACTATTCGATTCCAAATCAAAAAAGCTTTCTAATGATGTATTACTTACGATATTATTTTAATTAGTAGCTAAGATACAAAAGAAAACTAATTCAGGAGACCTCAAAACGTGTAAATCTGGTGAAAACTGTCGATAATATAAAAGAACTTTAAAATATCTTTCGAATGATGCATTAAAAATAATTTAATCATAATTAGAAATTGAAATATTGAAATTTGAAAATATTACAGCGTCATCTGGCGGTAGAAATTTCTGTAATCCACTGTTCGATTCCAAATCAAAAAAGCTTTCTAATGATGTATTACTTATAAAATTATTTTAATTAGTAGCCGAGATACAAAAGAAAACCTAATCAGGACACCTCAAAACGTGTAAATCGGGTGAAACCTCGAATTCCATTTTCGATAATGTAAAAGTACTTTAAAATGTGTATCAAGTCAACAAAGCTTTCAAATGATGTATTACTTATGAAATTTTTTAAATTAATTTCTGAGATATAAAAGAAAACTGATTCAGGAGACCTCAAAACGTGTAAATCTGGTGAAAACTTTCGATAATTTAAAAGAACTTTAAAATATCTTTCGAATTATGTATTAAAAATAATTTAATCATAATTAGAAATTGAAATATTGAAATTTTAAAATATTACAGCGCCATCTGGTGGTACAAATTTCTGTATTCCACTGTTCGATTCCAAATCAAAAAAGCTTTCTAATGATGTATTACTTATGAAATTATTTTAATTAGTAGCTGAGATACAAAAGAAAACCTAATCAGGACATTCTAAAACATGTAAATCACGTGAAATCTCTAATTCCATTATCTACGGTAGTTTTATTAATGGAAGTAAAAAGAAAAATAAATATTTTTTTTATTTCCACAAAACCTATATATACCACGGTAGTCGGGTAATGGAAGTAAAAAGAAAAAGAAAAAGTGTTTTTTAGTTCCTTCAAATGTATTTTGTTGCTATGGAAACTCCTATCGTCTATTGAAAGATAGATTACGTGTTAGAATAAAATTTAAACTGCAATTAAAATATAACTGCTTTGTTTATTAATGAAAATTGATGAAATTTTAACTGCAGGTTGGTTTTGTGCTGAATAGGCTGTATATTAAGTGTTGTGTAGGAAAAAGAAAATTTGAAGCACTTTGAAATTTGCAATTTTTATCCCCAGTTAAAGATCATGTGACATTAATGACTTGCACCTGTTTTGTTTCCGATAAAGACAGCCGTTAAAATCGTCTGCTGAATGCTGATAGAATGCCTCTTTTTAAGCAATAAGGATTTTTGGTCATTGTTCGATCGACATGGGTCAACATTTTAATTACAGTACCTGGCCAAATTATTAGACCAAAGAAAATATTTAAATTGTTTTGAAATTGGAAGTTTATTATACCTGACCTGCTCAAAATTATTATTTTTTCATTAGTGTTACCTTAAGTTTTTTCAATACTTTTATTACAGAACCATTTTCAAGCTGGCAACACAAGACAGTTAGTTATTATTAGTGGCATAGGTGTAAACTTGCATTATTTTGTTCTGCTTGTTTATTTTGGATTGAAGCGAATATTTTGCTGCAGAAAGTAAGTTTTGCATTGTTATTAATATCGCGTGGGATATTTAACATTTTTATTCATTTATTATCATAAAAAGTTTTTGCTCCATTATTTTAGATGGGAAGAAAGGTTGATCTTTCACCAAAGAGAGTAGGGCAGGTTTATGGTCTACTGAAAGCCACTAAACTGACCCAAAATCAAATTGCAGCAAAGGTAGGGGTATCCAGAAGCTCAGTAAAAAATATTAAAAAGAAAATGGTCTTAAACATAAGTTTGGATCCATCACGGAAGAATAATAGTAGACGAGCTCGTATTACGACGCCGAGGACGGATCGAAAAATACGAGACATTTGTATAAATAACAGAAAGAAACCGCAACGCATGTTAATGAAGGGAGTCTAAAATGAAGGCATTAATATCACAGAAAGAACTTTGAGACGTCGTTTGGCAGAAAATAAACTCATTGCCATGAAACCGGCTCGTAAGCCAAGGCTTGCGAGCCGGTCATCAGAAATGATGAAAAAACGCTTGGAGTGGGCAATAAAGTACAAAAATTGGACAATAGAAGACTGGAAAAAGGTACATAGCTATTTATTTTGATCAACGATATAATGGCATTTATAATGATTGTAAAGAAATTAAATAAAAAGCAATTTTGTTTAATTTTCAGGTTTGCTTCTCTGATGAATTTTCAACATGTTTTAACCGAAAAAATCAAATTTGTTCGGCAGCGTCCAAACGAGAAATACAAGTCGGATTGTATTGTTCCCACCACCAAACATTCTCCATCAGTCATGATGTGGTCTGCCATATCAGGAAAAGGTTCTGGTCCTCTCTGTATGGTCAAAAATACAATGAAACAAGATCAATATCTGAAAGTCTTACAAACCAGGCTCATGCCACAAATGCAAGAATGGTTTCTGGAGACGAGGAACCAGTCTTCAGGCATGATGGTGCTCCATGCCATAAAGCTAAAAGTGTATCGAAGTATTTAGAGCGAAAAAAAATCAAAAATCTTGATTGCCCTGGCAACTTGCCTGATGTGAACCCTATTGACAATGGTTGGGAGTTGCTGAAAAAAGAAATGTATAAGAAAAATGTAACCAATAAGGTAGAGTTGCTGGAATCTTTAACATACCAGTGGAATCATAGTAAACATCTTCAAGAAACCATCCAAGCATGCATAGAAAGTATGCCTTGTCGTGTTAAAGCCCTTTTAGTTGCCAAAAGGTGGCCATACGAAACATTGATTTTTCTGTTAAATTTAATTAATCAATTTTTTCTTTCTTCAGTAAATATTGTATTATAAAAAATTTTTTGTCATTGTATTCCTTAATGTATATGTTTTCGAAATATGAATGAAGAAAATATCTTTTTAAATAAAATTCTTCATTAATAAGGTTGTAAACATGAAAAAATGTATAATTTGCCACTGGTCTAATAATTTGGCCAGGTACTGTAATATCTCCAAAACTAATTAAGATTTTTAAATTCTGTTTCGAGGAAAACATCGGAAAGGCTCCAGAGCATCCGTATGTCAATTTTTGTACTTCTGCGTTCAGTGGGGCTGAACGTATAAAAGAACAGACAGACAGACAGACAGACAGACAGACAGATAGACAGACAGACAGACAGACAAACCTTTCCATTTATTATTATAGATGATTTATATCTTATATTCACTAGAAACATTATAAATAAATATTTTAAAATTCATACATATTTCTTTTGTGTAAATAATTGTAATATATCTATACACATATTAACAGAGACACTGCGTCTTTTTTCTTAAGATAAAATAGGTCAACTAAAAACTATTTTTCTTTTTATCCTTTAGCATAAAGTTAAAATTAAAAAAGTGTTACTGATTACAAAATAAATAAATAAATAAATAAAAATCACGTACATAGATAGCAAAACTAAATTCAAAATTGGTGTACAATCGAGAAATAGTTTATAAGACTTCTGTACACACCATAAATTTTAAGCCAGCTCAACTAGCCTCCAAGGCAGTAGCACGTGTTTTTTTGCACCTGATGAAGAAAGGCTACGTCCTTTCGAAACCGGTTGTGCTGGCTTAAAATTTATGGTGTGGGAAGAAGTCTTTTAAACTATTTATAGATAGCAAGCTCTGGTTTCATGCTAGCACAGGAATTCTTCGTGTAGTAATTATAACCTGTTTTTTCCATCTTGCTTTTTACAAGTAAAATTATAGTCAGTCATACAAGTATGATATACAAGCTGTAGTAAAACTAATGGTCACAACTGTAAAGAATTTGCAAAAGCAAACAATTATCACTCTAAAATATACGATCGGAAAGCAAATGGTGATCCAACAGAGAGAGCTTTTTCTAAAGTGAATGAAACGTCGTTTTTCGTGGAACCTGTCATTAAACTGCTATTTGTCACCAGAGATTCAGCAATATGCTCATCTAAACACATCCGTCGAATCACCATTGAACCTTGTCGTCCGAGTTCGTGTCGCAGCTGCAGCTATTTGGGAAATGCCAGGAATCTTCCAACGTCAACATGAATCACTCCGACGTCAATGTTTGCAGTTGCCTGTCAACCATTCGTGCACTTGTTGTAAAGTTTTAGGACAATGATTATTTTTTCTTCATTAATGGTTGTTATTGAACTCTCCATTTATGCGACATTTTTAAATCTAAATTTATATTGTGTTTAAAGCAGAATTTCATTTATTTTTCAATACATATATATTGTATACTAGAAGGCTTTGTCCGCTTCGCTGGTCACTATATTTAAGTGAATTTAAAAAAGAATCAATATTTTTTCGCTTCGGGCTCTCGCTGACTTTGGCAGAGACTTCTTGGTACTGGATAATTTAATTTAATTTAATTTATAGAAATGCCATTAATACAGGAAAAACTGCATTAGTGATTTTTTTAAAATAATAAACAGAACGAAAACGCATAATATTTTACATTGAGATATTTTGTATAATTAGATCAATTTAAAAAAAAAGAAAAAAAATGCTTTTCCTTTTTTTTTCCCACTAGCAATTAAAATAGAATTGAGAAAAATTGTGCAAAAATATTGAAAGATATTGGACCTCTTGGCGGAATTTGAAATTTGGCACTGAAGTAGCTCGGAACTTTCTCGCCAAAATGTTTACTTATGTACCCATATCAACTCATCGCCGAAATGACAACAGGATTATAAATAATTATAAGATAAAAAGAAACTTTTTATATACCATGTTTTTAAATTTTCTGTTGAATCTTTTAGCTATAGAACTACATTAACACTTTATCAATGTGTAGAAAATTTTAAAGTGATAGTGACGTCAATTTTCGTGAGATGCATAATTTAACTTTTTACAATTTTTTAATGTTCACGTTTAATTAAATGTATTTATTTTTATGTCGAAAGAAACTCGTATTTTTTTTTTCTTTTTTTTTTCTTTTTTTTTTTCGCAACTATTAACTTATAACGATATTTATTTTCATATTTTAATTAATTAAAAGAAAACTTTGCAACGTAATATCTTTATAACTTGATGTATACAGTGTCCACACAAAAAAAGAACAGTTTTTAGAACTCTTTTAAAAAATACAACATCTATGCAGTACCTTTTAAAAAAACTCATTAGTTTTTACTAAAAAAATGGCCTACTTTCACCACCAAAGTAGTTAAATCTAGACCAATCAAAAATAGGAGGGGCTCCCCCGGATGTGTTCCCGACAAACTCTTTGCTTTATTTGTAAAATTATATTTTATTCTTAAAAAAAAAAAAAAAAAAAAAAAAAAAGCAAAATCATCGGGAAATTGTATATTGTGACTTCATAGTTATAAAAAAATATTCGGAAAACAGAAAAATAAAAGGGAAAAACTGAAAAAAGTATGACATCACTGTCGCCATAAAGGAATACAAATTATCATCCACCGTTAAAAAAAAAAAAAAAAAAAAAAAATCGGACGTGATAATAAAACCTTATAATGTAACAATAAAAATGAATTCAAAGTGTAGGAGAAAGATTATGTCAAGGATAAATTAGACCTCTCGCTAAAAACAAAATTATTTTTAGGACAAAAATTTTATTTGTAAAATGAGTGAAAGAAGTCTATTTGAATTAATTGATGCTTATATATATTCATAATCCGTCGCTGTAGCCTAGTATGTAGATCGCTGGGGTCGTATATTAAATATTGCGATTTCGATAAACGAGTCATCCAAGGACCGTTGTGCACGCTAATGGCAAATAGTACGCGTTAATCTGCCGTGGTCTCAAAATTCACCAATATAACATTAAAAATATACTTCTCGGGCTAGAAGATCAGGGTTTATGCAGCACTGATATGGATCAAAACCGAAACTCTTAATAAATTGTGGTTCCATCTATCACCTGACTGCTTCTGGAGATGATGTCGTATATGTATACATATACATACGGCAATTCCATTTTAGCACAGTACAGCAGTGGTAGTATTGTAACCCAATGGAAACTCTTTTTTAACTTTCAGTGTTTTAACATTATATCTTTTTAATATTATACATAGTTGGCAGCAGAATTATTGAAGCGCTAGCTATAATTCCTATTTAAAAGATGTGCACTTAATACTGTTTTGCTTAGTAAATATTTGTCGAGTCATGATCTTGTCACTGATCGAGTCATGATGCTGTTTATAAAAAAGGAAGTTAATGATAAAAATTAGCGATCAAATCAAAAATATATACAGTATGGGACCGAAAATCCGGAAACCGTGGGATCCACGCCTTTTTGGATTTCGGAATTTTCTGGATCTTAGAAACTTTTCAAAAAAAATATCGATTTACCAGACATTTTTTTAAACTTTAGTCCAACCCTTATAATTAAGCACCAAAGAAATAATTACTGACATATTCCAATATAATTTTATGTGAAGGATAATTAAAATCTTTAATTATTATAAAAATATGGTGGTGTAATAACAGAGATAAAATAAATAAAATAGGAACAGCATTCCCACTATAGTGAAAATACCGTATTTCTCAACAGCCTATAATGTGGTCCACATGATAGACCCGAAATTGCAAAGCTTCATTAATTTAATCCTATTCCTTAAATAAAAATTAAAAAATAAAGCTCAAATACTTATATTTACAAAGATAAACGCACAATTCTGTTATATCTTTACTCAACGGAACGATAAACAAAACCTTTGAAGATAAACTCAGTGAAAGAAAAAAATGGGCTGATCGTCTGCCCGTTGTTTTAGAAAGAAGTGGAAAATGGTTAGAAATTATCATTTAATGGAGAGATAAAAAGAAACCTCGTTAAGATTGAATTAAGTTACCCTAATTTGCTGGAAACATAGTTATTTTTTTTCCCTGCCATTTTTTCCCTCAGACTGTTCAGTGCGGGAATGATTGGAATTTCAAAACGATCCAGATTTTGGGTCCTTCCGGATTTCCGAAATCCGGATTTTCGGTCCTATACTGTATATGAAAAATGTGGATGTGTGCTTCAGTAATTTTGGTGCTGACTGTATTATTTTACTTTATATTTTGCTAAAATTAATATCTAGACTTAGATTAAAACAGCAAAAAAGACAACCAGGCATCTGTCCTCAACGTAAGACTGCTGGCCTCTTACCTCCAAAAAATTTTAATTATTTAACCCAAAACAACGAACAAGACGTAAGTAACTAATTAACTTACAAAAGTGGAATATATATATATATAATTGTGACGTGAAGCGAAGACCAGACACTGCACTAAAATGTAGACGTAAAAAAAAATCAGACACTTTAAAAATATCCAAATTATTTTTTTCCTATTTAAATAACGATTTAAATAACTAACTAAACCAGAGACAAGTGACATTTTTAACACTTACCATATAAACAGAGATAGGTCGTCGTTTCAAACTAATTAAATAAATTTAAAAAAAAATAAAAATCAGAAAAGAAACCCTTACGTCTTGGTAATGATAAATAACTCTCCTACGAGCTACCGTCGACCATTGCGATGCTTGTGTATAAGAAAATCATGTGACACGACATCTTGACTCAACTTACTATACACATTAGAACTACAGTTGAGCTATTTTAAAGTGTTACTTTTTAAATATGAACTGAAAAAAATTTTAATTGAATTTGTTAAATAATTGAATTTATTAATTTTTAAACAAAATAGCATTAACTGCTAAATTTACTAACTTTTTTTTTTTTTGACAAGAATGAGTGATTCCTTTTATCATCGGTATTAAATATCGCTGTTTTATAAAGTGGTTAGATAATTAACATATATACTGATTTCATTATCAACCTTAACTTGATAGATTTGTTATTCATAGCTTTCTTTGCTGTATGTATATATGTTTGAAATCTTGTACGATCCATTTTAATAGATACGATTTTTTTAATTACAGCATTATAAATGTATGACAATATTTCTTATTTTTTTATACTTTAATGTGTAACATTACGAATGATAGTCAAGAATGCTTCTCTTTCTCTTTCTCTTAACAAAATAACAAAAATAAATTTTAGAATAGTCATGTTATGAATATGAACGGTGTTATACTTTTATGATAACGAATTTTAGGATTAAATAGGCAAATATTAGCATTATAAAATAATTTTTTTAACTTAACATTATTAATATACCGGGTGATCCAAAAGTCAAGACGAACTTTAAAAATGAATAATTCGAAAACGAATCAGGATACTGCATCAAACGGATAGAAAAGAAACCGGGTTTTGTGTGGCAACGAAAAAAAAAAAGTTTTGTTTTGCGACCAACAGATAGCGCTATAGTGTTTTATTTCACCAAAAGATGATTAACAAATAAAAAAATATTGACAACTTACAAGTCATCTTAATTACAGTTAATTAGTACTACTACAGTAACTGTTCAATGTGCTGTCCATCATTCAGAAGCACAGGTGTGAGACGATTCGCCACATCGTTCACAGCATTTAGTAGCATTTCTTGCGTTATGGCAGACACATTTTGGCGGATGGCATCTTTCAGTGCTGCTAGTGATGCCAGTTGGTCGCGGTACACTTTTAACTTCTAGAATCCTCACAGTCAAAAATCACAGGGTGTCAGACCGGGAGATCTTGGAGGCCATGCGTGATTAAAGTAGCGACTGAGAATGCGATCCTCCCCAAATGAGCGTAGCAGACGTTGCACAGGCACAGCAATATGAGGTGGTGCTCCATCTTGCATAAAGGTGACTATTTGGAGTGCCTGTCGCGCTTGAAGTTCAGGAATAATGTTGTTCTGTAACAGTGCTGCATATCGCTGACCAGTGACAGAAACTGTTTTGTAACCCGTCTGTGTGACTTCCTCGAAAATAAATGGACCAATTAGGAAATCAGCAGTGAAGCCACACCAGACTGTAACTTTAGGCTGTTGCAAGGGTACCACAACAAATGCATGTGGATTTTTTGTGGCCCACACTCGACAATTGTTGGTGTTATCAGCGCCAGAGAGTTTGAAACGCGCTTCATTTGTCCAAAGCACAGTGTGAAGCCAGTCGTGCTGTTCTTCCATCTTATTGAATACCAAATTCGAAAAATCTCGGCGAGAGTCGAAGTCAGGAGGTTTCAATTCTTGGTTATGTTGCAACTTGTAGAGATACCGTTTCAGAGTTTTTCGCAGTGTTCTCCAGACAATTCCGTACAACACTCCTGTCTGCCTCGAAACTTCTCGAGTACTGCACTGTGCAGAAACCGCCGACATGGATTGAACAGTCTGCTCCACTGTCGTGGCAACAGCAGCGGCTGTCGAGGGACCTCCACTTCTTGGACGTGACGCCAAAGAACCTTTAGCTTCAAATTTCTTCATCATTTTGTTCAATGCAGAAGACGTTATTGGTCCTTTGCTATCTCGCATACCCTTCATGTGGCGATATGCTCGCAATGCCGCAGTGGCACTTTCTGAATTCTTATAATACAGTTTAACTAAGAGGGCTTTATCAACTATTGATAGCATTTCGATGCATATAAGCTTTAAGTACCATTACCTGCTGCAGTTGCTCCTTTTTATATCGTTTGTTGCTTTGCATAATCCTACATCAAATATACGACAGTGCCATCTGTTGGTCGCCAACAGAACTATTTTTTTTTTCGTTGCCACACAAAACCCGGTTTCTTTTCCATCCGTTTGGTGCAAACCGTATCTTTGTATCTTGTTTTCGTTTTCGAATTATTCATTTTTAAAGTTCGTCCTGACTTTTGGATCACCCGGTATTTTATTGAATTTCTATTGAGTTGGTGGAAATGTTAAGTCGTATTGAATTAAACAATTATCACAGGAAATTTATCATGAACAACATTTATATGAATGTTAAGAAAGTATTTTTGAGTACCTTCTTAAAATTACATAAGTGCTGTCCCGGGTAAATTTCGGGTCAGTTAATCCATTCAATACGGCAGAACTTACCCACCAGCCTTTTATATCAATGTGCAAAGCTATAGTTTAGCGAGTCACAAAAGAAATTTCAAAATTTACAGCCTTATATATTTGCACATTTTTATAATATGTTATATACATATATTAAAAGTCACAAAAAGAAATAAAACTACTTACAAAACAACAAAAATCTTTCACATTCCCAAAATTTGTCTTCTTGATGACTCTTCATAGAACCCATCAAAGTTTTACAAAAATAAACCATTAATTTTGCAGAACCATAATTTATGATGTATTTAAATCTTCAAGGTTTTCCCTGAAGCATAACAACGTGTTTAATTTTCTTTTAATCTATCATTGCTTTCAAGTTATACTTTTTTAAATAAAAAAATCCATTTTTGAATCACCTATTATATTCAGTTGTCCTAAACAATATTTCGAGAAAAAATATTTTTCTATCGAGAAATTTTTCTTTTCTTTCTTTTTTCTTTTTTTTTTTTCTTTTCACAAAATGTATATTAACTTTTACAACTACACACATACACATGTAGAATAAATCGATATTTTTTGAACAAAATGGAAGGCTATCTTTAAAAGTATTATATTCATTATAGAAGAAAAAAAAAATACGTGTGATGTAAAAATTATTTTTATACATTTATGTAACATTATTTCCCAGTTTGGAATGAATCCAAAATTTTATTATCATTTATCTTATAGCAGCATGTGACAGAAAAAATTACTTTCTGCTCTAAAAGGCTACAGAAATAGGTTTTGTACTTAAGTGTAGTCGCATTAATGTATGGTTTACCAGCAACAATATTTAAATATATGATTATGGAAATATTTTTAAATAAACAATTTAATGAAAGCAATTTTAAAATTTCAAAATAATGAAAATAGCAAACAATTTAACATTGTTTCGAAACAATGATAATTTTTTATGCTCATTTTTTAAGAGACTTTGGTATAAAATCTTTACACACACACACATATACATATATATATATATATATATATATATATATATATATATATATATATACGAGGCACAGTCAATAAGTTCGGGTACATATATATATATATATATATATATATATATTATATATATACCAGGTGATCCAAAATTACAGAAATATATATATATATATATATATATTATTCAGAAAGTATTGACTGTAGAACATCAGTCCATTGAGGTAGCTACAGTCGGCAGCAAAATTATTGAAGCACACATACACATTTTTCATACATTTTTTTTAGTTTGATCGCTAATTTTTATCATCAACTTACTTTTTTATAAACAGCATATAGACTAAGATCATGTCTCGACAAATATTTACTTAAGAAAACAGTATTAGGTGCGCGAAACCAACAAACAAAATATTGCTAGCGCTTCGATAATTTAGCTGCCGACTGTACATGAAGAATTATACATTTCGGAATAATGGTTGAGAAGAAACAATGCGAAAAAGAGATGGTGTATGACATATCCCGTACGATCAATTTTGCGGTAAACTTCGTTATAAATAGAAATGAATTATCTTTTATAAAATTTCTCCTATTTTTTAATCGCAACGTCTATCATTCAAAAGCAAACAAATGTTTTCGTTTACATCTGCAAATTTCAACATGCGATAAAAGAATGCCAATCTCCATGTATTTATAATATTTGATATTTACGAAACTATTGTTATTTCGTTAAAAAAATCAACAACATCTTTTGTAAAGTTTTAAAACAGTACGTTTTAAGGTTTTTTTTTATCATTTGTTTTGCTGTTAATCTCAACACTTAATGGAAATGATCGTTATATTGTTTGGAAATCGAAAAATTAATTTTACGATTTCAAATAGTTACAAAATATGATAGCAGTTCTTTTTTGGTTTACTACCGTGTTTCAACGACATAAAATACATAAAATAATTCTATGTCATTCCCAAGAGAAATAACGAACGAACTGGGTGGTTTTTATTTATTTATTTATTTATTTACATTTACGAGTTTTAAAGTAATTCTTTTATCACAAATTTTGATATCAGAATTTTATTATCTAGAAATTGCTCTATCTATTCATTGACATTAATTTTGCAACATCTTTATTTTATTTTATTTTTTAAATAAATATATTTTTAATTCAGAATTTTTAAAGATTGCTTTTATTCTTTTTTTTTTTTTTTTTACACTAGAATTTAAATATCTAGAGAGTGTTACAATATGTGTAATCAATGACATGTTAGTGTTTTACCATTACAATATTCCTTTTAATAATAGATTTTTCTTTCGATTAGAATTTATATATCCTATATATATATCATATTTTTTTAACGTGAATTTTATTATCTATAGAACGTTTAAAGACTTTAAATGATCTTGACCTGCTATAAGAAAGACAGCTATTTTATTTTATTTATATAACAACCTATAATGCCTTAAATATTGATATACAAAGTCATAATAATGAGTAAAAATTCTCATTATAGCACAAAAAAGTAATTAAAAATATTAAATAACTTTGCATAAAGTATTATAATCTAAATAATATCATTTAAGTGGCTATATTTATTTTTTTATTTATTTAATTTTTATTTATTTATTTATTTATTTATTTTTTTTTTTTTTTTTGCCTTTGGATAAAAATCCCGTAATGAGAAAAACAAATAAACCTGCATTTAATATTTATTAATAATTCAAATGAAAAGGGATCACCCAAAACATAAAGCTATAAACATAATTTAACTTATGGAAATAATCTGATTATTTACGATAAACAATAATAAAGTATATTTCATATGTTTATAAATGACCTTATAATGAATATTTGTAACGCATAACTGGCTATTTCTTTCTAAAAGAGCAAAAAATATACTGCTGACATGATAGATCGTTCTTGTACTATCAGTTCTACTCAGCAAAAAATATATATCGGTTCTTCCTCTATTGTATTTTAAGGGGGAAAAAAGTTGAAATATCTTATTTTCAGAATAAAAATGATGAAATATATGTGTATATACAGAAGAAAAATTTGGGAGAAAGCCAAGATTACTTTAAGTTAGAAGTATTAGGTTTATCATTTGATGCCATATATTAGTATTTCTGATATTTCGGAAAATGCTAGATCCATTTGTAATTCAGAGAATTTTTGTGTGAAAAACATAAAGCATAAATATTCAGAATTTATAATTTTTTTTAATAATAAATTTTATGTTTAAAAAATTTGAATAAAATCTTATGTATCAGCATTAATGTAATGTGGTCATTAAGTACATATATTTAAATGACTATTAACATTTAAATAAAAATATTTTGTTTGAATTAAAAACATAAGAAAAAAATCGATGTTTCACTTATTAATAATTCATTATATGAGCAACTCCATGCATGCATTTTGTAATTCCTTACATAAAGTATAAGTTTTTTTAATATTATGTAAAACTTTGAATAGCTTTTTTTTTTCAACTTTACGTTATATATTATTGAGTAGCATTTTTTACAAGTTGTAAGATAATTAATCATTACCCAGATAGCATGCACGCTTCTCAAAAGAGTCATTCACACATTTTAAATTGTTCTGCAAAAGTTTACGACCTATACCATATGTCCAAGGTTTTACAAAGTTGAAAGAAAACTTTTGTAAAAAAAAAAAAAAAAAAAAAACTTTTAGCAACCGTTGCATACTTATCTTTTGTAAGCCTATATATAAAACCTTTAATAATTGCCCTTGCTTTCTTACCTTAAAATGCCTACAAATAAAAGCCTTAAAAAATACCTTAGATTTTGTAAACTTGAAACGTTGTTTTACTCCTTGTTACAAGCAATCAATCCTTCTTTCTAAAAGGTTTTGAAAAGCCTTTTAGACTTTACATTCATTGTATAAAAAAAGGTTTCAAAAACCTAAAATTTTTATCTGGTTATATATGTAAGCAATAATAGAAGTCGCCAGTGTAAACAGTAATTTTCCTGGCTAGTGCAGGTATAAAAAAGTAACATGATTTAATGGTGAGAAAAATTGGATAGACTGAATTTTAGCTTGCAATTCTTTTTTGAAAGCATCTTAATTGATACATTTTAAAACGGGAATTGATTGTTAATAAAAAGTGGGTGTATAACAATGTTAATCGTGAAATGTTACATTCTAAGTGCGGATTTTATCCTTCAACTAACACAAAATCCAGTACACACCAGAAGTTGATTATGCTAAGCGTCTGAAAAGATTGGACAAAATAGCAATTTAAGGTATTTGAAACCTTTTTTTACTCTATGAATATAAAGTCTAAAAGCCTTTTCAAAACCTTTTAGTAGCAAATCTAAAAAGCTTGTAATAAGGCGTAAAACAAGGTTGCTAGGTGACAAATTCTGAGATATAATCAGGGAGTTTTATATACGGACTTTCTAAAGGTAAGAAAGTAAAGGTAGTTTTTAATGATTTCATAAACAGGCTTCTAAATGGTCACAGCGTTAAGGTTGTTTTTAATGATTATTTAAGAGAGTTTGACAAAAAAATTTAAATGTCAAGGCTTTATTTTCAGTGCAGTCACCTGGTGACGAACTATCCAAATTCCAAAAAATTCTGATTTATTTTAATGAATTATCCACTTTTCCTAGCTAAGAAAAGAGCCCCAGACTTTTGCATTCACCTGAAAACAGTCGAACCACTCGACTATCAGTGCTTGGTAAGGAGTCGCCTAAAAAAAAGAATTTCGTTATGACTTATTTTAGGCAGATTGTGTGAATTTATTTAAAATGTCAAATTTAACTTATAAGGAAACATTCATAAGATGTCGTCTTCAAAAAATATTGAAAAAAATATATGTGATTCTACTCTTCATAAAAGACCAGAAAGTGAACAAATTATCAGCTGAAATGAATTACAGCGACCGCAAAAAATTATCTGTTAGTGTGTTAGTCCGTTAGTTTGTTAGTCTGTGTACACGATATCTCAAGAACAAATTGTCGCAGAGAGTTCAGATCAGTTTTAAAATATTACTTTCAACACTGGCAAGAACCCTATTCATTTGCAACATTCGAATTCAAAAACTTCAGCAGTTATTCGAAATTTACGATTTTCGTAACATGGGAGAATAAGACAAAAATTCACTTAAACGTGCATTAAATGAAAACGTTTTACTGTAAAAATGTCAGACCAGTTTTAAAATATCAGTTTTGATGCCGGAATGAACATCATTTACTATAAATATGCTACTTTGAAAATTTCCCAAGTTATTGGAAATTTACCAATTTCTTAACATGGCAGTATAGGGCAAAATTTCACATAAACGTCAATTTTGAGAGATATTTTCATCGTAAAGATGTCAGACTACATTTGAAATATTATTTAGGACACTGGCATGAATATTAATGACTATGAATTTTCCAATATAAAAATTTCGTAAGTTATTGGAAATTTACGAATTTCTTAACATGACAGTATAGAGCAAAATTTCACATAAACGTCAATCTTGAGGTATATTTTCATCGTAAAGATGTCAAACCACTTTCGAAATATTATTTAGGATACTGGCATGAATATCATAGACTATATGATTTTTCGAATTTAAAAAATTCGTAAGTTATTTGGAATTTACGATTTACTTAACATGTCAGAATAAGGCAAAATTGAGCATAAACTTCCATTTTGAGGATCCTGAATACATTCGACAACTTCAAAATTTTTATGATATTTGTTTGAACATGATTGAATACAAATATTCTAATAGGAAAATTTCGTAAATTATTCGTAATTTACGAACATAGCGAAATTGTAAATTTTTCATATAAATATGAATTTTGAGGATTATTGCATTGGAAATAATAGCATGAAAACTAAACAACGGAATTGATCCTGATAAAATAAATTAATAGATTAGAATAAGATAAATATATCGAAGTGAAATCGAAGGCGGGAATTTCATTCTGTTACTGTATCAAGCTTTGGTCAAATTCATTTCTTTTAACATGATTATAAAATGTCTCGCACTAGAAATTTATGAGAACATACATATGATGGGGAACTGAGCAGAGTCCACCTTATGCCAACTAGTTTTTATATGGATTTGGAAGCAATTGTTATATTGTTATCGGCCAATAGAATTGTTGAAAAAAAGTTGATAAAACCACATGACATAAATAAAAAGGTTCAAGTGGTTTATTAGTAGAGTTTTAATGAGAAATAATATTGTAAGAAATGGAAATATAAACAACTATTAGAATTATATCGGAAAAAGCGTTTCAAAGGGTGGTAGAAATTGAACAAAAGCAATATTTTATAAATAAAGTTTATCCGTTATTAAAAAATCGATGGAAAGTAGGTTCATAGAACTTTTTTTTTTTTTTTTTATGTTTATAGCTATAAAACATTCAAAGAATTCAATATCAAGTTGGAAAATTTACAGATTAGTAAAAAAAAAAAAAAAAAAAAAAAAAAAAAAGCAACGTTTTAAGAAAGCTCTGCATTCCAGCAATGTTTTGCAATAGCCGAATTATTATTTTTTTCTACATACACAAGAAGAAAGGTTTGAACTCGAGAAAATTGTCGATGGATTTACATATGCTGTCTTAATCAAGATTTGATCATTTTACCATGTTTTTATTAGCTTCGATTCTTGTTTGTTTGTTTGTTTGTTTGTTTGTATGTTTGTTTGTTTGTCAAGTACAAATCTGCAATCGATTTTTAACTAACTTTCCGACTAGCTAGATATTTGAAACTTTCAGGACGGCTCAGAAGACGGTGACAATACATTTTTTTAAAACTTTTAGTTAACTGTTTCAGGTCCCGCTGCCTTCGGCAGCGTTTATATGATTCGACAGAAGATTTATTTAACTAACTTCCCGACTAGCTAGACATTTGAAACTTTCAGAGTAGTTCAGAACACTGTGAAAATGCATTTTTTTAATACCTTTAATACCATTTTTTTAATACCTTTCGGATTCCTGCTGCCTTCGACAGCGTTATCAGTACAAAGCTTGCAATCGATTTTTCACTGACTTTCCACATGTGAAACTTTCAGAATAACTCAAAACACGATGAGAATACATTTTTTTAATACTTTTAGTCAACTGTTTCAGGTCCCTACTGCCTTCGGCAGCGTTTATATCATTCAACAGAAAATTTATTTAACTAACTTCCCGACTAGCTAGACATTCGAAACTTTCAGAATAGTTAAGAACACGGTGAAAATGCATTTTTTAAATATTTTAAACCAACTGCTTCGGATTCCTGCTGCCTTCGACAGCGTTACCAGTACAAATCTTGCAATCAATTTTTCACTAACTTCCCGACTAGCTAGACATTTGAAACTTTCAGGATAGCTCAGAACACGGTGACAATACTTTTTTTAATACTTTCAGTCAACTGTTTCCGGTTCCTACTACTTTCGGCAGCGTTTATATGATTCAAAAGAAAATTTACTTAACTAACTTCCCGACTAGCTAGACATTTGAAACTTTCAGAATATTTCAGAATACGGTGAAAATGCATTTTTAAATATTTTTAACCAATTGCTTTGGGACCCTGCTGCCTTTGGCAGTGTTACCAGTACAAAGCTTGCAATCAAATTTTAACTAACTTCCCGGCTAGACAGCCATTTGAAACTTTTATAATAGCTCAAAATACGATAGCAATTATTTTTTTAAATACTTTTATCCAATTGCTCTGGGTTCTCGCTGCCTTCGGTAGCGTTTATATGTTTCAACAGAAAATTTAAAAACATGGTATATAAAAAGTTCTTTTTATCTTTTAATTATTTATATAATGTCTGTCTGCGTGCATGCCTGTGTGTGTAACAAAAATTTTCTGGATGTTAAATCTCACGATCGAATGGACGAGATCTAACTAAATTTGATATTTAATTAGATATTGGATTAAATGTGTTGATATTGTATTAGATTAAATGTGTTGATCAATAGCTCAACAGATGGTAGGGTTGGTGCACCAGTGATTGACACTTTTAGAGCAATCTCTGATGTTTTTAATGTTCTAGTCATCAGAAAATATTTTTAAAAATCTTAAGTTAGAACGTATGACATGAAAGACATTCAGAACCACATGTTAAAATATATACATTTGATAACAATTATTTTTTTTATGAGTTTTTATTTGACAACCACTCAATGTTTCAGTGATTGACACTCCCTTTTTTTTATTTTTTCAGTAATTGACACCCTATTTCCTAGAGTTTGGCACTGCTAGTTTTTCATTTTTCCAGTTACTAACACCCAATGATCCAGTGTGTGAAAAAAAATGTTAAAATTCTTAAATGTAAAATATATGATTTTATGATTTTTCTTATTTATTAATTATTTCGGGATAGATGTCAATTACTGGAGCACCTATCCTACTGTCATCAAATTTCTCGCAAAAAAGAGATAAATAATCGAACGGGAAATATAGGAAGTTCTTTAATGACGTAGAGTATGAGTTGAATTAGTCTGCATTTTAAAACACGTTTAGCCTTTCCTATACAGGAAAATCCACTGACACAAGTAATGCTGCACATATTATCAAGAATTAACATTTTACATTGCAGTTTCTAATGAGAATAAGCGAGTTTATTTGTTGTGAAAATTTAACAGTTATCTTCAGCGGGCAACTGAACATTTAACATTTGTAAATAAATTTTAAGAAAATAAACGAATATCATTTTACTTTAATCAGTATGTGTTAATAACGACAATTTAAGACTAATCTTTTAAGAACAATGAGAAAATTATGCGAAAAAAAAAATATGGGTCAGTTCCTTTTAGAAAAAACCTCTCAAATATTTCTTCAGGATTAATTACATTGTGTGTAAAAAATAACTCATATTAGAAAACCTTTGATTATTATTTTTTTTAATAGAGTAAGAATAAATAACTAAATAATAAGATGATTACAGTTTCGTAAAAATAAAAAAGAAACATTTTCTTCTAGGTCTAAGCTGTATTAGCATAGAAAAACAACGATCGAAAAATAAGGGATCGAGGATCTACACTGAAAAATAATGAGATATTTATTTTTAATATTCAATACCAATACAGTATTTCCTCAAGATATCTCAAGATATCATATTTTTTCAAGATATACAGTATTTTCTCATATTCTCTTTTCAATATCATCATTTATTATTGCACATTTGTGTACAAAATTTCATATGTGTAGGACTCATAGAGCATATCTAGATATGTTACAGTAAATACGTTTCCTGAAACACAAAACAGAAGTTTAAAAGTTTTCGAACAGTTATTTTAATTCTATCTGACTTTAGTTTTATAACTTTTAATAGTAGGCGTACTAAATAACTTCTGTTAAATATATATATATATATTCTAAATTAATAATCTTAAAATATGCTGTTTAATCTATAAAGACTTTAATCATCATCAGAATGTACATATCGACACATTCAATTCACCTAAATGATAGAAAAGAAATACTTCCTGGGAATTTTTTTCTTTTAATTCGTTAACTGAAATAAGAGGTAAAATGTAATTTATTATGTTTCAATTCACATAAATGTGCAAAAAAGAAATTACGCGTAAAAAAAAAAAAAAAAAAAAAAGTGACATTTTTATTTGTATATATTTTACTAATCTTTACAAATAATTTCAGATAGAAAACAAGATTTCCATCGAAATTCACCATCGAAATTCCCAGTGTGACAAGGAGCTTAAATGTTATTTGATAAATAGTAGTTGATGTGGGGAAAAGATGTCAGCATAAAGTAGTTCAGAAGCTCATTAAATTTTATGCAAATGGACAGTAATAGCATTTGAGGGGAACATAAATTTCACGTGAATACCGTTTTAGAATATTATATTGAGTAAATGTTCGCAACCCATTGATAATATCATATTAATGTACATTCAGAGAAAATATTTCTAAAGGGATTTATGAGAAGGTTGATTTAATTTTCAGAGATAATCATTTATTCAGAATTCTGCACCGCATTCGTTACTATCATGATATGCTTCATTTTTATTCACTTAAAATGAATGTTTTATTATGCTTAAAATATTTCTATCAAACACATACTTTCGTTGATTTATTAATCACGATATTTCGTAACCTAAAAAGTAGCGTAGTATTAGTGCGACGTTAAAACCTAGCTAACCAACTGTTACCTAATAAAAAATAAATAAGTTTTCAGACCCATTGCTCCCGAAACTACCCTTTCCGTGCTTTAGTAAGATTGACAAATCTGCCCTAGTAAATTAAAAACCTTACATACAACTTTGTTTCAATGCTTTTTTCTAGATTTTCAGAATAAATTGGAGTATTATTATAAATTTCAATATATATCATCACTGTATCAGATTTAGAGTTTTTTAATATCAATTTGCCTCGTTTAATTCTGTTATAATATTTTACAAATCGATTCGGAAAAAAGTTTCAAAAAAACATTTAAAAATGAAGTTAGGGCTTTTTAACTCTATGAAGGACGTTCGAATGTCACCTAATTTAAATTCCCAACAGCAAAAACTCGGCTCGTGCATATATATATACATTCAGTGTTTCTTGGTTTCATCTATTCAATGTTTGAAAAGGTTTTCAATAAATACATAAATTTTGACAAAAGAATTGTGATAAAAAACATGACAAAGAAAACAATTTTAAAATCGATGTATTCAAAATGCTTACATTTTTAATTATGTAAACGGATTCTTTAAACGTCTAGTGCCATCTTGAGAGAAATGACTGGAAGATATAGCGTTCGACCCTTAGAAATATCTACAACACTCCTTGTATAAGTTTGATTTTACATTATTTTAATTTAATATTACCTTATTATACCACAGGTAAAAAAAATGGCTTAATTTATATATATATATATGTGTGTGTGTGTGTGTGTGTGTGTGTGTGTGTGTGAACTGGATGGTTCACCCGACTCTCCTGCATCAAGCACTTAGTAGACTTTCAGCATTTACCTCCGTAAACTGGCAACAGTGCTTCATCCAAGATTCTTTAAGGAATCTGGCAACAACCTAGAAAAATGTTGGATCCCGCGAGTTGAGTCACTCCGAGCCATGCCGACAAGGCGCATCTGATTATCTGATTATCCCGCTGATATCTTAGTTATAAAAACTTCTGAGATATCTATAATAATAAAAAAAAGGTTCGTCTGTCTGTCTGTCTGTTCTTTTATACGTTCAGCCCTATTGAACGCAGAAGTACAAAAATTGACATACGGATGCTCAGGAGCCTTTCCCGAGGGGCTCCTGAAAACAGAATTTAAAAATTTTAATTAATTGTGGATATATTAATCAAAATGTCCACTCATGTGTAATCTAAAAGCGATCTCAATGACTGAGAATTCACCGCCATTGCATTAAAAAAGATATTTTAACGGAGATAAAAGCAGAAAAAGTGGAAAATAAAATAGAAATATTTGTCCGATCGTTACGATTTCGATACCAAATGAAAGGGGCATTTTTTCTGAATGTAAGTGTGCAAACGGCTTATCGGTACAACAATTAGATTTTTTAAAATTAACTAAAGTATGAATTTTTTTGTCGCAACATCATTTCAAATGCCAGATGACCGTTTGCCATGAAAAAAGAAATGATTGTAACCGATCAAGATGTCACGTGTTTTATAGTGGGGGGAAAATTTGCAATTTTCAAATTTTTTCAAATTTCCATTCACGTTACATTTGAATTAATATTCGGCCTAGACAGCATATTATAAAGCTACTGTTCAATTTTCATGAAAATATGTGGATAAAAAAAAAAAAAAAAAAAAAAAAAAAAAAAAAAGATTTTGTTCTATATTTTGCAGTATTTTAAATTGAGATACGCCTTTGAAATTTCGTAATATTTGGTTTTAACGCCCGATAATTCGATTCTGAATATTTTTGAAAGTGTAGAATTATTGGGAAGGGCTTGAAGGGGACGGGGGGCGAAGGGGCAAAAAAAAAAAAAAAGAGTTACTGCGTTTGAAATTGGTATTATTAGGTTTTAAAGAAAGATAAGTCGATTACGGAAGAGGGGGGGGGGGGGGGGAGGGGCAAAAACGTACAAAAGGAACGGTTGTTTCGGAGAAAACGACGGAAATCCCAGAACGCTTTTATTCTCTCGCAGAGTTTCGAATTCTGATACTCCTTTCATATATCCTACTATGGATTTTTAACAGTATTTACCCCGGAATAACGCAAGTTTCGAAGAAAACCACGAAAAAGTCAGACATAAATCGTTTTATAATATTGTTTATATCATTTTTGTATCTCAGCTTCTAATTAGCATCATTTCAAAAGTAATATGTCATTTTGAAACTTATTTGAATTGAATTTCAAGAGTAGACGCCACAAATTTCTGTCACCATCCATTAACCGTCAACCGTAAGTATTGGAATTCGAGATTTCAAGTGATTTACACGTTTTAAGGTCTCCTGATTAGGTTTTCTTTTGTATCTCAGCTACTAATTAAAATACTTTTATAAGTAATACATTATTTGAAAGCTTTGTTGATTTGGAATTGAACAGTAGATTACAGAATTTTCTAACGCCAGATGGCGCTGCAATATTTTAAAATTTCAATATTTCGAATTCTAAATATGATTAAATGATTTTTAATGCATCATTCGAAAGATATTTTAAAGTACTTTTATATTATCGAAAGTGGAATTCGAGATTTCACCAGATTTACAAGTTTTAAGGTCTCCTGATTAGGTTTTCTTTTGTATCTCAGCAACTAATTAAAATAATATCATAAGTAATACATCATTTGAAAGATTTTTTTGATTTGGAATTGAACAGTAGATTACAGAAATTTCTACCGCCAGATGGCGCTGCAATATTTTAAAATTTCAATATTTCGAATTCTAAATATGATTAAATTATTTTTAATACATCATTCGAAAGATATTTTAAAGTACTTTTATATTACCAAATAACCTACATTAAATTCATCCAATAGATTGCGCTAATCGCAATTATTCGAGATTTCACCTGATTTATATGTTTTAAGGTGTCCTAAAGGGGGGCAAAAAATTAGAAACTGAGTAAGACCGTTCAAAATTGGTATATATAGGTTTTGGATGCCTACGAGTCGAATGAGGATATTTTCGAAAGTGTAAATTTAAGGAGGGAGAGGAAGGGTGGTGAAAGAATACGCGCGCGCAGCAAGCGTATATATGAATTTGTGCGTACTGCGCGCTCACGGGTCTATGCTGACGAAGGCAGAGGGGACCCGGTGTGAGTTTTTACCCGATTTAGAAATGATTTTTTTTTTTTTCTTTTTTTAATTCCTTTTCTTAAGAATAAAAGTGTATGAGTAATAACATGGAATTTTGAGAAATCATATAGGTGGTGAAGGAATACGCGCGCGCTGCGCTCATATATATGCATTCGTGCGTACGCATCGCGCATGAGTCTATGCTGCCGAAGGCAGTGGGGATCCGGTGTGCGACATTTTTCCCGATCAGAGTTTTTTTTCTTTTTTTTTTTTCACATGATAAAAATTAATCCAATTTTGAGAATTCATTAATTATAATGATTCATTTAAAAATAGTGACCAGCGAAGCGGGCGTAGCCTGCTATTATTTAATAAATCTGAGTCTTTTAAATCTCCCCTTATGTAATTACGCCCCTAGAAATAATAAATGTTTTATGTCCTAGGTTAAAGTTCCAGCCTCTTTTACATATATATATATATATTTATTTATTTATTGCGTATTATGCATCTCCTTGTTACATAGTACCATTCATTACTATATCTTTGCTATTTTGACCATTTGTATTAAGAAAACAATTTATTATTTAATAATGTTTTTCAGTAATCCGAATCTCCTGTTAAAGTCCTTTACAGTATTTTAATATCCTGACATAAACTTTCACCATAATTTTAACACAAACACTAAAAATTCCCATAAAACCTAAAATTCTGGGTTATTAGTCTAATTGTTAATAATACCTCACTATTTTGCTATATTTTATATGCACACGGTTACTGTTTGACTAATCCACTAAATTTAAATAATCAAGCAACCAAAGAAAAATCGTCAAAAAAACCAAAGGAAGAAATATATTTTGTTAAGTGAAAAAACAACTGTTAGAAGAAACTTGTAAACAAGTTTCTTCTAACAGTTGTTAACGCCAGTCCAGTGTTTCAGCTTCCATCCATTGACTTCTTCAATAAAATGTCTTCCATTCACTACCACTGCTCGACAAGTTTTCTTCACCTTTGATGTTACCACCACGCCAGCCTTTCCAATAACCATCAAAATCTGACTTTTTCCAACGCAAGTTACAGTAATCAAACTAAAAATTTTTTGTATTAAAGTAGCGATGTAACTGTAGCTTTAACCTTATATTTGTAACACAACTGCACACTGTGCCAAACCATGTAGACTTCCTGATGATGCCCTGCTTTTCTGGGCAAAAGGCTTAGAAATATGTAACTTTTAATTAAATATATGTTTTTAAAACTTTTATACGTGTTTTAAAGTGTTTTATTTATTAATTTAAAACGTTACACGTGTTTTTTAAAAGTGTCTCTAAGTGGGTTTATATATTTTTTAATTGAAATTTTAATCTAATAATCAGCAATATTATCTTTGGTCTGATATTTGGCCACTGGCAATAGTTAAATTTAAAAGTCAAAATTCATATATATATTCAATGGCTTTTAATAATCTCTATAATATATTTCTCTAACGTGAACCAGTTTCAATTATTTTTTGTCGAAACGATACGATACGCGAGGATAAAAAACTAATATTTATACATGGACAATATTTAAGCACGCGGACTTAGTTTAATGGACTAATAAGAAAAAATGACGACATTTGTCTGATGAGATTACTTTACGAAAAAATATATTTTTAACAGTTGTTTCTTCAGAATCTTTGCAAGCGTCATTTTAAACCTAGCAATATTTTAAAGATATATACAGAATATGAACTTTAGTGTCATAAATTGACTAAAAAACACAATCATAAAAAATATAATCAAAATGGGAATTATTTTATTTTATTTTATTTATTTATTTATTTTTAAACAATATATATATATATATACCAAAATTAATAAAAAGTCATCGCTAACATGACGACAAAAATTAAAAGGCGTCGTGTGAGTCCTATATTAAAACTGCACTGCCTCTGGAAGTAAGAAAATTGGGTCGTGAACCATGAATTTTATTTGGAAACCTTTCTTTGAATGATTTTGGTTTCACTATTGTGGAATATTAATTTGGTTTTAATAATAATTTGGATTTTGGTAAATTAGAATTTTAACTAGGTGGTGAAATTTGCATAACATTTAACAGTTTCAAATTTTAAAGGTAAATAAGAAAATAAATAAAGTGCGAATATTTCGCACGGGTTTGCTACTTATAATAATAAATACTGAATTAAATCACGTTTGAAATATAATGAAAAAAAAAGTAATAAATCGTATTAAAAATTTATTTGATATAAATATATTAAATATGAAATAAACAAAAATGCGCTGCAATTTTAATGTATGCAATATCAATCATGCATTTTATATTCAAACATCCTTATTAAATAAAATATTAAACATGAACTTATTCATAAAATAGTCTTTGGGAAATATTTTTTTAATGCTTTGTTTTATAATCATCGAGTGAGCACTTGCACTAACGTATTTTAAAATTTACTTTTAAGATTATATTAATATGAGAACAGATATAGATTAAAAATTTAGTAAATGTTT
Organism: Salticus scenicus; assembly: GCA_963930645.1. Taxonomy (NCBI): domain Eukaryota; kingdom Metazoa; phylum Arthropoda; class Arachnida; order Araneae; family Salticidae; genus Salticus; species Salticus scenicus. Next base: position 25,630,750 of record OZ005653.1, read on the forward strand.
AAACTAGCATTTATTTATTATTTATATTTCACAAAAATGTTTCTTCCCCCATTTTTATGAAACATTATAAACTTACAAAAAAGCTTTGTATCTTCAACATTTCGCATTCAATTATAAATTATTAAATACAATTAAACTTTTATAATCAGACAGAATTAAAGTAATATATTACGCTGAAAAATCTTTCCTGAACAATAAAAAAAAAAAAAAAAAAAAAAAAAAAAAATTATTTATATATATACGTGATATATATGAATAAATTTAATTAATTAACTTCAATTCAAAAACTCCAATTGATTTCCCACATTTTGTCAAAAACCTAGAAAAATAGTATACGAATTGCTCTAAATCTTTGCACATGTAACGATTACGTTAGACCTCATACATTTTAAGGAAAAAAAAAAAATCATAAAAGTAAAAAATCTGAAGTGACACCACTCGATTTTCATAACATTAAGTAATTAATTGTTGTATAAATAAAATAAGAGAAATCATTATATAAACAAAAGAAAATATTATAATAGGATGTTTAAGGGTTATTCTCTATATAGTATGTTGTTTAATTTTACGCAATTGCACTTCGAATAGTTTGAGCCTGTAGATCCTAATTATAAATAAATTTTCTTTGTGTCCCTGTAAAAATCCATAAGCACAAGACTGACTGAAATCTAAACAGTTTGGAGACGGTGACCTATAACATATATATAAATTTTTAGCTCATTAGGATGAGGTATTTAGACTTTATATCACTTTAAATAGTTTGAGTCCATAAGCCACAATGATAAAGATTTCTTCTTTCTATCCCTGTAAAACCTCTAATCTATTTCTCCAAAATTCATGCAGTTTGTGTAACTATAATCTTTAACATGTAAATAAATTTTCAGCTCAATTGAATGAGACATTTAATAGCTATTGCACTTTAAATAGTTTGAGCTCATGGACCATAGTGATAATTAATTTTCTTTATGTCCCTGTAAAACAACTACAAGTGTTAGATTCATCGAAATCCCTACAGTTTGTAAGACGGTGATTTGTAACATGTGTATAAATTTTCAGCTCAATTGAACAAGACATTTAGACTTTATCACACTTAAAGAAAAAAAAATGAGCACATAGACGATAATGATAAAGATTTTTCTTTGTGTCCCTGTAAAAAAACTATAAGATCTATAATCACCAAAACCAATAGGGTTCGTGCTATAATATACGTACCAACTTGCAGTTCATTCTAACAAAGTGTTTAGAAACTACCGTTTTCACTCACATACGTACACACATACATACACACGTACATCATCGTAAAAATAACAAAATCGAACGCAGGGCACCTCAAAAAGTCTAAGAACATCAAAAATCTCAATTTCTGATTTCGACATGATTACAATTCTTTCCTTATATATGCAGTAAAAGGACCAGTAAAAGAAGTCCCTTGTGAAATTTCAACTCTGGGGATATCTAATATCTAGCTCGTTCTTTTGTGGACAATTTCCTTAATTTTTACTCTATTTAAATAGATTTTAGACAAAAGTCGATCAATATATCTAGGTTTTAACGATATAATAAATTTCTTCTATCTTCCGCACATGACCAGTAAACAAATATTTCCTATAAATTCTCATACCTCAAGAATGCTCATACCTCAAGAAATATTATACGTGTAAATTTTCTTCTAAAAATAATGATTTTGTAATGTTTTGTCAATTTTTCTGGGAGTTTTGTAAAGTTTTATAGAAATCCGTTCTAGGTATAAGCAACACTAGCCAAAAAAAAAAAAAATAATCCTAAAAAAAAAAAAAAAAAAAAAAAAAAAAATGTCTGTCTGAATCATTGCGTAATTTCCTTAAGAAAACATACAAGTATTGCACATACTGTTTGTCACAATGTGTTAAAGTTACAAGTCATTTGTAGCTTTATATGATACAGGCTGATCCAACGTATTTGCACTATAGCTTCAATTTGTGGTTGGTCTCCTAATTGCACACTGAACTAAATCGATGGTGGAAAATGTTGGTTTTTAAATGTTTTCTCCATGTCGGAGGTTTTAAGTAGTTTCATCTAGTATCTTCTTAGAAAATCGAAAAAGTAAAAGAAAAAAAATCATCCACTATATATTTATATACATGTGTATATATCATCTATCAGTTTTGTAGATATAGAATTTTGCATTATTATTGAATTCTTAACATAATAAGTATAAAATATATTAGGCATACATAAAAATAAACTTAACACGATAATCATTTATAAACCTAAATAAGCTTTAAGTTCTATAAAGCTTTTTAATGTAATTTTTTAAACTGAAACTCGATTATAATTATAAAACTTTTAAAAATATATATCTGAAATATTAAAGGTAAATTATTTATTCATATTCGTTGTAAAAAAATTCTCAAATAAATAAATAAATAAATAAATAAATAAATAAAAATAAATAAATAAAAATAAATAAAGGAAAACTCCGATCAGTGAAACTCAGAAATTTTTATATTTTATTTTATATTTTAAAATAAATTTTCTCGTACCCGTTATATGTGCTTAACTCATGCTTCATGAAAAAGAATTATGTTTGCTACAAACATCTCTCGAATATTGATAAATAATATTGCCAAATATTTCTCAATAGTTTCATTGAAATCATCACTGTAGTTGTTTATATTATTGAACTGCTTGAAGAAAATAAGTAAGCACTTTACTTTTTTACTTTCAAGATTACGTCACTTTATATTTCAAGATTATAAAGGTATATATATATATATATATATATAAGTTTAAATAAGATTTAATATTTGAAATTACTGTAAAATTCAAAATGCAATTCCAGCAAAATATTTCTTTAACGTGGAATGTTTTTTTGTAATGTAATACCATCATTAATCGCATTAAAATTTTGTATGAAAGTTTGTTTTGACCTCTCCTGATTCATCTCGAATCCCGATTTAAAAGGAAGCAGGCAAGCTTTGCCTTTTTCGCTAGTGACTATATTTTTAGAAATTAAAAAAAAAAATAAATAAATAAACCAATAAATTTTAAAAAACTTTATAAGTAAAGACTAAAAAAAGTTTCATTGAAATCTCTTAAAACCACGATTCGGAGCACGAAAAGCAGCGTCTTCTCTGCCTGTGTTTTATCGATTCCAGGTGCCCACTACTTACATTAGCGCTTTCATCGGATATGACAGCACCATGCAATCATCCTAAACGAAAATATTTTAAATATTTAACAAAAACAGGTGATCAAGAATTCGAAGTTTGGGCTTCGAGGTGCAGCTCTGCGATCAGCCATTTGCAACAAAGCGACCAAAGCACCTCTAGCTTTGCTTTTATCTATTGTCAACTTTTCTACTTATTAACTGTAAAAGTAACACATTGGTCCTTCGAAGCTCGAACACACGAGACATGACCTTCGAGTTACTGGCTTAATGCTCTAACTAACCGAACTAATGAGCTCCTACACTTACGCTCCTATCTACAAGCTCCACCCTTTCAAAAATTTATATATTTTTATTAATTAAAAGAAACTAATAAAAGATTCAAACTTCGAAAATGAAAAATTCAATTAAAAATTTCGGTTTTCGAGGTGCATCAAAAGTCGAAATGCACCTCCATGCAAAATTATGTTGCTCTGAGATCAGCCGTTTGCCTTTAAGATGATCAACATACTTTAAGTTTAACTTTCAATACAGTTTAGGATACTGTCAGGATATTTAAAGATTTTCTTTTATCAATTGCCTCGGTTTCTATTAATTATCGGCAAAATTAACACATTGGCCCTCGGGGTATCGGATTAATGACATTCTTGTTATCAGTATATCGCTCTAACCAACTGAACTAAAGGGTCAAAGCCATCGAAAAACAAGAAAGTTGGGATTCGAGATGCATCAGGAAAGGTCAAAACGAACCTGCATTCAAAATTATATAGCTCTGCGATCCGCCGTTTGCCAAGAAACCAACGGACATATACATTTATGCACATCTTCTTCAAATATATGTAAAGATTGAATATTTTCTTTCAAGTATTAAAATAAGATCATTTTAAAATACAACATATCCAATTTCAGGAAAGTTTATAGTGCATTTTCAAAATTGCATGCATTTATTTATGCTCATAATTAAAACGGATAAAGAACAAATTTCACATTTTTTTTTTGTTTTTGTTTTTTTGTTTTTTAATGAAAATGTGACAAATATTTGCTTGAAGATTTTGCTTCAAGTTAAGTTTTCAAAATTGCATTAATGTGGAAAAAAAAAAAAACATGAACCTTTACAGTTATTTAACATTTTGCCTTTTTGGGTTTTATTTAGCCTTTCTATGATGACATGGTTCTTTAAAAATTATTTTTAAAATAAATGCTAAATAAAAATGTGCATCAAATACGCAATAAGCAATCTCACTTAGTATTTGGTTTATGAGAAAAATAAATATTTATTATATGTACTTAAGTATCAATCTGTCATTTTCTCTTTCGTAACTTCAAAAGAATTTCAAAAGTAGAAAATCTTCATGAAAATTCTATTTTGTATTTTTAAAAATACTTGTTAATTTAAATTATGCTGACATATTCCGCAAAAATGCCCAAGTCTGTATTTTTTAAACGTTTTGGTACAGTAATTAAGAGAGAATTCTTTTTTTCATTTTACCATGTTTTTATTAACTTTGGTTCTTGTTTGTTACTTCCGGTACAAATCTTGCAATCGACTTTTAACTAACTTCCCTACAGCTAGACATTTGAAACTTTCAGAATAGCTCAGAACCCGATGACAATTCAATACTTCGAAGCACGATTTTCGAATTTTTGATTAGTTTTCTTTTAATTAATGAAAATATAAAAAGAATAACCTCCTAATAGCTTTGCAAATAACCATTAAAATATTAGCTATAATTTAATTGTTGCCAAAAAAATTTACGAGTTCATTTTCTTTCGACATAAAAATAAATACATTTAATTAAATGTGAACATTAAAAAAATGTAAAAAGTTAAATTATGCATCTCACAAAAATTGAAGTCATTATCAATTTAAAAATTTCATACACATTGATAAAGTGGTAATGTAGTTCTATAGCTATGATTCAAGAGAAAATTTAAAAACATGGTATATATATATATATAATCTTATAATTATTTCTACAAATTCTGTACCTGCAACAACTACTAAAAATGTGAAATAATACTTTTAAAAATACTTAATTTTCTACAAATTTTCGAGATTTATGATGTTTTATAACTTCAAAGATATTAAGTGACGAAAATAAGCTATAATGCATTATTTAAGAAACTAATATATATATATTTACTTTTCAAAGAGATACTATGTAGGGAAGATATTACAATCATAAAAAATTCAACTGTAAAAATTTTGGGGCATCTGTATGTTTTGGACTTTCCTCACTTCATATTTAATATATTTATGATGAGATATGCGTGTATGTATATACGTGAAAGCTGTAATGTCTAAATACTTCATTCAAATAAGATCAAAGGAAGGCATGTTATAGGTATACGTCATACGACCTATTGAATTATTCGGAAAGTGGTTTTGTGTTTCTCAGCAGAGGACATAATTGTATTTTTTTCAAACCATCTTCACAATTAAGCTGCATTATCATTATATATTGTGACAGCTGGTATAGCAAGGCTTGCTTGTTAAAAAGTTCGTTTTATTCTACTCAATAGGTTTTGATTTGTGCCGTATCAAATAAAGAAAATCGGTAGCGACATTTTCAGCATATTTTGTTTTTTCTATCAAAAAGGCGAAAATACTATTCAAGCAAGGAAAAAAGTATACGATGTGCACACAGAAAATTTATTTAAGAACGCCAGTGTCAAAACTGGTTTACCAAATTTTGCTCCGGCAATTTTGACATTGGAGATGCATTACGATCTGGGAAACCGCAGTTTATGCTAAGAAAGCGATCAAAGTGGAGAATATATAATTCATTAAAATATTTATACAATTGTTCAGAATTCTAATAACTCTGAATTTTGACAATAGATGGTAGCACTATGCAATTTTATGACTCTTTAGAATATAAAACATTGATTAAATTCATTCTTTTTATTGATATTTTAATGTGTTTTAAACGCTAAATTAATTCTTTTTTCTTTTATTATTATTTATTTTATTCATGTTTTCAATTAATTGTTAGTTATACTTTAAATAATTCTTTTTTCAATTTGCTGTGAACTTGTTATGTTTCTGCAGACCTATTCGAGTTTGTTCTTTTGTTGTGATTCTATCCGTGGTTTCTAGCGGTAAGCTGGAAAAATTCATTCTAACGTATGAGCTGAAATAAAGTCAATAATTCATGTTTGTATTCAACTCGGTGTATTTATTCAAGCTTTTATTCATTGTTTCCTAAATATGATGTCATTAATTCAATTGAAAGGAAGGTGAGTCCTTCAAATTCATTTTAAACTGATTTATGATTTAATATAATTTAAACCAGCGATTTTCAAAACCATACAGTCCACAATTCTATTTAAAATCCCTCCATATTTTTGGCCATCTAGAGCCGGAGATATATTAAATTATGAAATCTTTTAGTAAAAATTAATATTTTTCAAATTTGAGAAAAAAAAATTGTTCTAATGGCTTCGAAAATTGAAAAACTAAAAGCAAAAAGAACTATTATTCGGTCGTCAGTGACTAAATTTGAGAACAAAGCTATAAAAGCTTTGGAAGCGGATCCTTTAGACATTCAAGAAATAAAAAATTTGAAAGGTCATTTGCTTGAAAGGCAAATTCAATTAGAACAAATTAACAATGAAGTTGAGGAAGTTATTTCTGATTTAGATGAATTAAAAAAGGAAATTGAAGATAACGAAAATTGGACAGAGAAACTTACTCGTATAAAATATCACATAGAGTCAAGATTAGAACTTTCTTGTTTTCAGAACACTAAAGTTGTAACACAGGTTAATGAAAATTCTTGTTCTGTTTCGAAGCAATTTATTCACCTTCCAAAATTTGATTTGCCTCATCTCCAGAGAAACACATCTCCAGAGAAACACATAGAGATCCATGGGTTTTGTGATGGATCTGGCAAGGCCTACGCTGCAGTGGTACACCTTCGGACACTATCTTCTCTAGGTGAGATTTCATTTAACTTTGTCGCTGCAAAAACTAGAGTTAATCCTTTAAAACATGTCACGCTTCCCAGAATTGAGTTATGTGCTGCATTCTTGCTTGCACAATTAAGTTCCATAATATTAGAATCTTTAACCTTTAATGTAAATAAAATTTATTTGTGGTCCGATTCACAAATTGCTTTAAATTGGATTGAATCTCCTCCAACCAAAGGAAATCAGTTCGTAACAAATCGAGCAAACAAAATCAAATCACTTGTCCCACAAGCAGTGTGGACTTATGTTCAGAGTTCGTCGAATCCGGCAGACTGTGCCTCAAGAGGCATTCTACCGAAGAGTCTTTTGCATCACAAATTGTGGTGGCTTGGGCCTGAGTGAGTGTCAAGTTACCATTATTCCTAGTCAAATCTTCAAATGTTAAGTCCAAATATTCTGAAGAAAATTTAAGTCATGTTGCAACATCTAGTCATAAAGCCTTTCCTGATTTTCTACTCAAATTCTCTTCTTTTTCAAAACTTTGCAGAATCCTTGCATTGTGTTTGAGATTCATTTATAACATTCGTAGTTGTAATCGTAATTCTAGACGTATTGGACTTGTCAGTACGCCTGAAGTTTCAAGTGCTATTACACATATTCTTAAATTGATTCAGAAACAAGAGTTTTCGGTAGAACTGAATTTGCTCAGGAAAAATCAACCTTTACCAACCAACAACAAATATTTATCCTTAAATATATTTCTAGATGACCAAGGTTTAATCAGAGTTGGCGGACGGTTGTCCAGACATCAGTCATTTAATCAAGATCAGAAATATCCAGTGCTTTTATCGCGAAATCATTTCATTACAAAATTAATTGTTGAGCAATATCATAAAAAACACTTTCATGCTGGTGCACAACTGATTCTTTTCCTAATTAGACAAAAGTAATGGATACTAAATGGTCGCTCTTTCATTCGTCGAATTCTAAACGAATGTATTTTGTGCAAACGTTTGAAGAAACAAACTTGCCAACAAATTATGGGTGAGTTGCCAGTCGAACGTATAACTCCAACTCGACCTTTTTCAAAGGTGGGACTAGATTTTGCTGGCCCACTCATCACTAAACCAAATGTGCCTAGATCTAAAGTTAAATTGAAGTCATATATTTGTGTTTTTGTCTGCATGTGCACAAAAGCGGTGCACCTAGAAGCTGTTTCAGATTTATCTTCATCAGCTTTCTTAGCATCCCTAAAACGATTTGTTTCTAGAAGAGGACTGCCATCAGACATATTCAGTGACAACGGAAAAAATTTCCAAGGAGTTGCTAACTATCTTAAGCAACTATTTCGAATCATTCGTTCTGAAAATCTTCAAAATTTTGCTACCAGCAATTTCATCAATTGGCATTTTATCCCACCATATTCCCCCCATTTCGGTGGACTATGGGAATCTGCTGTTAAATTGACGAAAAGTCATCTAATTAAAGCTTGTAAGGCTACCATTCTAAATTTTGAAGAGCTTACTACTCTTTTATGTCAAATAGAAGCCTGCTTAAATTCCAGACCATTAACGCCACTTTCTTCAGATCCATCCGATGTTAGAGCCCTCACTCCCGGACATTTCCTTATAGGAGTTCCACTCCTTGAGATTCCTGAAAGTGGAAATTCACCAAATTTCATTTTATCTTCTCGTTGGACTCTAATCCAGCGAATGAAGCAAGACTTCTGGAAGCGATGGTCTAGAGACTATCTACATCACCTGCAGAATCGACCTAAATGGTTCACTCCACGAACTGATCTTCAAATTGGGGACTTGGTTGCTATTCATGATCCACAATCTATTCCTCTCCAGTGGAAGCTGGGTAGAATTATTCGTACCTATCCAGGATCTGATAATAGAGTTCGTGTGGTCAGCATTTGGACTCAGAGTGGTGAAGTTCAACGCCCTATTGCTAAAGTGACACTCCTTCTCCCGGTGGGGGAGAATGTTCAGAATTCTAATAACTCTGAATTTTTACAAAAGATGGCAGCACTATGTAATTTTATGACTCTTTAGAATATAAAACATTGATTAAATTCATTCTTTTTATTGATATTTTAATGTGTTTTAAACGCTAAATTAATTCTTTTTTCTTTTATTATTATTTATTTTATTCATGTTTTCAATTAATTGTTAGTTATACTTTAAATAATTCTTTTTTCAATTTGCTGTGAACTTGTTATGTTTCTGCAGACCTATTCGAGTTTGTTCTTTTGTTGTGATTCTATCCGTGGTTTCTAGCGGTAAGCTGGAAAAATTCATTCTAACGTATGAGCTGAAATAAAGTCAATAATTCATGTTTGTATTCAACTCGGTGTATTTATTCAAGCTTTTATTCATTGTTTCTTAAATATGATGTCATTAATTCAATTGAAAGGAAGGTGAGTCCTTCAAATTCATTTTAAACTGGTTTATGATTTAATATAATTTAAACCAGCGATTTTCAAAACCATACAGTCCACAATTCTATTCAAAATCCCTCCAACAATATAAGAAAATCGTCTTTAATTTTCAAAGAAAAAAATGAAATTATTTTTCGAACAACCCAATTTATAAATTTGATGAGTATAGGACTTATAATTCTTTTGCAGGGTTTCAAAAAAAAATTTCTTCATTATTACGACATTCGGACTCAAATTATGTGATAGGCGAAAGAATCTAAACGTCTAATTCGATATATTTAAAAATTGTTAACCATGTTATAAATCTAAGTTGCACGACCTCTATAGATTTTGGTGATTATAGAAGTTATAATTCTTTTACTTGTACAGAAAATATACTTTATCATTACAGTCTTTGAACTCAAATGGCTTGAAGTGCGATAGTGTCTAAACGTCTTATTTGATTGAGCAGAAATTTGGAAGGCATGTTACAGGTTATAAGTACAAAAGTTTAAATAAACACTATAAAATGCAATAAACTAACAACAATTGTTTCGGGTCGAAAAAACACACTACCCTTCGTCAGGCGAACAAAATGGGCACGAGTGCTTCAATCAAAGCGGCAACGCCCAAAACCGTTTTAAGTGAAAAGCAAAAATATATAAAAGTGAATGTAAATCTAAATACTGGTGCGATCAGGATTATCAAATAAAAGAAGAAAATAAATCTATAATAATAAAAGGAAAAGTTTGCCTGTATGTATGAATGTCTGTTCTTCTATACGTTCAGCCCCTACTGAGCGTAGAAGTACAAAAATTAACATACGGATGCTCATGAGCCTTACCGAGGCAATAATGAAAGCAGAATTAATTTTTTTTTACTTAGTTGTGGAGATATTAATTAAAACTTCAACCTATGTCAATTAATAAATGAGTCAATTCTGAGTTTAAGCGGCGTTAAATGCCCAAATAAATTAGAAATATCTGTCCAATCTTTACAATTTCGGTACCAAGTGAAAGGGTTGATGTTTCTGAATCCAGGGGTGCAAAGAACATTTCAATGCAACAATTAAATTAACTAAAATATAAAATTTAGGTGGAAACATGTCATTATTTCATTTATCGATTCTTCAGTGCCAGACATATTGGCTGACTATTCTTCCAGTCGGAAATAATTGCTTTTCCAGCAAATGACAACGTACTGGAAACAAAAAAAGCAATTTTTTGATTTTTTTGAATTTTAAATCGATTTAAACAGAAATTGTAAAATCGCCCGTCATTACTGATCACCTGTCTGCAGTTAAAAAAATTAAGGTTAACAAAAAAAAAATAGGCATATTAAATCTATTTAAATTCACTTTTATTTCATTTGTTTATGTAAACAGACAAAAGTTACTTTTAACAGAATAATAATGCTTTTTTTTTTCCCCAAATTTTCTTTTCTGAACTGCACTGTAAAAAAGCAGTTTTGGAATTTCTTAAATTTCCGACGGATTTCAAGAAAAATCGCTAATCGCCCTTGATAGATTAGCCATTTTGAGTCTAAAATATATAAAAGATATTCATTAATATTATATATAATACATCAATCGAAAGATAATTTAAAGTACTTTTATTGCAAACTACTAAAGTGATGTAAGCCGTTCAGTTTCTGTACGGAACTTTAGGAAAAATCTTCAGAAAACCTAGAACGTTTTAATTCTTTTGTAATTTACAGATTTTCGAATTCCGATTTCCGCTCATATTTCGTACTAAGGATTTTTAACGGTATGTAGTCCGGAATTACACAAGTTTTGGAGAAAACCGCGGATAAGTCAGACACAAATCTTTTTATAAAATGTTTATATTACCTTTGTATCTCAGCTTCTGATTAACATAATTTCATAAATAATATATCATTTTTAAACTTATTTGAATTGGAATTAAAGGGTAGAGATCGGAAATCTCTGCCACCAGATGACACTTTAATATATTAAAATTTCAATATGTCCATTTGTAATTATGATTAATTTACTTTTAATATACCATATGAAAATATTTTATCGCGGACTTTTAAACTGATATAAGCCCATGATATAAGCACGGAATAAAGTTTTCCGTGTGGGAGTTTCAGTAAATACAAGGTAAACCCAGAACACCTTTATTCCAATTTCTCCAATTCTGGTTCTGATTAAATAACTTATAATATATCATTCGAAATATAGTTTACAGTAATTTTTTTGCGAAATTTTAAACTAATATCTATTAAATTCAGTACGGGAGTTTCAGAGAAAACCACAGAAAACCCGGAGCATTTTTATTCTTTTCTTATTTTTTTAGACTTTCGAATACCGATTCTCCATATCATTTAAAAAGTTATTTGAATTGGAATTGAAGAGTACACGTTGGAACTTTCTGTCGCCAGATGGTGCTTTGATATTTTAATAATTCAAATCTCTAATTATGATTATAATTAAAATTAATGGAAGTAGGTTAGGATACTTAAGGCCCACTGGGTTGGGGATTTGCCACGATCATAATTTTCGTTGTTTCTTTACACGGTGAGCAAACAGGCTCTTTCAAATCATGAAACGTAAAGGGGCGCCATAGTCGCTACGGAGCGGAAATTTGATACAGTTTAAAATTTCAAAGCTATTTGCACTATGAGCGAGTAAGCTGTTGTAAGTTCTAAAACGGGGATAATGCGCCACGGGTGCCACCGAGTGGGACTTTGCTACGGTCAGAATTTTATTTCAACCATAACATGGAGTGAATAGGCTGTTTCAGATACTGAAACGGAAAGAGGGCGCCGCAGGCACTACCGAGCGAGAATTTTCTACTGTTAAAATTTGTAATAAAGCTATTTTTCACTATATGTCAAAAAAGTGATGTAGATCCTAAAACGGGAAAAGGGTGCCGCAGACGCCATCGAGCGGGAGTTTCGCACGATCGGATTTTTCAAGGATCGCGAACCAGCTGGTCACCGAATGCGGCTGGTAATTAATATATAGCAATATCTTAATGTCACTAATATCACTAAAATGTAAAATATTTCAAGATGAAAACAATAATAAAAAGAAAAAAAAAAAAAAAAAAAAAAAAAAAAAAAGATTAATACGAACTGACAAATGCATTTAGAATTGTAGTTTAACAAAACTTTTACAAATAGTATATAAATCTCTTACTAACGATAATTTTATTCAAAAGTTTTGCAAGATAAGCAGATATCTTTATTAATTTCAAGCCATTTATATAAATATAATACGAACCTTAAAAATTTAAATATATATATTTATTTATTTGTGGTGAACAAACAATTGCTTTCCTTTACTTTTATGAGCAATAAATTAAGATTGTGTGGACTATAAAATTTTTTATGAATATAAAAGTGTTGCGATAAAGTTTCACAATTTATGGCATTTTTCTTTTTAAACAAAAGCTCGAAACTTATTGTCTTCAAAAGATGAATGTTAGAGAATTTTCACTAAAGTTTTACTAAATCAAATTTATTATAACTTTCACCTTCAGGTTTTAGAGAGATAAACTTTTTACAGCAAATACTGTACGTGAGTTGATTATTTTTTAAAAGAATATCTTACAATACATCTAAGAAAAACTCAAAACTTTTTGAGTGCTATAACTAAAAAAATGAATGCATAGAATTCTATGGAATTTTTCATTAAGTGGTAGGTAGATAAGGAAAGCTATGATATATATTACTGTATATGTTGCTAAATAGTTAATGATGCTATGTCCTTGTAAGCACTTATTTTACATCTCGTAATTTTAACACTTAAGAAGTGAAAGAGAAAAACACGTAATACGATCATAAACGAAGTATAAATATTATTACGTAACCATTATATAAATATATGAATGTTATTATAGTTATTAAAATTAATTATATGGTCATATTTTTTATTATAATTATGTAGCATATGTGACATATAATAATATTAATACTATTATTCACATTAGAAGACCTGTCAACGATTGCTAATTCGCAAGATGACACTTTCCTTTTTAGGTAATTTTTTCCCCACAACTAACCCTGCATTTTCTGATTGGTTTCAGCTGAATTAATCATACACATTTGCAATTGTGCGTTTCTTTCTTAATGTTTTTTACTTGAATATTTTAATTTTCTTCAAAGTTTTTCGCAAGCAAATGTGTTTATGTGTTAGTGTATTATAAAATGATATATACGGATTTAATTTTGGTTTTGATAACACATAGAAAGGAATGTGTTTATAATACTGTATGCATAACTTCAGTTTTACGTTGATTTATAACTTTCCGAAGATACATATGTAAGGAAAGTATTGTAATTATGTCAAAAATCCGACATGAAGATTTTGGTGTTTCTATACGTTTTGAGGTCTCCGAGTACATTTTTGCTATTTTTACGATGATGTATGTATGTGTGCGTATTTATGTATTTGGCTGAACATGATACCGCCTAAACGCTTTGTTCAAATAAGTTGAAATTTGATACATATGTTTTATGTCACCGTAGCACAAACCCTATTGATTATGATAAATCTAGCACTTATAAATGTCAATATTTACACAACGTTAAAAGGCCAATATAAAAAATTGTTAAGGGCAGACTGCAGTTTCGGTAGTGTAGACAGACAACAGTTTCGGTCGGTTCATTTTCGGTAGCATGTATATAGGTTCCCTACCTATATATACGAGTAATATTCCACTTCATCATTTTGCAAAGATGACGGTATGCTTTACGCTACCAAAACTGCAGTCTGCGCTTATTTATTTTTTTCTATTGGCGTTTTTAAGGTTGTGTAAACATTGAAACTTTTGTACACATGTTATACATTACCGTTGTACGAATTGCATAGATTTTGGTAAATCTCGCCTTTATATATTTTTACAGGGACGCAATGAAAAATTCTATATCATTATGATCTATGGGCTACAGTTATATAAAGTGCAATAGTGTAAAATTAAACGATGGCGAAAAGTAAGACTGCAGGCCCATATTTTTCACTTTTGCTTATTTAACGAATTGTCTTACTTTAATTTATTTACAGTACCGTTCATTACTTAAGGTTCGGAAAGTTGAATGGAGTCACTCCAGTTTTTTTTTTTTTTTAGTATGAGTGCATCGTTATTGAGTAAGAATTAGTTGATGCCCAGTTTGAAAGAATTTTCTTTCTTTTCTTTTCTTTTTTTTTTCTTTTTTTCGATACGTTTGTATTGAATATCTACTTAATCATTGTGTCGCCCAATAGTTTCATTTTTACTGTTCTGTTTTCTTAGCATAGAGAGATTTCCTGTTAAAGTAAACATTACGAATATACTACCTTTTGCCGAAATTCGAAATAAAAGCTTTAAAAAAAAAAAAAAGAAAAAAAGGAAAATCTTTAATTTTAAAAACAATCTTTAGTGATATATTCAGACATTTACAGATTTAAACAGAGGACCATCAAACAAGAAGTGTTCTCACTGTTAAAAATTTCAGTTCAAACTTGAACCACTATATGGGGTAAGGTTATAAGCAATACCATAATGTGGTTCAACCTCACTTTTATGTTTTCTATTTCTTCCGATTGATTTTAGGTAACTTCATAATTTTATAACTTCAGACCTTAGATTGTATAATTATACAACACAGCCAAACTGTTACTGTATTCTGTTACATTGTTAGCTCTAGCCTCCTTCTTCTTCTTTTTTTATGTAAATTTACCATAAGTTAAAAAGTTGGTATCTCTGATTTCATTTGATTGAATAAGTATCAGCACAAAACTTACGAACCCGATATTAGTAATTTTGAGGAACATGATTAATGTATTTTTTGCGATTTTGCGCAAACATTCACTGCTTTTCAAATATATGTATATATCATACCAAATGTACTATAAGTCGATTTCTGAAGAAATTGACTTAAATTTAAAGTAAATGATAAAATGTTGTTTCTTATTAAGTTTACTATTAATTAGACAATTAGAGAATTATTAGACAATTAGTTCTTTCTTAAATGACCTCTTTAAAAAAGCATGCGCATACCAAAAAAAAGATTATTATGTTTGATAATATTAATTCTTCTCACTGTTTTAAAGAAACAAAAAAAAAACCTAAACAAATAAAAGTACACCCCTACATCTGTACCTCTCTAAAGAAATTGTACATATTTGATCTAAGGAAAAAGATAAAGGGCATTTCTATTGAAAATACAGTGAAACTTGAATAATTCGAACTTGTTTAATTCGAAATTCTGGATAATTCGAATTCTTTACTCGGTCCCTTGAATTTTGTATTAAAATAATGTTACAAAATCATGGATTGTTCGAATTCCATTTTGGATAATTCGAATTTTTCATACGATTACCTTTAAAATATTACAGTAAAATTTGTTCCCGAGATTTTTCTTAGCTAAAGTGCATTATTTTTTTTAACAGTCTTTCAAAAGAAGGATAAGGAAATACAAGAGTATTTCCTACCGAGTGCATCAGAAGAAGACATCGTCCATATACATGAACTTCGAGTTTGTTTTTTAATTGAAAGTCATGTCTAATGTAGAAGATTCTATTTTTGTATCAATTGATAGGTTGAAGTCATATGCTATGACACAAAAATTGTACTTAAAGAAGCAATCAAAAATATCTGACTATTTTTAAAAAGTGTTGAATAATTAAGCTCATAAAAAAATATTGATTTAATGGGGGAAGGAGGGCTAGTGTAGCAGTATTCTTAGATATAAAGTTTATGGGTTAAATCTTTGATCGTAGAGTTTTATTATTTTAATTTATCTCTTTTTTTTGACAGAATAGTATATGTAATTCGAATTTTTGGATATTTCGATTTTTTCTCTGGTCCCTTCAACTTCGAATTATCCAAGTTCTACTGTATTTGCTTTCTCTAAACATTTTCTTTTTTCTCTTTTTTTTTTTTTTTGTTAAATATCCAATGTTTCCTCAAAAAAATTCTGTTAATGGTACATACTATTTGCTTTCCAAATAGAGTTTAATGAGTGCTATTACAAATGAATCAATTCTGCTGCGATTTTATCAAAATAGGGAAGGGGAAGGAAATCGCCAGAGTTATAATTTCGGAAAATGCTCATCTCAGTGATAGCGTTCACCTCTTTTCGGGTAGAATCGCCATTTTTTGTTTTCGACTTGAACTGGAGAATGGACAATACTTAATTGATATGTTTGATGTCCAAGAAATTGGTTCAAAATTACACTGGATGAAGGGCATCAGAATAATTTTGTAATGAAATATGCAAAATTAAAAATATCAAATTTAAGGTTTTATTTATTTATTATTATTATTATTATAATTCTTGTGGGAATATTTGAAAATGGAAGGTATTTTATATTCGGAAGTATCTATGTACACAAATACATCGTTTGTAAATATTTCCATTAATAATTGTGTCATACAAGTTTCATATTTAAAAACTCAAGTCCTTAAATTCAAACTATTTTTTTTTTTTTTTGTAAAAATGGGAGAATCGCTACACTGATTTAAGTTATAGTTAATGTATATTTTGTATCACATATGGTCAAAGACGGTTTAATGTGATTCTTTAAATTTCATCGCTGTAACTGTAAAATGCGGAATATCGTTCTATTACGTACATTTATAAGCCCGTATAACGGAATGATATATGCAGAATGAAACCCTATGAATTGAACTTTCCTTTTATTTAACTTGCATATTTGAGAATTAAGGACATTAATTTACACGAATTAGAAACTCTAGCGAATATTATATATATATATATATGTGTGTGTGTGTGTGTGTGTATGTGTGTGTGCATGTATGTATATATATATATATATATATATATATAAATCATAAAGTAAAACATAACTGAATAAGTATTTCTTAGGCTTGTATTGACTTGCAACTAAACTAGAAAGGCGATAAGATTTCAATCCCCAAAATAAAAACACGCCCATTTCTTTTATCAAAGCTCTACTTTCTATTGCTCTAAAAACTGTCATAAACATAAATTTAACAGATTCTCCGAAATGGACGATATATCTTATTTTGTATGAGGTAGAATATAT
This sequence comes from Salticus scenicus, assembly GCA_963930645.1. NCBI lineage: Eukaryota > Metazoa > Arthropoda > Arachnida > Araneae > Salticidae > Salticus > Salticus scenicus. The sequence goes on from OZ005653.1 coordinate 25,648,249, forward strand.
GAAAAATGACCTATGAATTGTACTCTGAAAGGAGGCGTTTGTAAAGAAATGTGTTCTCTAAAAAGGCATTTTTCATCATAAATAAATGCAGAAAACTTACTTGTTTTGCTTATAATACACAAAAGTTCAATATTTAAATTATTAAAGAAATAATAAATTAAATTAATAAGCAGATAAATAAGTTTAGAAATATTTTTCATGAATTCATCAACTGTGAATATTCATTTCAAGTAAATTGGAGTGTAAAGGTTGATATATTTTATTTACCAACTATGTGAAAAATACCAGAGCCGGGAATCGAACCCGGGCACCTCCGCTTAACGCACGGATGCTCTACCACTGAGCTACCCTGGCTGACAACCAGCTAGGCATTTCTCACATAAATGCCTAGCTGGCGTAAAATGTGTTTCTCACATAAATGTGAGAAATGCCTAGCTGGTTGTCAGCCAGGGTAGCTCAGTGGTAGAGCATCCGTGCGTTAAGCGGAGGTGCCCGGGTTCGATTCCCGGCTCTGGTATTTTTCACATAGTTGGTAAATAAAAAATATCAACCTTTACACTCCAATTTACTTGAAATTGAGATAAATAAGTTTCAAATAATTTTAAAATATATCTTGAACATGAACAACAGTTAACAATGAAGAAATGGCATCAATAATACTGTAATATTAAATTAATTACAGTATCATAGAGAGACACATGTAATTACTTGAAAGTCATAACAATAATCATTAATAAAATGTCATGGCGCTGACAAAATTAATAATGACATATATTGCATGATGTTTACTGTCAAGACATGCGCGAATGCGTTAATTATAAAGAAAACTATTAAATTACAACTAAACCATCACCTGAAATTCATCAATGGTTTTAAAATATCATGAAATAAATATAAAAGATAATCATGTTTGGGACTAAAAATAGCTTTTGTTTTATTTTAATAGTTCATTTAATAACTTTTACAAAATTAATAAATTATAAGGACAAAATAAATATATATAAAACATTTCCTATGTAATATTTACGCCAAGAAAAAAAAAAAAATAAATAAATAAATATAAAATAAAATAAATTTATTTTCATAATTTTTTGTCGAAGAAAGACATAAACTTTTCTTTATAATAAATGAGCATACGTATTTGAGACTTCAATACCTTAAACACTGTTGTAATTATTTACTTTTTCTGTCAGCATTTGTAAATCATTGAAAAAAGGCAAATTAGCGACATCGTAGCAATTCGTTTTTAACCTAACTTTAAAAACATAAAATCGCATTCGCAAATGAACTGAACAGTTGATATTCTCTCTATCTTTCAACTGAAAAGTTTATTGCATATTGGTTAAAGCATGAATATTCATTGTTGTTCAGCATCCATTTCAAGCACTAGATTCCAGTTTAATGGGCTCTTCCCACCGTCGTTTACTCAATCACGTGATAGAGGAAAACGTATAATCGAATTCTGAGAATCGAATTCAATTATATATTGTTCTTAAGAACAAAAAATTTAATATTTAATATAAAATAAAATAAAAGCAATATTGTGCATTTGTAAACAGTAGAATAATTGTATTTGTAAATTTAATAATTTTTAAAAAACACTTTATGTGTTTATTTATTTTTACCTATAAGAATCGATTTTTGTATATTGTAGTGTAACTGTAACATTAACTGATCTAGCAATAAATAATAGCTTCTTGTGGAATGTTTATGGATTATAATTTAAAATTTTAAAATGTTTTCATTTAATTTAATTGCATAAAGGTGTTACAACAAGTTAATTAACTTAGTTACTGGTCTAAATGGATTTAAGCAGTACGATATTGCACTGTCACTGATTTAAGTATCAAAAATCAGAGTATTAAACATGTTCTTTCTGGACATCAATAACAAACATAAACTAAATGATGATTGTAAATGTATACAGCAAACAAAAGATGATGAATAATGATATAAAACGGGTTAAAAATGATGATTTATAAAAAATAACACAGATTAAATACGATTGATCAAAAATAAGAATAGAAAATATGTTATTTCAACAATCGCTATAGATAAAGAAGACTTTGTCTACTATTTGTTTTTCCTCTATCATGTGAGCTCTGACGTCAGGTGGGAAGAGCCCATTAGACTTTGTTTGCAAGAAAAAAAAGATTGTATAGCGATAAAGTGCACAAAGCCAACCTTGAAGGCTGCGTTTAATAATTAGAAAATTAAATTATGAGTATCACTTTCCGTGACGAGTGATGTGATGGCATTACAGATAACACTTTAGTAATATGAAAAAAAAAATAATAATGACGAAATTTTGTTTTTGTGAAAGAGAAAAGCTCAGATTTAATTATAAGTATATATTATTTATTTAGAAATTTGCAACACATCTGAAGAATCAGAAAAATCAAAGATACAACTACTTAAAAAAAAAAGAAGTTTATAAAAGGAAAAGTCTTAGACATTACACCCTTCTTATTTGCATGACGAGAAAAAAGTGGAATTTTATTTTTTAAATATTTTTATTGCTCTCGACATGCTCATTCTAGACTAAATGTTATAAAATATACAGGGGGCACTATAAGATAAAACAATTTTGAGTATTAAGAAAAACATGAAATTCCCAGGATTTTCTTCTATACATGAGCTTTTTCCTTATATTTTGTGAATTTTTAACGATGCAATCTAGTATTTTGAAATATTCAAATTAATTGTAAAATCTATCAGATTACATTAAAGTTTCTTTTAATGATAAAAAGTGAAATGTTTTACCCTTTGTCTACCGGCGGCACTTTAAAATACCATTAGTTTAAAAAGCATATATAATTGAATTTATTGAAAATATGTCAAAGATATTTATAAGAATAGAACGTATGTACAGTCGGTCAAACAAAAAACGAAACACCCCCACCTATCTCATTACCTAATTATCGCAGAAACATGCAGTAGGCACCAATTGTCAGGAAATTATGTCTACGTTTTTTGTATGTAGGAAAAAATGACATTGGGGGTCGTCTACATATTAAAAATGGGTCCAACTTTGAAAATTCGAATGTTAACCCACTAATTTGACGACAGAAAACGATTCTAGAGCATCAAAATAGCCTAGATATAAATTTGCACGAAGATATCAACATTGGTTCCTGAGATATTTAAGGTTTTTCTTTAGGGGGTTATCTCCAAGTTTATTTTTTTATCATTTAGGTCAGATTCAACGAATTTATTAGAGCACTCTTCTATTATTCAATGCGTTTCATTCATCTACAAATTTCTAAATACATCAAAAGGAATATAATTTCAATGAGCATATTAATGTGGAAATTTCGAACTATAAGAAATATTCTGTCCAAAAAGGTTAACACAGGAGGGTCTATTAACACCTGTGTGTGTGAAGGGGAGGAGGAGGGGCACCGGCATTCAAAATTGATGTTTTATTATCGCATTTTCAAAAGATTTTAATTGAAATTAGATTTCTGTTATGCTTTTTCGAAAAAGGGATTTTAATGAAAGTTTGGGGTTAAGTGCTTTCGGGATACTAGACTTACCACCATCTTCAGAAAAATTTGCGTTGGCTGTTAACCCCTTATCGGCCAATGGCAACAAATGAAATAAATTGGGTTTATTCGGAAACTGATATAAGGATTTTGATGAAAGTTTTGCGTTAAGTGCTTTTGAGTATGCTTAAACGAATGGAATTATCCCCATCGTCATAAAAGTTCGTTGTCGCTGTTAACCCTTTAAAGGACAATTGCAACGCATGTCAGAAATCGGCTTTACACGGATGTGGACTAAGCAATTTTTATGAAAGTTTGAAGTTAGGGCTTTTTCATGAGAAAAAACAATTGTATTTCATTTTCAGATAAATTAGCGTTTACATTTAACCCTTTACCGGCCAACTGCAATACATAGCAAAAGTTGGGTTTATTCAAAAATGATTCTAGGGATTTTGATGAAAGTTTGGGGTTAAGTGTTTTCGGAATATTAGACTTACCATCATCTTCAGAATTATTTGCGTTGGCTGTTAACCCCTTAACGGCCAATTGCAACAAATGAAATAAATTGGGGTTATTCGGAAACTGATAAAAGAATTTTGATGAAAATTTTGCGTTAAGTGCTTTTGAGTATGCTTAAACGAATGGAATTATCCCCATCGTCATAAAAATTCGTTGTCGCTGTTAACCCTTTAAAGGACAATTGCAACGTTTGTCAGAAATCGACTTTACACGGAAATGGACGAAGCAAATTTTATGAAAGTTCGATGTTAGGGCTTTTTCGTGACAAAAAAAAACAATTGGATTTCATCTTCAGATAAATAAGCGTTTACAGTTAACCCTTTACCGGCCAATTCAATACATAGCAGAAGTTCGGTTAACTCGAAAATAATTCTAGGGATTTTGATGAAAGTTTGGGGTTAAGTGTTTTCGGAATATTAGACTTACCACCATCTTTAGAAAAATTTGCGTTGGATGTTAACCCATTATCGGCCAATGGCAACAAATGAAATTGGGTTTATTCGGAAACTGATGAAAGGATATCATGAAAGTTTTGCGTTAAGTGATTTTGAGGATGCTTAAACGAAGGGAATTATCCCCATCGTCAAAAAAATTTGCTGTCTATGTTAACCCTTTAAAGGCCATTGCAACGTATATCAAAAATCGGCTTTACACGGATATGGACTAAACAATTTTTATGAAAATTTAAGTCAGGGCTTTTTCATGAGAAAAAACAATTGGATTTCATCTTCATATAAATTAGCGTTTATAGTTAACCCTTTACCGGCCAATTGCAATACATAGCAGAAGTTGGGTTTACTCGAAAATGATTCTAGGGATTTTGATGAAAGTTTGGGGTTAAGTGTTTACGGAATATTACACTTACCATCATCTTCAGAAAAATTTGCGTTGGCTGTTAACCCCTTATCGGCCAATGGCACTAAATGAAATAAATTGGGTTTATTCGGAAACTGATATAAGGATTTTGGTGGAAGTTTTGCATTAAGTACTTTCGGGGATGCTTAAATGAATGGAATTATCCCCATCATCATAAAAATTCGTTGTCTCTGTTAACCCTTTAAAGGACAATTGCGACGTATGTCAGAAATTGGCTTTACACAGAAATGGACTAAACGATTTTTATGAAAATTCGATGTTAATGCTTTTTCATGAGAAAAAACAATTGGATTTCTTCTTCATATAAATTAGCGTTTACAGTTAACCCTTTACCGGCCAATTGCAATACATAGCAGAAGTTGGGTTTACTCGAAAATGATTCTAGGGATTTTCATGAAAGTTTTGGGTTAAGTTTTTTCGGAATATTAGACTTACCATCATCTTCAGAAAAATATGCGTTGGCTGTTAACCCCTTATAGGCCAATGGCTACAAATGAAATAAATTGGGTTTATTTGGAAACTGATAGAAGGATTTTGATGAAAGTTTTGCATTAAGTGCTTTCGGGGATTCTTAGATGAAGAAATTATCCTCACTGTCATAAATATTCCTTGTCGTTGTTAATCCTTTAAAGGCCAAATGCAACGTATGTTAGAAATTATCTTTATACGGAAATTGAGAAAACGTTTTTTCTGAAAGATTGCAGTTAGAGCTTTTTGATGAGAAAAGACGATTGGATCTCTGCTTCAGACAAATTAGCATTCACAGTTAACCCATTACTGACCAATTGCAACACATAGCAGAAATTGAGTTTAACTGGAAATGGATATAGCGATTTTTATGAATATTTCGGACTAAGTTTTTTCGGGGACTGCTAAAACGAATGGTATTCCCTCATCTTCAGAAAAAAAAATAACGTTCTCAATTAATCCTTTATCGGCCAATTACAACATATGACAAAAATTGGGTCTACTTGTAAATAGGTATAAGGATTATGATGAAAATTTGAGGTTGCATAATTGATTAGAATTATTTTATTCTTCAGAAAATTTCTTGTTCTCTGTTAAACCTTTAAAAGCCCATTGCGACGTTTGCAAGAAATACGGTTTACACAAAATTAGACATAGCGAATTTCATAAAAGCTTGGAGTTAGGACTTTTTGATGAGAAAAAGCTTTTGGAAATATCCTCATCTTTAGAAACAATCGCATTCGTTGTTAACTCTTTATCGACACATTACAACATGCGGTCGAAATTGAGTATATTCGGAAATGGACAAAGCGATTTTTATGAAAGTTTGGAGTTACGGCTTTTAGATGAGAAAAAATGATTGAACTTATCCTTATCTTCAGAAAAAATCGCGTTCTCAATTAACATTTTATTGGCCAGTTGCAAATTATAGCAGAAGTTGGGTTTATTTAGAAATTTATATAGGGATTTTGATGATAGTTTGGGGTTAAAAACTTTCTGGGTGCTTAAAGAAGGGGACATATCCTTATCTTCAGAAAAAAATTGTTCGCAGTTTACCATATATCGACCAGTTGCATCAAGTTTTAGAAATAGGCTTAATCGGAAATGGATATAGTGATTTCAAATAAAGTTTGTGGTTAGTGTTTTTAGGGATGCAAAAATGTTTGGACTTATTCTCATCTTTTGAAAAAAATGGCGTGATCAGTTAAACCTTTATCGACAAATAGCAAAATATCGCCAAAATTCGGGTTACTCGGAAACGGATGTATCGATTTTGATGAAAGTTTGGGATTAAGTGTTTTCGGAGGTGCAGAAAGTTTGGATTTATACAGAAAAATTAGCGTTCGCTGTCATAGTATATGGTAAAAAAGGATTCGGGTTCCAGTTCATGACTTCATTTGTTATTTTGTTTAAATTTAGTACGAGAGAATGTAATCGATTCAAGCAATATTTGTATGTATCGAAATATTTGGTAAATAATGAGGCAGGTTCAAGTCTATAACTGTATATACTTATTGTGTATCTTGTTTTCTTTCTTTCCTTTCTATTTATATATATATATATTTTAATACAATTTAATTTAATCAAATGTAGCTGATATTTGTGCGTATTGAAGTATTTGGTAAAGAAGGAAGCAGGATCCAGTCCATGATTGAAAATAGAGATATTTTTTTTTAATGAAAATGCCTAAATTCAAATAAAAGTAGGTGATATTTTCAAATGCCTAGCTAGTCGTTAATTTAGTTAAATAGCGATTGCAAGTTTTGTACTGGTAACGCTGCCGAAGGCAGCAGGAACCAGGAACAGTTGGCTAAAAGAATTAAAAAATGCATTTTCACCGTGTTCTGATCCATTCTGAAAGTTTCAAATGTCTAGCTTTTCGGGAAGTTAGTTAAATAAATTTTCTGTCGAATCATATAAACGCTTCCGAAGGCAGTAGGGACCTGAAACAGTTGACTAAAAGTGATAAAAAAATGTATTGTCACCGTGTTCTGAGCTATCCTGAAAGTTTCAAATGTCTAGCTAGTCGGGAAGTTAGTTAAAAATCGATTGCAAGATTTGTACTGGACAAACAAACAAACAAGAAGCGAAGTTAATAAAAATAATTACAAGATATAAAGAACTTTTATATACCATGTTTTTAAATTTTCTGTTGAATCATATAAACGCTACTGAGCGCAGTGGGAATCCGGAGCAATTGGAAAAAAGTATTAAAAAAATCCCTTGCTATCGTGTTTTGAGCTATTATAAAAGTTTCAAATGGCTATCTAGCCGGGAAGTTAGTTAAAAGTAGATTGCAAGCTTTGTACTGGTAACGCTAACGAAGAGAGCAGGGTCCCGAAGCAATTGATTAAAAATATTTAAAAAATGCATTTTCACCGTATTCTGAACTATTCTGAAAGTTTCAAATGTCTAGCTAGTCGGAAAGTTAGATAAATAAATTTTCTGTTGAATGATATAAACGCTGCCGAATGCAGTAGGGACCTGAAACAGTTGACTAAAAGTATTAAAAAAGTATTGTCACCGTGTTTGAGCTATCATAAAAGTTTCAAATGTCTAGCTTGTCGGGAAGTTGGTGAAAAATTGATTGCAAGCTTCGTACTGGTAACGCTGTCGAAGGCAGCAGGAACCCTAAACAATTGGCTAAAGGTATTTAAAAAAATGCATTTTTACCGTGTTCTGAACTATTCTGAAAGTTTAAAATGTCTAGCTAGTCGGGAAGTTAAATAAATTTTCTGTTGAATCATATAAACAGGTAGTGACCTAAAACAGTTGACTAAAAGTATTAAAAAAATGGATTGTCAGCGTGTTTTGAGCTAGCCTGAAAGTTTCAAATGTCTAGCTAGTCGGAAAGTTAGTGAAAAATCGATTGGAAGCTTCGTACCGATAACGCTGCCGAAGGCAGCAGATACCCTAAACAATCGGCTAAAGGTATTTAAAAAAACGCATTTTTACCGTGTTCTGAACTATTCTGAAAGTTTCAAATGCCTAGCTAGTCGGGAAGTTTGTTAAATAAATTTTCTGTCGAATCATATAAGCGCTGCCGAAGGCAGTGGGACCTGAAATAGTTGACTAAAATTATTAGAAAAATGTATTGTCACCGTGTTGTGAGCTGTCCTGAAAATTCCAAATATCTAGCTAGTCGGGAAGTTAGTTAAAAATCGATTGCAAGATTTGTACTGGACAAAAAAAAAAAAAAAAAAAAAAAACATACAAATAAACAAACAAACAAACAAGAATCAAAGTTAATAAAAACATGGTAATATGGTAAAATATTACAGGGAGTTCAAGTATTTTCTCCCCTTGCTTAATTTTACGCTGTTGCACTTCATATAATTTTAAACCATAAATCGTAATGATATATAATTTTTTGTCGTGTTCCTGTAAAAATCTATAAAGGCTATCTTTACCAAAATCTATACAATTTGCGCGACGGTAATGTATAACATGTGCATAAATTTTCAGTTTAATAGAATTCACTCCTTCTCATATTTATAAGGACACTTTATATTTTGAAATAACTAATGTAAAAATAATTGTAAAGAAGATTATAGTAAGTGCACTAATATATCTAGTATTCTAAAAACCAAAACTGTTATAATTTTTTTAATATAAAACAAAATTAATAAAAAATAATGCAAAATGTGTTTTTCTCCACGTTTTTAGATGTTCATAATTATAGGGACAATCCAGATTTTTTCGTTTTATTTAACTTACTAGCGAATAAGTTACAGTTGACATGCGAATTTGTTAACTACTGGGCTAGATTAATTCATATATATGCCGTCAATTTTTCTTGGTCGGACATTACTGATAATTCCTCGAAAAAAAGAATGTTCAAGTAGTGAGGTATGATAAATGTGTTTTTTAAATGGAAGGATAATTTCAATCCGCTGAATTTCTAATAAAATTCGAAGGTCTAAAATTGCTGAAGGAAATGTGATCAAACGTTGAATATCTGGTTCGATAGGAGAGAGATCTTATGCAAAATCAGAGTTGTTTTACAGAGATCAATGACTCATAATTCCTCTTACTGTTCTACTCATAATGACTGCTGCTGAATTTTAACGAAAGGTTAAGGTCCACATTTATGCATGTTTAAAATAATTAATAATATGTTAAAATGAATTAAAACCCTGTAATAATCAATCAGTATTTAATGGAGGAAAGGACGTCTGTGTTAAAGTTGAATAAAGACAATATTAAATGGTAAAATGTTGCATTTTCGGATGAAAAACATTTTATTCTTGATTAACCAAGTGGTTTTAACAGTTACTGGCACGATCTCAAGATAGCGAAAGACAGAGCAGATTTTTTAAAGGCAGATATGAATCGGGCATTTTAAAGGTGGATCTATGGTGCTCTGGGGAGTTGCTTCTACTGAAGGCAGAATGAATTTAGTAATTTTTTCTATTATTATGAAAATCAAGAGAATATCCGCAAATTTTAAACGTGGAATTATCAGATTTTTGTTAGATTTTGGGGGGTAATAATATTTTTTTCAACAAGACTTACATTTTTGCTCTACTTTTAGAGCAACAGGAAATAGTTTGGAGAAAGAAACTTCTGTATTATTGCCTTTCCCATGGCCTAACAGTTGAAAAAACCTTAACTTATGATATTAGAAAAGTGCATATAAGTGGAAAGCAATTTTAAATAGTTTAAATGTATTAAGAATATCATATATGCTATATGAAGTGGTATTGAAACTGAATATTAAAAAGAAATGTATATATATATACCAGAGAGAATGTCTGACTGTTTAACCCTAAAAAGAGACCCCATAAAATATTAACTTAAAGAATACTTGAAAAAAATTACTAAAATTCCAGTTGTCCTTATAATTGTGAACAACTGAAAAATCATCTCTTTATCATATTTAAAGTTTTTTAAGATAGAAAAACGATAAAACTTTTTAAATATAGTCTATTAATGAAATTCAAATTAATAAAAAATATATTTGTTTAAATAATAGTGTTCAGTGTTTAGTTAATATAGGAAAACGGGTGTCCTTATAATTATGAGAAGGAGTGTAAGGTGTTTAGATACTATCGCATTTTAAAACGATTGGGCCCATAGACCATAATGACAATTTTTCTTTCTGTCCTTGTAAAAAGGAAAAAAAAAAACTATACATGCTAGATTTATCAAAATCTATACACTTTGTGCGAGAGTGATTATTAACATTTATAAATTTTTTTTAACTCAAACGAATAAGGCTTTTAAATGCTATCGCATTTTATTTTATTTGGATCTATAGACAATAATGATAAAGAATGTTTTGTTGTGTCCCTGTGAAAAACTATTAATGTTAGATACATCAAAATCTATACACTTTGTGCGACGGACATTTATAACACGCGTATTAGCTCAAAAGAAAATGGTATCTAGACGCTATCGCAGTTTGAAAAACTTGGCCCTATAGGCTATAACGATAAAGAATATTTCTTTTTTGTGCCTGTAAAAGGTACTTTTAAGTGCTAGATTCACCAAAATCAACAGTGATCGTGCTATGGTGCCATACAATAACTTACTATATTTTAACTTATTTGAACAGAGGATTTAGGCACTGTCGTATTCACTCACACACATACACAAATTCATAATCGAAAACTAGTAAAAATGAATTCAGTGTAATTCAAAAGTATAGAAAACCCATAATCTCAAAGGTCGGGTTTTTTGTCACGATTACAATACTTCCTTTACATACGTAAGTTCGGAAAGCAAAAATCTGATCTCTCAGCTATGAAGTTCTGTCCAACTCAAAGAAATAATTTATTCTGTAATAATATTATATTATTTTAATTGGTTAATTTATATTTCCAACACTATTAATAATAGCGACTATATAAATTAGAAATCACAATTCTTCTAAAGAAAATTACGAAAGCATTATATAATATAGTAAGGAAAGAGATAAATTAAAAAAAATAAACAATTTATTTCAGAATTAAATTCCAATTTATTTCAGCTGAAAAAAAAAAAAAAAAAAAAAAACATTGTTGAAATAATTAAAAATATATGAAAGCGAATTAAAACATTTTTTTTCTTAATGTCGTCTGCAATAAAATTCAAAAGTGATTGTTGTGAATGCTACTTGTAAATACAGTTTGTAATCGTTCTATGGCCCTCAAACTTGATCTTCAATCGTTTTTCTGGAATATCTCGAGAACTATTTGGCCCAATGAGCTGCAAATTTGCATACGCGTATTTTTATGTGCTAGAAATCGATATCTGTTAGAAAAATTATAGGTCACAATACATAATTTTTTAAAATATTAATTTAATATTTTTTATTCTATAGATAAAAAACATTAAAATCTTAATGAAACTCATAAATATGTTTGGAAAACCTGTTATTAACATCATAAAAAAAACCAGGTAAAAAAAAAAATAAAAATGTAGGAGATATGAATAAAAATGTGTAATCAGACTTTAACATTAGAAGCTCGAAAGTTTAGACGTGTATAACTCCTAAACTTATACACCATATGACTTCCAAATTTATATCTGGGGATGAAATTGACTGTAGAATCGATATCCGAAATCAAAATTATATGTTACCATTGAAAAAATTAAAGTTTGACACGATTTTAATATGGAGACGACCCCTTAAGCTATTTTTTTCCAATTAGCTTAAAAGAGAACAAAATTCCCTGACGAATGGTACCTTCGGTGTCTTTCTGCAACAATTTACTGATGAGTTAGGTGGGGGTGTTTCGTTTTTTTTTTTTGACCGACTGTACCTCACTTTAATCTCATTAAAAGGCACTATACGCTACATGTAGACGCTATATTTGTCCTAGAAAGTATTTTATAGAATTCTCTCGCTCTTTTTGCTTGACATTTTTCATGATCTCCACGTGTGTTTTAATTAATTCCTGCATTACTTCAAGAATCTCTCTTCCCCCCCCCCCTCCCCAACCATTGAAAAAATAGATGGAACATAAAAAGTTAATACTTTTCAACACTTTTTCAAGGTCCGAATATATTTTTTGACCTCTTTGTGCCAAAGCTACACTAAAGTATCATTTAACAAAATCCTCATTGATTACTATGATGAGACGATATAAATAAATTTTATTGCACACTGAGGGAAATAAAAATATATGTATATATATACATATATATATATATATATATATATACTGCCTTCATCTAGAATGAATAAGTGGTCATTTTCTAAATCCCTTAACTAGAAATATAGATTTCCGAGCTATGCGCATAAGGCACGCCAATAAACTGAATAGACGAAATGATCGAGAATTTCTAGTCTACACATTTCTAGATGGTGAAACAATATTCTGAATATTTGGATTTCTAGAATTGGTAAATAAAGCAAGATTATAGTTGCTGAAACCCGCCTCTTGTATTCGCATTTATTTGCAGAGATTTTTAAATAACTTTTTCCTCGAGAATATAGGCATATGCTCTAGAATTCTAATAGAGGTTTCTAGAACTCACTTTCAAAGGGAACTAAAATTTATAAGAATGACATATAACTATTTTTTTTCCCTGAGCCACAATCTAGATTCTAGATGTCAGTTACAGAATTTTTTCTCAGTGCATGTGTCTTTTAAAAATACTCTTATATAGCTAAAAAAAGTTTTAAGTACATTTTTTGTCTGTTTCATAACGTGGTAAATAAAGGGTTAAAACAGTGCACAATGAAGGGAGTTTTTCCTTTGTAACATTTAAACAATAAAAAAAAAAAAAAAAAAAAAAAAAAAAAAAAGAACATATAGAAATATTTCTGTAAAATAGAAATTTCGTTTCAGCTAAATAATTCTCAAATTATTTGCAAAAATTGGATTAAAGAAATTTGTAAAAAAAAAAAAAAAAAAAGAGGAATTTGTACATGTACTCAACTGACAGAAATAATTACCCACTATCATTCACCTTCGATTCTTGTTTGTTTGTTTGTGTGTTTGTCAGGGACAAATCTTGCAATCGATTTTTAACTAACTTTCCGAGTAGCTAGACATTTGAAATTTTCAGAATAGTTCAGAATACGGTGAAAATGCATTTCAAAAATATTTTTAACCAATTGCTTCGGGACCCTGCTGCCTTCGGCAGCGTTACCAGTACAAAACTTGCAATCAACTTTTAACTAACTTCCCGGCTAGATAGCCATTTGAAACTTTTATAATAGCTTAAAGAACGATAGCAAGGAATTTTTTTAATACTTTTATCCGATTTCTTCGGGTTCTCGCTGCCTTCAGTAGCGTTTATATGATTCAACAGAAAATTTAAAAACATGGTGTATAAAAGTTCTTTTTATCTTGTAATTATTATTTTTATTGAGCACTAGAGTTTCTGGGGATTTTGATAAAACTCATATAATTATGATTTTCAGCTAATGTTTCATTGAAAACTTTAAGGATAAAAATAAATTAAGTAAATATAGTCTAAAAATAAATGTATAAAAAAATAATAATTTCAAAATTTTTTAGAAAAAACATATTTTTTGCTCTCTTATAACACTTTGATTTATAACTGAAAAAAAAAAATCTATACATAGCATTTTATTTTGTAAAACTACTAAGGAAGTTTTTTAAATAGGATAAATAGAATGTTTTGAACTATTTTATAGCCGAATGTGCTCTATTTGAAATATCAAATCTAAATCTATAGAAAAAAATAAAGAATGTACTTCGTCTGATATATTCAGTAAACAGTCCACACAGAAGAAAAGTTTTGAAATAGAAAAATATTTGAGGTCCACATATTTACCAAAGAAATTTCTCGCAAAAGATTGGAAAAGAGATAGGCGCATTTGAATGAAAAATGTTCAGTATTTTTTTAGTTGAAATAATATTCCTTTTCTATTATACCCAGAGAAAACCAAAGCAGTTTATTTCTGCATTATATTGAAGCATTTGAACTGTTTGACGGTAAAATTCACAACGAAAAAACATTCTGTTTCCAGTTTAGAATATGAAAATGAATTTTATTTTTTAAGTGTATGGTGGGTTAAAAATTTTAATTATTTCCAAACGAGAGCTTTTTTTTTAGAGATTTTGAAATGGGAAAGTTAAAGGATGTGAGAGAATTTTTTTTTTGTATCTATTCATCACAAATTCCTATGATGAAAAAGCAGATTAAATTTTTAATTTTATTAGTCATTGTTGGATTTTATTCTAGATAGTCAGTAAATTTTGATAGAGTTTAATGAGGAAAACCAATTATGTTTTAAAAATCTCGTTTTAGAAAGTTTTTTTTGACCATCTGGTAGCGGAATGGTTATCTTTCTCGCAGTCAATTACCGTTCCACGTATGATGGAGAAGTTATTTTCTGGAAACTGGTTGACATGCCGAGCTCAACTCCATGTTGCGCACAGAAAAGACATCACTTAGAACTAGATCCTACAACAACAACAACGCCCTGTTCAATTAACATGTACTGGGTTCAGATTCAATTTCTGAAGTCGATATTCTTAGTGTTTCTTAATTCATATTATATCTTAGATGCCGTCTAGAGGCTTTAATGTTTATATTATCAATATTAAACAACAACAAAAAAAAAAAAAAAAGGAGGGGTGTGGTAATTTATTTATATTATGAATGCAAATGCGTTAATTAATATAAAAAGGTTTATTATAAGAATATTACATGCTTTAGGATTATAAAGTATAGAATATTGTATTAATATAATAAACCATGTTGGACAATGAATAAAAATTTTTATAATCAACTAATACAAATTACAAAAAATATCACAATAAATTTTTTCAATCAAAATAATGTCAGGAACTTTCGTTAAACGAAAATTGTTTATGAATATAACATGATCAACAGAGCAGCAAAGCAATGCTTAGGTGTAACCGGGGTAATTTTTAGACATGAAAGTTTGGGGGTAATTCTTAGACGCACTTGATGCTTAAAAGCTTTTAATTTTAATTTGCTTTTGCATTTGAATTTAAGATTTTAAATGTCTTTTCTCATTGTATAAATACTTCCTAAAGAAAATGAAAAGAGCATCAGGAATTGAAATTTTTGAAATGGTACGAGGACAACAAATTTTGGTGACCTTCAGTACCAGATTTTGAGAAAGTTTCTAAATCTATTTTATGTTCCAGTTCAGACAGATTCTGTTTATTCCTTTAAAATTTCAAGCAATGATTAGATTGCTGACATTTATAGAACCATTAAGAAGCTCCATAAGGATGTTTTTGTGAATGAACTAAGAAGATTAATTGAAGTTATTTGTGTTTTAAGATGAAATGAATAATAGCTTCATGTTAATAAAGTCTGTTTTTTTTCTCCAGTTAATTTATTTTTTAATTCTTCTGCTTTATCGCCACAACTGACCTATTATCTAGTCCATACAGATTTAATAATTAATCAAGCATGTTTAATAAAAAAGCACCACAAAACTGGCGTTGTAAAAAATATTACTTACAAACTTTGAATTAACACCATAGTGCGTTGCCGCTTTGACTGCAGCACTCGTGCTTACTTTATTCGCCTGATGAAGGGTCGTGTGTTTTTTCGACCCGAAACAATTGTTGCGAGTTTATTGCATTTTATGGTGTTTATTCAAAGTTTGTAAGTAACAATCAAGCATGTAACTTTTTTTTGTTTGTGTGCATTAAATTGCCATTTCTTTTACATTATTTGAAGTACACAATATAACCAAATACTGACTGACTAGTACTGTTTGTAAAATTCTTATTTTCTGTTCATAAAACATAGAAATCCAGTGTCTAATAATTACCCTCTGCATTTCTACGAATTACCGCGATTGCCGGGGTAATTCTTAGACACGTTTTTATTTTATTTTTTTAATTTTTCTTTATTTACAAAGACATTAATTGGGTATTCTGATAAGATAATTCATATAATATTAATAATATAAAAATATAAAATTTTAACCCTATCCAAAGAAACTTTTTTTATAACAAAAGTTTACTTTTGTCTAAAAATTACCCCGGTTACCAATATTCAATGCAATGTACCATAGAGCGGCAACGTACAACGCTGCTTTAAATTCCAAAATTAAATAAACAAATAAATAAAAATGTAAAACAAACAAATTAATATTTATACTATTTTTATTTCATGTAATTTAAAATTATAAAGCAGTTTAATTTAATAATTAGGAAAAAGTTTCAAAAAATAAAAATAAATTTTCAGACAGCAGAGTAGACAAATTAAGTAATATATACAAGTACTAAAAATTATTTGAAATTAGTTAACAAAAAACGTTTTCTTTCGTTAATGTAATAGAGCTTAAATAATACACAATATGAACGAGACTTTAGGTAACTGACCTAACACTGGACACAATAAGGGCGTTGTACATCTATTTTTAATCTAGCGTTTATAGTTTTAAGGATTATAAGTAGTGTTCGATACCACAATTACGCTTTTATATACAAACTGTATTATAAAATCTTATAGAGAAAATATTTTGTACTCTAATACACACACACCCGCAGACACACACACACACACACACACACACACACACACACATAGATATATATATATATATATTAAAAAGTCCTTTAAATGAGGATGATTTTTTTTTTCATTTTTGAAATCGATACGCATACCCTCTAATTTTCCTCTGTTTAAATCTAAACAATATTTCGCAAAATATCAGTTCTCTGGGATAATGTTACCCATGCCAAATTGACGGGAAAATCCTAACAGAGATATCAGGATTACCCACCATTCAGATCAATACATTTACATTTACATTTACCTTAATTTTTTTTATTAGGATCAGTTCCATAGTTTAGATTTCATGCAATTTCATACTACTTTCAATGCAATGATCCCCAAAATGCAAGTTTATATGAAAGATTCTGCTCTATTCTGCTTTATTGATCATATCTTAAATTTGGAATAACTTACGAAATTTTCAAATTAGAATATTTTCAGTCAAAGATGTTAAAATTAGAGTCATAAATGACATTTTAAAAGTGTTCTGTCCAATTTATGATAAAAATATCTTTTAAAAAAGGCGTTTACGGGAAATTTTGTCATATTCTGTCACGTTAAGAAAGTCTTAAATTTCCAATAACTAAAAAAAAAAATTAATTACAAAATTCATATTAGCACAAGATGTTCATAATTGTATCCTAAATAATATTTTGAAAGTGGTATGGCATTATTACAATGAAAACATCACACTATAAATGGACGTTTATGCGAACATTTGCCTTATTTTGCTGTATTAAGAAATTCTTAAGCTCCAAATAACTTACGAAATTTTTTAATTTGAATTTTCATATTTAATTTTGATCCTTTCAGCATTATAACACATATTTTAAATCCGGTTTGACATCTTTACAGTAAAAGTATTCCTGTTAATACACGTTTAAGCGAAAATTTGTCCAATTCTCCCCTGTCAGGAAATTCGTAAATTTCAGATAACTTACAAAGCTTTTAAATGAGAATATTGCAAATCAAAAGATTTATTGCCGGTATCATAAGTAATATTTTAAAGCTGATCTGATTGCTCCGTGATCATTTGCTTTTGAGATATTACGTACACTGGCTAATAGACTAACAAACAAACAAACTAACACACTAATACACTAAATAACTAACACACTAACAAACTAACAGCCACCCTAAAGACGGACATTATGCCATTTTTTTTTTTTTTTTTTTTTTTCGGATTCCTCATACATCATAACATGTAAAAAACAAAAGTTTTCTCCGCCATCATGGATACCAGACTTCCTGCTTTTATTTCGCTTTGGAAACAGGCAGATTCGTAATCAGCGGGATAGAATAACCCTAGAAAAATCGTTTCCTTAACTGTTACATGAAATGTTTCTTGTATTGTTGTTTTCTAAAAAACGAGCCTAGTCTAAAACGACCATTAAAAATCTTTTAAAAAACAAATAAATTAAGATGTGTAAAGCTTACATGTCATTTTTTCGCTGATTTTATTCTGAGAAAAAGTACCACATATGAATTAATAATTGAAATTTTTAGATAAAAAGTGTGATAACATGTGTTAAAATATCGCACATTCATTTAATAAAATCTGAATATGGAGTGATGTACAGAGGTCTGGGTATGTCTCACAGAGCGCAGACTTCCCTCTTTTTTTTTTTTTTTTTTTTTTTTTTTTTCTAATGATTTCTTGAAGTTGCGAATCATAACAAAAAAAAAATATTCTTACGATGTCGATTGCTTTGAAATGTAATATAATACAAATTTAAACAAACAATTAAGCCAAACATATGTATAAATATTCCAGGTGACAAAATTCGTATAAAAATTTAGAAAGTGTAATTAAAAAATTTGCTGATTTACTTATTTACTTATTTACTTATTTATTTATTTATTTTTTTAACAATTTGGTCTTAATTCTTACCTTATCATGAACACTTTTCATATTCAATTACCCTCATATTTCCTCTAAGTAAAGAATTAAATCGCGTTTCAATCTTATTTGGATAGCCCATAAATTTTCTTTTGTAATATGGACTAATAAATTATTAAATATTTCGAAATATTTTAATTTATCTTTAAGAAAACATCACTGGCTTTATGTAGACGCTACGCATTTTAAAGAACTTTTATAAAACTGACATTTTCAGTTTTAGTTTAACTCAAAAAGCAACAAATGAAACTTATCTAAAGATGTTATTGAATTGAGAAATAGGGTTCCTGCAGATCTTTTAAATTCTATAGATCAAATATTTTCAGTTAGTTTATTATGGAGATTATTTTCTACGAAATGTTTTCTATATAGTGTTTATAGAAATCGAAAAACGTACTTCTTCAGATGCTTTTCACAGAAATCAAAGGAACATATACCTATAGAAACCTGTACAAAGAGCGCATATTCATTCAAATAACTTCTTTAATAGAGAAGTTTATCGATCTTTTCAAATTGCAAAACATTTTGCAATGCATATATATATATATATATGTATGTATATATATATATATGTACATATATTACAAATTTATTATTTAATCTATTTTATACTATTGCCGTATATAATGTTCTGTTTATTAAATATATTTTTAAAAGTATGACAGAAAAATAATATATTCTGTCAAATCACCATGCGAAAAAAATAATAATAATAATAACAACAATAAAAATAAGGTTTGGTTGTGGAGATTAAGACCAAATGACTACACTAGGATACTAGACCCATATAAGGATTGTCATCAGTAAAGGTCTTTCTAAGCGGTACTTGCCCGTACACACAGAAAAATAAATTGGTCACAGTGACCTGCCAAAATGCTCAGCTGACAATACAGAATTGACTAACCAAAATACCTGACTAGCCAGAAAGTGTACTTGCTGAACTAGTCTCCAAAACTGAAAAGTGTACTTGCTGAACTAGTCACCGAAACTGAAAAGTGTACTTGCTGAGCTAGTCTTCAAAACTAAAAAGTGTACTTGCTGAACTAGTCACCAAAACTGAAAAGTGTACTTGCTAAACTAGTCACCAAAACACTACTCCAGACTAGGAAGGTTAATATTATTAGACAAAGAAGGCTAGTCGATAATCATAATTATCAGACCAGGAAGGTTAGTCAACAACCGCAGTTGCCAGACAAGGCAAGTTAGTCAGAATCTGCACTTGATTAAGACGATTAGTCAGCAGCCAACAGGTATTTTACGAAGCAAGCTAGTCAATTTTCAATGAATATCTGAAGAGGCAGGATAGTCAAGACTATTTACCTGACTAATCTGTCTGGTAATATTTGAAAAGGAAAACTAGTCTCTATTTGACTAAGCTGCCTCATGATATTTGTGGAGGAATTTTATCCCGAAAAAAATATTTCACTAGCCTGTCTCATAATATTTGAGGGAGATTAATCAAAAAAATTTAATAGATTAAAATCCCTCATATTTTATGAGGAAGTGGCCTCATACTTGTTTGCAGGGGCTTTTAAAAAAGCATTGATGTTAGTTTTAACCTCTTTACTTTTGTAATTGTTTAATCCCCCCTCCCCTTTTAAATGTTCAACCTTGAAAAAATATTTAAAAACTTTTCTGAAAAATATTACTTGTCCATCAACTGGAATAAAATACTCATAGCTGCCAACTTTTTCAATTTATTCCGGAATGTTGTTAACATTCGCCCTTTTCTTCATACCATATTCTTAATAGAATAATTTTCTTTAGCATGTAATTACAATTAAATATGAAGATAATTACTCCTCAAAGAATATGGTTTGAAGATAGGGCGATATACTAACAACATTCCGGAATCAATTAAAAAAGTTAGCAGCTATGAATACTGGAAATTTAACAAACTACTGAAACAAAGAATTTGCTAGTTTAATCATTCTTCCCTACCTTTATTCATCATTAACGCACGCATTTATCCAACACTTTTTTATCAAGGCATTCCAAGAGGATTGTGGCGCCACATGATTTAGTCCACTTTTTATGCACATCCTCATATATGGATTTAGAAATATATATATATATATTTTCTCATCGATGCTTTCATTTTATACGCTGTGGTTACAAAAATAAATGTAAACTTTTTTTTTTTTAAGTTCCTTTTTTTAATATTTAAGCCACCTGAATATATGTATATATTTTTTTAAATAATGGATTTTTTCCACCTGATTAAAATTACAGATAAGTACGACGATACAATGTGCTTTAACAATTGATACAGGCAATATAAACAATATGCATGGTATAGACGATACAATGTACTAAACTATAAATAACATCGAACTCCAAATTTCAGGTTATTTAATGTTTTAAAATCATAAATATTAATGATATACTTTTTTTTTTCAAGGTGAGGGTGGACATAAAATTTGCATAAAAAAACACGTTAACATATATAATAAGAATTTTTATTTTTAATCATCTCTGTAAATTTTATGCCCAGAGAAATTTTAATATATAACAATAATTTATAAGTATTTGATCATCCAAAATAACTCTCACTTACCTGATAACATTACTTTCAGCATTCTTAAATCAAGAATTTATGTGGCTTATTTAAATAAGATTTCTCCTTCATAAAAACTATGCAATTGAAATAACACATAAAAGACAAAAATCAAGATAAAAATAATTTTATTGAAAATTATAAATGTTTCATATACATGAAGAAGATTGCTCCATAATTTACATAAAAATTAATCATAATAATAATATAAAAGCACAATTATAATTAGGTAATAAAACGTAATTTTTGTTTATCCCTAATGATGGCAAGCCGCTGAAAATTGTAGGAATAGCACCATCTTTAACAATTGGTTTATTTCTTGGGACTTGATATAACTTTCCTTCTTTTTCATCAAAATAAATTATTGTTTGTATAATTCCATCAGATTTAAAATAGAGATCACAAACCTTAAATAAAAAAGAAAAAGAAAAAAAAGACATCAGGACATTACTAAGAAATACGTTATATGAGGTGTAAATTTCACCTCATTGCATAGGTTGCATTCAATTAAGAAGATGCATATACCATAGATGGCTTCATTGGAAATCAAATAGGAGACGAAATATTCTATCAAAAACCTTTCTTAATTTATGCATAAATTATTATATATATATATGTGTGTGTGTGTGTGTTTGTGTGTGTGCGTGCGAAAACAGGGCAGTTTGGAATCGCCTAGCAGAGGCCTTCATCCTGCAGTGGTTTGATAGAGGCTGAAATTGGTAATGATGATATATATATATATTGTCATAACACCATACCTTATAATTCGTATGATTACTTTAGAAAAGCAAGCACGAGATTCTTTTTAAAATCGATCTGGATTTATTGATTTTTTTATTGAATTATTATTTTTTTTAATGAATATATCCCTGTTAGAACACTATTGTTAAGCATATTTGAAAGTTGACAACCATATTATAAATGCTATCGCTGCATAGCAGCTCCACCTTTCGAGCGATTGACACCAAAAGTTGATAGGCACTAATTTAGGTCAAGGTGCATCTACATATAAATTTATATGTAATTCTGAACAGTAGTTCCGTAGATACAGTTGCCACAAAATTTTTGTCACGCATACATACACACACAGACGGACAGACAAGACATTTTCTAAAAATGGTCAAATCGTGGCCTAACCTCTCAAAACTTGCAAATCCGTCGAAAACCGGAAGTCGAAAATTTTTACAAATCCAATACTTTCTTCGATTGAACATACAAGAAAAAAAAAAAAAAAAAAAAAAAAAGATGTAATTACTAATTGTATTGCGTTAAAAATCTGAAAAAAAAAAAAAAAAAAAGACTAATAATAATGATTAAACACTTATGTGAGTTATGAACTTCAAGATTGCAAAAATGTGTTTCAAGGTCAGTGATAATAGTTCATTGTTTAATGCTTATATTCTGAAAAAAAAAAAAAAAAAAAGTATCTTTATTTATTGCATTTGTTCGACAGGAATCGGAATGTTTATTTACTATAATAATTTGGGTTGCACAGATATATATGATTCGAAATTAAACATCTGCTTTGATTTTATTTGTTCTAGAAAGACGATAAAGATAGAATATTATTATTATCTGCCTTGATGGAATCAGTTTCCTAAATGTGTTTATTTTATATTGTTTTTTACTTTCTTCTGTATTCAATAGAAGAAAGTATTTCAATCGTAAAAATTTTCAACTTCCGCTTTTCAATGGATTTACACGTTTTGAGGGCTCCAGAACGCGATTTGACCATTCTTAGAAAAATATGTGTCTGTGTGTGTGAGAAAAATTTTGTGGCAACGTATCTCAGGAACTACTGCAGATAACTGCATATAAATTTATATGCAGATGTACCTTGGCCTAAGTTAGTGCCTATCAACTTTTGGTGTTATTTGCTCAACAAGTGGAGCTGCTAGACCGCGATTTTCGCAATTTTAGGAAAGGCTATATCGCAGAAACTACTAAACGAATTTGCATAAATTTATATGCAGATAAACTTTGACGTAAGTTAGTGCCCACCAATATTTTTTGTCAAATGCTCAACAGTTGGTGCAGCTATACATCGACTTTCGCGTTTTCAGGGAAGGCTGTATCCAAGGTTCTGTTGTGTATAATCAAACAAAACTTGACAGGTATCAACGTAGCCATTATGTGACATTCAATTTGGATGCATATCAGCCAATAAGTGGCGCTGGTATACTGCACAGTGGCGGATCCAGAACTTGACTTTTGGGGGGGGGCTAAGATTTTTCAAAGTGTTATTCTAGACCAATAAAAAATTTACAATTGCAATATTCAATTGTGAATGTCAGTGTTTTGGGGGGGGCTTCAGCCCCCTAGCCCCCCCCCCCTTAAATCCGCCACTGATACTGCAATTTTCTTAGAGAACAGGATATGGCTATATCTCAACTTCTGTGTCATATAACTGTACAAAACCTGATATATGAGGTAACCATTATGAAGAAGCATTTTTAAGACTTTATTTATAGAGAATTAAACTGTCTTTCTTTTCTTATTATTAGTGTTAGTTTTTTCTAAAATGAAATTATCTGCATTCATTATGGTAGATAATTTTAATAAATAACAGTTTTAAGAAAATATTTTTACTGGGCGAATGAATTTTCCTATAGGAAAATATAGAAGAAATTTTTGCGGTGGTCACAACATAATAGCTTTAAATGAAATCACGACAAGTATTTCCTCTATATTTGCTGTATATACAAGTATAAATGGAGAAAAATTGAAAATTTCGTTCACATAAAAGCGAGGATTGCATTTTATTAAAAATAAAGGTATTTAAAACAACAACAACAAAAAAAAAAAAGTATGTTGTGGCCACCACAAGACTTTCTTTTTATATTTTCTAATACAAATTCGCTCAGTACAAATAATTTATTAAAGCTCTTATTTATTTAAATTACCTACCATACTGAATGCATACGATTTTCATCTTAGAGAAAAATTGCATTGAAAGTACAAAGAAAGACAGCTTTATTCTCTATAAATAATATATTAAAAAATGAGTTTTCATAATGGTTATCTCACATATCAAATTTTGTACAGTTATACACCATAGAAGTTGAAATATAGCTTTTCCGTTCTAGGGGAAAATTGCAGTACAACAACGCCACCTATTGGCCGATATGCATCCAAATTGAATTAGCATAATGTCTGATAATGGTCTTTTCCCATATCATTTATTATTATTATTGTACGCAATAGAACTTGAGATATCTCTTTTCCTTAAATTATGGAAATCGCTATATAGCACCGTCACCTATTGAATTATTGATACCAAAACTGGAAGGACAATAATTTATCTCGAGGTAGATCCACATATAAATTTATGTGTAGTAGTTCCTGAGATATAGCCTTCCCTTGAATTGTGAAAATCACTGTATAGCAGCGCCATCTTTTGAGAAATTGACATAAAAAGCTGATAAGGACTAGGTTATGTCAAGGTGCATCTACATATAAATTTATATGCAATTCTCTGCAGTAGTTCATGAGACATAGCATTCCCTTAAATTGTTGAAATCGCTAGAGACCCTGTATAATATAGTTTCCTAATGTATGGTCTCTAGAAATCGCTGTATACCAGTGCCATTTCTTGATGGATGGGCACTAATTTATGTCAAGGTGCATTTACATATAAATTTATATGTAATTACGTGCAGTAGTTCCAGAGTTGCAGTCGCCACAAAATTTTTGTCTCTCTCACACACACAGAGGCATATCTAATATTTTCTAAAAATAGTCAAATCGTGTTCTGGAACTTTCAATACGTGCAAATTCATCGAAAAACGGAAGTCGAAAATTTTTATGAATCTAGTACTTTCTTCTATTGAATATAGAATAAAGTAAAAAAAAAAAAAAAAAAAAAAATGTAAATTGCGAAATCTTTTCAATTTCCAGGATGTAAATACGAGGTTATACTGTATTTATTCAATTTATATATTAATAACAGTCAAAAAAGATTTATAATACTTTTCTAATTTTCATACAATTTCTACAAAAGATACATATTAGTTTCGTTGAAAAAAAGAAAACAGATCCATACAAATACGGATCTATTTTTCTGGATACGAATAGGGAACTCCGATACATGTCTAGCATGTGTATAATGTTTAAATTAGTTACAGAGTTATAAATATGCCTAGAAATTTAGATTTATAATTGTAAAAAATATTTTGAAAGGTGAGCAGTACGATAGCTGTGAATTGCAGTCGTACTAGATCGAATGTGCGCTATCGAAGATAAACAAACACAGAGAGAAAAAACATAAAGAAAATGAAAAAAGGTTTATCAATTATTCTCACCACAGAACTAGCGTTGCAAAATAATACTTGCAAAACTTTGAATAAACACCATAAAAAAAAAAAAAAAAAAAAAAAAATTGCAACAATGGTTTCGGGTCGAAAGAGCATACGACCCTTCGTTAGGCGACCAAAGTAGGCACGAGTACAGCAGTCAAAGCCGTGCATCACCACTTTGACTGCTGCACTCGTGCCTACTTTGGGTGCCTGACGAAGGGTCGTGTGCTCTTTAGACCCGAAACAATTGTTGCGAGATATTTTATTTTTATGGTGTCAATTTAAAGTTTTGTAAGTTTTATGCCCACTTAAATAAAGTATTTTAAATTACTTGTTGTAAATTATTAAAAAAAAGTTTTATTGTTAAATTGGAAATGTTTGCCATTTATACCATTAATGATAAAGTTTATATACCTTTACCGTGTCATGATACTATTGTGGAGAAAAATGTTACGTATTAATGAGTTTAAAATTTTTTCTGGGGGAACTATATTTGACAATTTATAAGTAAATCATTCATAATTACCAGTTGCAAATTACTAACATAAATTTAACCCACTATATCTAAAATTAGTATATGCTGTAGCCATTACAAAATTTTCTTCTATTATTATTTAATATTATTGCACCATATATCTGTTACAATGCACAAAGTAATTAACACAGCTTCTCACAAATAAAGATTTTACAAACTAATTTAACAAATAGATGCTGAGATACTATAACTATCTGGAAATTTACAAAGAGTAATAGTAGCGCGGCACGTCATCTGATGTACACCCAAACTGATTCGGCATAGTTTTTAAAAAGCTAGTTTGGCATAGTTTTTGGATGTATGACATACACCTTACATATCAAATTCGGTGCACATACATATCATAGAAGCTGAGATATGGCTCTCCTATAAATAGAGTTAATTGCACCATGCCAACGTCACCTGTCGGCCGATATGCGTCCAAATTAAATCAGCATAATAGTTCATAATGGCTGTTGCACATATCAAGTTTAGTGCATTTATATATCACAGAAGCTCAGTTACAGCATTTTCTTAAATGTGAAAAATTGCAACATACTGGCATTACCTGATGACCGATATGCACCTAAGTTGAATAAACATAGTCTTTCCCAATCGACTATTTGAACATTAAGTTATGTGAAGTTCTACACAATAGAAGCTAAGATATAGTCTTTCCTTAATTGTGGGAAATTGTAGCATAGTAGCGCCACTTCTTAGATGATATGTACCAAAAGCTATTCAGCACGAATTTATCTGAAAGTGCATCCAAATATAAACTTTTGTACAATTCTGTTCATTATTTTGTGAGATACAGCACCCAAAACATAAAATTTTGATTATACACAGACAGACATCTCCTAAAAATGGTTTAATCGAGTTTAAGGAAATCTCAAATTTGTAAATGCACCAAAAGCCAGAAAAAGAAAATTTTGAAAAATCCAGTACTTCATTCTTATATATGTAGAAGAAAATCAAAATAAATTTTAAGTTATTGTGGAAATAGAGTATACAACTAAATGTTTGCAAGAATTACTTAATTTATAGAGCATAGTTAAAAGAAAAAAAATGTTGTTTAAATTGACATACCAAATAGTTTTTAAATTTAAATGTGTTAAGAATGAAACAAATAACATGAAATTAAGTACATATTTTTAACAAGATATCTTTTGTTTATCACGAATACTTAATATGCTGCGCATGAACAATTTGATTTTGAATCGAGAATACAGTATCTAATAATTTAAACTCATATTATTTTTGATTAAATTTGTTTTGAAAAAAAAAAAAAAAGAAATATATATATATATATATATATATGATATCAAATTTTTAATAACTAAAAATATCAACCTTTTACTACAATCATCAATCATTTGAATGAAACAAATAACTTGAAGTTAAATATATATATATATATGTATTTATTTACCAAGATATTTATTATTTATCGCTAATAATTAATATTGTGTACAAGAACAATTTGACTTTAAATTGAGAACAGAATATAGTATGCAATATCAAATTCATATTATTTTTGCTAAAAGTTGTTTTGAAAAAAAATTGGTGTCAAAAATTTAATAATAAAAAAGTCATTTTTTTATTACATACTATTATCAAACATTTGCCAAAATTATTTAAATTAAAAAAATTATTTATTTAGAACAGGAATTAAAAATAAATAAATAAATAAATAATAACAGATAAACGAGAAACCTTTAAATTTTTTTAATTTATCTCATTAAAAAGTTTAAATATAAAAAAAAGTATTAATATTATTTTTTATTGTTCTAATAAGATAGATATAATGTTGCAAACGATAATTTAAAAAACATACCTTAAAATTCGGATTTCTTTCAAAATCCCCATGGATAGCATTTTTCTATATCTTTCTTAAATTGACGTCCTTTGGAAATCCAAATACCTTCTGAACCATCTTTAGGGAAAAATAAATCATTACTATTCTATGTATAAAAATATTAATATGAGCTTAATGTTAAAAATGTATGTAAACAACTATAGCTTAGACAAATTAAATATACTTACTTTTATAATACAAATAGGTAAAACTAGATTTATAATAACGTATTTTAAATTTTATACATTTTAAACAACTTTATAAATTAGAACAAATTCTAATTACGATTCATATTGTTAGAAGATTGCGGAAGCTTTAGAATTCTACAAATTTACAATTTACTATTCTTACAAAGCTTACAATAAAATAAAGTATTTAGCACTTACTTTTGGCTTTAAACTCGATTCGCTGATTCTGATTACTAAAAAATCTCTCGTTCTCTTTCTAAAATGAAAATGACTCTAACGGCAATTGCAGTATCCCGCCAAATGCGATTAGTTTTTTGTTTATTTTTCGGTTTCGGTTGACTAACACAAGTTGTCAATAGGAGACAAAAAATAAATAACAAATAAAAAAAAGAAGAAGAAGAACAATGTTTAACTTTTGGACTAGCCAAACAAATTTTTCTTAGTCAATTGACAAAACGGGGACATTTTTTTTTTATTCTCTCATCTGACTAACCGGTCAAATTTGAGGAAAATGAAAACTGTACCTGGGAAATTAGTCATCTGACAAGTTTTAGAGGCAAAACGGATCATCAGACGAAACACATTAAAGATACATGGTAAAATAAAACGACTTTTGTGTCTCATGACTAAATGGGATTGTCAGGTAGTGTTTTGATTGTTTAAAATTTTGCGTAATTTTGTGCAAATTAGTCAATGTACTTGACAAACGTTTAGTGTCACAAAGATGGCATGTCTCTTGACAAGTTTCGATTTTTCATTTTTCTGTGTGTACTTACGTGCATTCTGGAGAAATCCACGGAAAATACCGGACAGCTAGTGAGTTTAACTCAATTTGGGATCAAACTTGGCGCTTCCTGTCCACCAGCTTTTGACGCAGAAACGCCCGGCCGCTGGTTGGGTGATAATAATAATAGTAATGAGAAAAGTATGAAGATTACAAAGGTTGGAAGCGACATTATAAAAATTATAAACATGTTTAACTGCGATGTTTTTGTATTTTATTCTATTTTTTTTTTTTTTAAAGAAAATACTTTATTCTTCATGATTAACGACCAGTTCTTAGGTGCATAAAAAAAAAAAAAAAAAAAAAAAAAAGAACTTCGTCTAAATTATGAACGAAGGCTACTGCAAATTCCACTAGGAAATGCAAACTTTCCTATACGCGAATACATACAACCTGCAACTTTATATGAATACAACGGTGATTCAAAATATAATGGGGGAAAAGTTCTTGGGGCACCTTTCGCTACATTTGAAGTTTAGAAAAGTACTAGCGTAATGTTTAGTTTGTTATTTTAGATTCTTATGTAAATTGACTTTTATCTCAAGAAAACTGCAACAAATGTAACATTATATTTTCAATAATATATTGCTTTTCTTATAAAACACTCATCGAAATAACATTTTTAAAGAGTAGAATGTAAACATGTATAGCTATTCCGATAATCGAGACTTAAAAAACTTTACTTAAATATTACGATGCGTAATAAAATCTATTACTAATTGGAACAAAGTAAATAAATATGATTTATTTTAAACTTTAACTAAGGAGAATAAATAAATAAGTAAGACAAATTAAGGTAAAATACGATAAAATAAATAAATTAATTAATTAAATTATAATAATAATTTATCGGAAACAGCATTAGGTAAATGATTAACACACTTTAACTGACAGTGTATTTTTATAGTTACCTTCTAGACTATTTCTTTTTCTTTGTTTTACTACATGGTAAAATTATTAAATGATAGTGCCATAAAGCGTTCCACTAATACGAGCCCTGTTTATCGTTAATGATTTTATATATGAATTCGAAGAAACAGTTCCCAACATCTAAATTTCATATCTTACACTAAAAGAAGTATATTACAACGACATTCTATCATTAATTATTATACATTTCTTACATTAATTATGGTATATTTCCTCTTCCTTTGGTGTTAAATATGGGGATAATTACATTGAAATATTAAATTGTTCTACGGGTACGCACGGTTAGGAATTGTTTCCAATATATGTAAATATTCAAATCGCGCAATTTTCCTTCTTATTCTCGTACACTCTTACAAACATTGCGTCTTATATATAGCAAAAGTTTTCAGCCGGTGCAAGTTTTATTTTTCGTAAACTTTAATTTAAATTTTAATATGTATGTGTAAATAAAAATATTTTGTTTTATGTCAATATATATAAAAAAAGGTATTAAAGAAAAATATTTCTTTTTTCTGCTGACAGCAGTCTTATAATGAATATTTAAAAATTCCAAAGCTACTATGATAGTTTTAATCAATATCGTTTAACTAATTGGAATAATTTTATTACAATGGTTAATTCGAATATAATAACTGAAAATCTCTCTATATGTAAATCGCTAAGAGATTTTTTTGGACTCTGTTTGGCTGTGTGTTGACGCAAGTTGCCAGCAAATTTTCATACATTAGTTAATTTTAAAAAATCTAATTCTCTGATCGATAATTTAATTAATCCGATGGATTAAAAAAAATCGCCCTTTTCATCTGGTACCTTATTTGTAACTGAATTTTGATTAGATTTTTTAAATTTATTGAAATATGAAAATAATAACCTGGTAAAAGCTTTAAAATGGACATTTAGATTTTTAATTGTTGCCAAAAAGAAATTACTTTCTTTTTTCCCAACATAAAATGAAATATGCTTTTACGCGAAAAATAAAAAAATATAGGTAAAATATTAAATTTGCTCATGCACGTGAAAAAATTAAAATATGAAAATGGAGTAAAAAATACAATTTAGATAATGTTGCACGAGAGTTCCAAAAATTAATGGAAATATAAATGATCGTTAAATAAATAAAATAGTCGTCTGCTCAATCACGTGATATTGAAAAACAAAAATTCAATTCAGTAAATTTTGTTCTTAACGGCCCTCTTCACTCACCGTCACCGGAAGCCCGAGCCAATGTTATTCAATGGGGAAATTTTCTTTACAAATAACTTATTAACTAATACATATTTTTAAATTCTGTTTTCACATTCAGAAAATTCCCAACTGTTAAACTGACGGACCTTTTTTAAAAATGTATTTTTTTTTAATTTTTAATATTTTATTTTGAAATTGCAAAATGAAAAAAATTCACATATTGAAAATTTGTATTTTTAAGCTTCAAAATAAAATATAAAAAATTAAAAAAATAATTTTTTAGAAAAGGTGCGTCAATCTAACAGCTGAGAATTTTCAGAATGTGAAAACAGAATTTAAAAATATGTATTAGTTAATAAGTTATTTGTAAAGAAACATTTCCCATAGAATAGCATTAGGTTCGGCTTCCGACGGCAGTGAGTGAAGAGGGCCCTTAAGAGAAAAAATATTAATATTTAATATAAAATAAAATAAAAGTAATATTGTGAATTTGTAAGCAGTAGAATAATTGTATTTGTTAGTTTAATAATTTTTAAGAATACTTTATATGTTTATTTATTTTCACAAGTAAGAATCGATTTTTTTTTTATATCCGCGTTTGTAATGATCGATAGATGGCGCTTTTTCAGCTCTTGTTGTTAGTAAATATAATAGCCACGTGTATTTATTATTGTTCTTTTTGTTATTCTACTTAATATTCGTACTATAACTTCTCCGAAATTACATCATGGAAAATTGATTGCTTTTGGAAAAAAATATTTCAGTTTATTCAAAGTTCGATCGGAAGTAGATTTTTAACTGAAGTTGAACAAATATTAGTTTCAAATCATCTGATTAATTCTTTACTTCCATTAGCCGAAGCAACTGAAATTTTAAATTTGTCATTTGGAAATAAATGGAAGCTTAATTCTGGATTTCTTGATCCTTTGGAGTTACACTGTAGCACACAACAGTATGTATTACCTTTTTTACCGGATTTATTCATTTTTATTCAATATATATATGTGAAACTAAACATCGGCAAGCAATGGCGGCTAGATGGAATTCGAATTAAAGCATGTTTATTGTAATCTCACCTTAGCTCACCAGAGGGCGAGCATTTCAAAACAATCGCGGATTGTAGTGTAAGTGTTACATTAACTGATTTAGCAATATATATTTGTTTCACTACCACCATTGATTTCATAAATTTAAAAAGGATTTCATTATCATACTTTGACCTGTACGCAAACGAAGTGATGACGTCACTGGCCATTCGTGCATGCGAGAAAAAGATTTCCTATGTTAATCGCCCATTGGATTTTTTGTAAAAAAATATTAAAAATCGAGGAAAATTATTTCCCGATTTTAATCTCCATATTGGGGTATCGATATATATTAGTTATAGTGCGCATGCGTTAAATTAAGTTGTTTTTGCTGTTAAACTGATAAAATTTGAATATTAAATTTCAAAACTCTAGAAAAAAAAAATGGTGAACTTCCATATTCGATTGAAAACATAAACATTTCATGTCAAAGGATGATATTTACACAATAAATATACAAATAATATACAAATTAAAGGGAAAATGATAAATATTTTATCATAATAATATGAAACAATATTTCGTACAATACATATTACGAAAATATACATCTGGCATGTACATTTTTGTATTACGTTTATGGTCGCAAAATACAAAAAACACCAAGGCTGACAGAGTTTTGAAATTTAAAATCAAAATATTGTCAATTTGACATCAAAATAACTAAATCTAACACATGGATACAATAAACTAATACATGTTTACACACAAATAGGGGGATTAAAATCGGGAAATAATTTTCCTCGATTTTAATAATTTTTTACAAAAAATCCAATGGGCGATTAACATAGGAAATTCTTTTCTTGCATCCACTGACGGTCAGTGACGTCATACCACAGATTATTATACAGATAGGACACACCCGTATATTCTTCGGTAACCAAAATTTGACTGCAAGGACCCTATTGTCAACGGCTGTAAGTTTCTTGTGCTCTCCACGCAATCGCTCGTCTTGATTTTATTGTATCTATGTTCATATCGTAATATTAGTGCAACGTTAAACCCAACTTCCAACCAACTAACCATTGTTTTTATGTTTACGTTTGGAAACTTTGTTATTGTTTACGAACTTGATTGTCGAAAGCATTTTATTTTAAGAAGCAAGTACTAAATTTTAGGCAAATAAATTTCGAAAATATACATAAATCTATAATATATTTTTTATTTTAAAGCATGTTGTATAATTTAAACCAAGCAATGTTAAATATTTAAGATTTCACACTGCTATTTCAAAGTTACAGTTTGTAATTTTAATCTGTACTTGAATAAGAATATGTTTGGCAAAATATATTTTCAAACTTAATAATATCTAATTTTAGTTCTTAGAAGAATAGCTATAAATGTTTTTATTATGATTTTGTGAATTCAAAAATAATAAAAAATGAAGAAAAACAAAACTTCACATACTAACCTGCTACTAACTAGTCGCGAAAGAGAAAAACAGTGTTCGATCAAAGATGCTAATCATGTAGACTTTACACATGCAGTTTCGCTCTGTTGACAATAGTGGTGCCACTATATTTCCGGTTCGTGTTTTCGCTTCTGTATAGTAATCAGTGCGTCACACTTCGCTTGTGTATCGGCAATTGGCACGCAAGTAGCATCTGACCGAGTTTTGTACATTTCGAGTTTGATTTTAAAATATTTCCCGCAATAAGAATTCGGTTCGTTCCCGAACCGGTGCTTTTCTAGTTATATGATAACGTACCAGATTCCAGAGCAGGAATAGTAGTATTAATGCTAATAGTAGCTATTATTGAAAGTAGATTTCGCCAAGAATAAGTATTCAGCAACCAAATGCTTAGAAGTCCTTACATTCCACAAAACTTTACATAAAAAATCTAACGAGACAAAACTGAAGGCATTGCTCACTTCTCGTATTTCTTCAAGGAGTTGGAGGAACAACTTGGATCAGGGTGTTTGTAATAAACCCCACGAAAAGGCTGTGGCGGAATTTAGGCTTGCGGTGGGCCATGATTGCCCACCTTTAGCCTTTTGGAATTTCTATGAGCCCAAATTGTTTTCTCTGTGAGAAATATGAAGTTATAGATAGGAACCATTTGTTGGAATACTAGGGTCTGCAGGAAGACTCTGAGGTTAAGAGATATTGGTGTTCGAGACATCATCTGATGAAACATAGACTTTTTTCTGTTGCTGTATTTCTTTTCATGTTATTCATGTTTCTGTTACATTGTAAGAGTTTGTGATTTTCTCATTCCATTGGAAATAAATAAATAAATAAATAAAATGAAATGAAATATTTCGCCAAGAGCCATCATATTGTAAAACGTTTAACTTTCGTTTATTTTATTTTATTTTATTTTCAGATCGAATTTTTTAATAACTGGGAACCTTCTGCTTTGCTCTAAAATACTTCTTTGCGTTCTAAAGTTATGTATATATATATATATATATATATATATATATATATATATATATATATATGCATATATATATATATACACTGATGGAAAAAAAATCCCAACACCAGGAAGGAGCTGTGCTAGATAAACGAAATTTGGTAGGCGTGTTTATACATCTGAAAGATGACGTCGATTCAAATTTCGAGCTACGCTCATAAGTGTGGCGCTTGTAGCGACACTATGAACATGCAAATGAGGTTTGCTTTAAATAAGCGCTGTAAGGTTCGTGATCGTTATTTACAGTTGAGATTTGACGTAGTGGGTTAATGTTAGTCAAGGATGCCTCTAAAAAGACGAAGAAGCCATTATTAACAGCTCACTGAGTTTGAACGAGGTCGTGTAGTAGGGCTACGAGAAGGTGGGTTTTCTTTCCGCGATATTGCAGAAAGACTTGGCAGGAATGTATCCACTGTGCATGAGTGTTGGAAGCAGTGGTCAAGGGAAGGTACTGCCTCAAGAAGACCGGGTTCCAGGCGGCCACGTGGCACTACTGAGAGGGAAAACCGCCGTGTTCGGCGTATGGCTGTGGCTAATCGTACTGCGTCTGCAGCTGAAATTCGAGCTGCAGTTGGCACCACAGTGACACAACGAACTGTTACAAATCGGTTACTTCAAGGACAGCTACGAGCCAGACGCCCTGTAGCGTGCATTCCATTGACTCCAAACCACTGCCGTTTGCGACGTGAGTGGTGTCAAGCTAAAGCTCATTGGATGGAGGACGGAGTGGAGATCTGTTGTGTTTTCTGATGAAAGCCGGTTCTGCCTTGGTCGCAGTGATAGCCGTGTGTTGGTTAGAAGGTGAACGCTTGCTAGCGACCTGTCTGCGGCCTAGACACACAGGGCCTACTCCTGGAGTTATGGTTTGGGGAGCAATTTCGTATGACAGCAGGAGCACTCTCGTGGTTATCCCACGCACCCTGACTGCAAATTTGTACGTCAGTCTAGTGATACAACCTGTTATGCTGCCATTCATGAACAGCATTCAAGGGGGTGTGTTCCAACAGGATAACGCTCGCCCTCATACCGCTGTTGTAACCCAACATGCTCTACAGAGTGTCGACATGATGCCTTGGCCTGCTAGATCACCAGATCTTTCTCCAATCGAGCACGTATGGGACATCATTGGACGACAACTCCAGCGTCATCCACAACCAGCATTAACCGTCCCTGCATTGACCGCCCAAGTGCAACAGGCATGGAACTCCATCCCGCAAACTGATATCGGACACCTGTACGACACAATGCATGCACGTTTGCATGTTTGCATTCAAAATTCTGGCGGTTACACCGGTTACTAATGTACCAACATTTCACATTTGAAATGGCTCTTCTCGCCAATGGCTCTACCTGTGATCTAGAAACTTTAATCAATTAAATATGTTACCTAGACAAATGTATTGCTGAAATTTCATTACTGTACAATAATTTTTTCTTGGTGTTGGGATTTTTTTTTCCATCAGTGTATATATATATATATATAGAGAGAGAGAGATAGATAAAGATATAGATAGACATATTGATAGATATATTCCAGATATTTACACTGCTCGACATTGAAAATGCAACACCAAGAAGGAATGATAATAACGGAATGAAATTTGTTGGACACATACATTATAGTAGGAAGAACAATTGATTAAAATTTCAGGAAATTTGGAGTAATATGTACTGAGAAAACAGTACATAAAGCAGCGACCTTTGTGAGCAATAACAGCAGATGTCTGCCTATGCATTGAATCGAACAGCGATTGGATGACATGAGAGCACTTCATAATGTTTTAACACGATGCCAGAATTCATCGATTGAAGTTACTGATGAGTGGTGGGGGGCCAGTCGCTGGTTAACGATTAAACAGTCATTTTCATTGGTGCTAGATCAAGAGAACGCGCTGGCCAGAGCAACAGTCGAACACATTTGGCATCAATGAAGGTCCAGACAATATGGACAACTTGCGGTCGTGCATTGTACAGCTTAAATGTTGCGCTTCGGAGGCCTTGAACTTAGGGCAGAGCTATGGGCCTTAACTCGTCAGAGATGTAATGGCTCGTATTCAGAGTGGCGGGAATGAAAACAAGAGGTGACCGGGACGTGTATCCAATGGTACAACATACCATCAATCCAGGTGCTGACTCAGTATGCGGCTACCAAAATTCTGATTACCCTCAATACTGCATAACTGATATGGTCGCCATCAATGTGTGATCAACGATGAACCTGGACGCAGGAATGGCGTGAAGTCACTTTTCAGACAAATCACAATCCTGTTTACAGCATCAAGATTGCCTTATCCTTATTTAACGGCATTATGAATAATGCACATTGCCAGCAGGGATTCGACATCATCATACTGTCCATCATTTGCAATGATGTTATGGTTTCCCATTGGATACACGTCTCGATTACTTCATGTTCGTATTCCTGGCACTCTGAACAGCGGCCATTAAATTTCTGATGAGCTAAGGCCCGCCCCTCTGCCCTGTATTCGAGGCCTCCGTAGCGCAAAATTTAAGCAAGATAATGCCCGACCGCAAGTTGTTTGTATTGTCCGGACCTTCTTTGATACAGAATGTGTTCGACTGTTGCTCTGGCCAGCGCGTTCTCCTGATCTCGCACAAATGAAAATGACTGTTTAATCATTGAAAAGCGACTGACCCCCCACCACTCTCCAGTAACTTCGATCGATGAATCGTGGCATCGTGTTGAAGCTTCATGAAGTGCTCTACCCGTACATGTCATCCAATCGCTGTTCGATTCAATGCCTAGGCAGATATGTGCTGTTATTGCTCACAGAGGTCGCTGCTTTATGTACTGTTTTCTCAGTATATATTACTCCAAATTTCCTGAAATTTTAATCAGTTGTTCTTCCTACTATAATGTATGTGTCCAACAAATTTCATTCCGTTATTACCATTCCTTCTTGGTGTTGCATTTTCAATGTCTAGCAGTGTACATTTCGTGCAATATTTTCCTTATAGATGTACTTTTTTAATCAAATATAAATGAGTTTTTAAAGTTAACTGTAAAATTAATAATTTATTTCCTTTTAATCTTATGCAATAAAAATTCCAGAAAGAATTAGCAAATAAACAAATTATTTTCACTTTTTCCCTAACTAAATTTTCTATCTTTTTAAAATTTTCATTAAATTTTATGCTGAAAAAGTATAAAAAGCAAACTTAAATCTGTAGATATGATTGTCAAGACAAACGTAAATGGTATTCATGCAGGAAAAAAATATCGATGAAATTTATATTTTATGAATAATATTGGATTAAATTTTTGAAAATATAAATATAAAAATATTTTGTTTAAAGATGTAGTTTAAGAATAAAAATGCCAATGCTAAAAGGTTTTTATCTTTATCTCTCTCTGTCTCTCACATACTCTCTCTCTCTCTCTATATATATATGTATATATATATGTTAAGTCATGTCATACGTGTATATATATCACTTAACTTTACATATAATAGTACTCATATTTATTGTTCATTTTTATCCTTATTACTCATATATTACTAATTTTTAATTTCCTCAATATATTTTACACATGTCATATATGTGTATATTATATATTATATATTATATATTATATGTGTATATTATATATTACTTTATATATAAATATATGACATGTAAAAACATGTCATATATATGTGAGAGGTTTTTCTGAAAGTGAAGCGGTTTTCAAATACACATGACAACTATCTCATTTTTTCAATATGTTTATTTCTAAATCGGAATAATTATGAGATTTACTCATTAAATAATTCTGAGATACGTAAAATGATCAAATGGGTTAGCAATATATGCATACTATATATATACACGTATGTACAAATATAGAAACTTGCAGGTTACGATTAAGTGAATTTGTTTTGACTCATTTTGAGCCTCTTTTATGTATTACAAATTGGTGAAATTTGGCATACATATACTTATAGAATATGGAAAAATTAAGCAGTTTTTTTTTTTTTGCTAAAAAATATCTCTTGTAACTATAACTACTCGATAAAAATATAAGACTTAAATCATTCATACTCTCTGATATCTGATTTTTTAATTCGAATGCACAGTAGAGACATTTTAATTTAAATAATAACCAATATTATTATAACTATAATAATAATAATATTATTATTAGTGGTAGTAGTAGTAATAGTAATATGTTTAGAGTTCTTTTACCAAATATATAAAATAAAATTTCCAATATAAGAGCATCTTTTAAATCTATCTTAATATATCTGAATCTGTCATGCCCAAAAGAATTTATTTAAAAACATAAGTAATATTTCTAAATATTTGCGATATATATATATATATATATATATATATATATAAATCATGCGGTATGCATTGGTTATTAACACTTTATAACTGTACGTAATTGTTGCATCGAATAACTTTCGATATTCTTTGCCTACATTATCACACAGCGGACAGACAGTAGTCTTGAAAGACATACATACAGATATACTAGTTGATTTAATAATCATTCTTAAACTCTATTATAAAGTGTTACTTTCGGGTGTCCATGTATACAAATCAGTGATTGTTTTTATTCCATTTCCTGTAAACATCATCCGACAGTGAATTTAAATATCATATATCAGTTTTAACAAATGCCATGAATGTTTACAGGAGTTAGAAAACGGGCAGTGAAACAGACGGACAGACAGGCAAACCGAAGTTATTAACAGTATTCAACCTTGTTGGACAGTGTTAAAAAAAGCCCTTAAACATAAATAATCAACATAAAACTACTAATAGAAATGTTGTGTACGTAGTTTGCTTTTAACCCGTTAGTAGTCGCTAGTTGGTCGATTTGCCGCCCATCCTTCAGTGCTTCCAGATTTTTTTATTCAACTGCCACCAAAAAGTTTTAGAAGTGACATTTGATATACATAAAACGCAAATAAAATCGAAGAAACGTCAATCACATCACTTTTTAAAATTATTGGTGTCAGTTAAATAAAAAGTGCGCAATCTGTAATAGGTGGCGCTGTCTATAGCGACTACTACCGGGTTAATTGTATTTTAACCCTTTCAGTCGCAGTGTTCCCGCTGATGGAACACCTAATTTTAATTTTCAAGTGCAAAAACTCATCCCGGAAATTTTTTAGCAAAAATTTACGTTTATAACGTAGCAGAAAATTCCCTTTTTTTAACGTGAAAATTTGAAATTTCTTCTATTTTAATTATGTTCGTAAATTCCGGTGGCAGTCTAATTTAAATGATCCGAATTACTTTGCTCCGCAAAGGGTTAAAATACTCCTGAATAAATTGAAATGTTGGGATCTATGCAACTTTTACGAGTTTTTGTTGTCGATAATGTTTACTTATAAAGTGATTTATTTATTAAATTAAATATTATTTGAATTTAATAAGGTTTACTTACAGATGTTTCAAACCGAAAATTTCTCGAAGAGGAACAATGCTAATTTTTTATTTTTTAAATATTTATTATCAGCTATGTGTCTAAAAGCCATTTTTAAAATTAGTTTAGTAATTTTTAAAATAAATTAAGTAGTGAACGTTAATGGGTTAAATTATGATTTAAATTAATTTTTTAAATTGTTGTTTAAATATTTTTTTAATAAAAAATAACAGTTATTCTTCTGGTAATTAAATTATTTTAAAATTTAATTATCTTTGTTCTGTTAAACATTCTGCTGCTTCAAAGAGCAACATTCTCATTAGAGTATGTTAATGACTTCGTAGATACTCAAATTTACATTAACACCAACGGTTGTGATGTCTGCAAAATTAAAAATTTAAAAGCGAGACAGCATAGATTTTAGATTACTTGAAATTGTTTTTCTCAGCATTAACAAAATTCTTCATTGGTTTTGTTTTAGAAAACGTATTTTGAACGCGTATACAATTAATTAAATGACTTAATAATATATTTAAATGATCCATAATATTAATCAAGTTTTGGAATCCTTTATTTTTAACAATATTTGTTAACATGGAACTATTACAATTACTTGCTTCAGAGAGTCACTTCTAGTGTAAGAATAAAATTAAAAATATATATATTACTTACCGAAAACTATATATTTTTTAAATATAGAATGTCTAACTAGGTCTTTAGAAAATTAATTATTATCACTCTGGCCTAAATGAACAAACTGCGTGAAATCCAAGTTCGAATATATATCATATTATTTTTCCTTCAAAAAATTTCTATAAATAAAATGACACGTACACGATCATCTTAAAAGTTATATATATATATATAGAGAGAGAGAGAGAGAAGTTCTGGTTCAATTTGTGAGTTTTTGCTTCTATTAATAATGAATTTACCATAATAGAAAAAAAATGATAAATGGATTACATTAAACTTATTTTTAATGAAAATCATTTAATTTCATTAGTAATTTTAAGGTACTTAAATATCAATAAAATTATTTTTTGAAATTTTATAACAATTACAGTGTAACATTTTTTTGATAATATTTACTTATTTTACTGAAATTTGAAACAAGAAATTTTTTAAAAAATCTTTGAAAAATCTGTTTGTAAATACCATTTAAAATGTGATTGAACATTAAAAATCCCATCATGTTCAGAATTAAAAAAAAAATCTTTAGTTAACTTAAACCAATTTAAATTTTAAAAAAAAGTTTCTTTTACATATTCAGAGAGAATATATTCTAAATTATATGCATGAAATTTTATTCAGTCTGAAACTCCAGAAGAGCATTCATCATGGGATTCTGTCAAATTTAGAAGAGAAATTTTAGGAATAAACCTTATTTTCGATAAGGGAAACGTGGGAACATTTCCTTAAAAAATGAATATATATTAAATGCAATATATTTGTTTCTATTATTTTTCTATTATAAAATAAAAATGAAAAGTTAGTTTCTTGATAGTTAATTTTGTTAAATAATTTACTCTTCATATATATGTAGGCATAAATGTAAATATATACATTTATTAGAGTATATCACGAAAACATCAAATCTGAAATTCAAAATTTCAAGATGATAAAAAGTGCTCAAATATTTAGCAAAAAATGAATAATAATAATAAAAAAAAATGATTTGAAAAGTTTTTAAGTCTTCTGGAAAGTTGTAGATTTCCCAGATTAGTAGTAAATTTATTAACTTTTCACAAAATTAAGTATTGCTGACGATATTATTTCCATCTATTCTACGTTTTTTATTAAAATTTCTTGAGTAATGGAGCAAACTGTTTTAAAACTAACATGTGTTTATTAAGACATTTATATGTATATAAAGTTAAACCCATTAAATCCCAGTTTTTGACATAAATTCGATTTTATTGAAAATGATTCAATGATTGACATTTCAAGTAATGAAAATTCTTTTGATAATATAATGCTTTAATCATGGACCACGGCAGTACTTTCAACGTTTTTAGGAGAAAAAACGCTTCCAGAAAATTTAACCTCTGTTTTTTATAATTGCGACCGTAGTGCAATTTCGAATAAAGAAGGAACTGAGTTAGCAAGTGCTCTTTTGAAAGATTTAAATATTATAACACCAGAAAAACATCCTACGGTAAAGGATAAATTATTATTATTATTATTATTGTAAATTATTGCTATTATTATTATGAAAGGGAAAATACAATATATTAAAATCACACAATCAACTGATTGGGAAGAAAATCATATTTATTGATTTTTTTTTCCCGACTGAGTGAAAATAATGCCTGGACCGGGAGTCGAACCCCAGATCTTTGACTTACAAGGTCAAGGCTCTACCGATTGAGCTATCCAGGCTGACAACCGGTGGACATTCTTCCCAATCAGTTGATTGTGTTATTTTAATATATTGTATTTCTTTCTCCCATTGTTTAATGGTGTTTTCCCTTACCTGCGGCTTATTTCTGTCGAGCTATCTACATGATAGACCAGATGTTTCTGCCTAAAGTTTGTCTGAGTGAGCAATGTACACCAGTTGTCAGCCTGGATAGCTCAATTGGTAGAGCCTTGACCTTGTAAATCAAAGATCTGGGGTTCGACTCCCGGTGCAGGCATTATTTTCACTCAGTCGGAAAGGGAAAAGTACCGCCGTGGTATTATACCCTCTCGCACTTCAGAAATCATTTCGTCAATTTTAAAGGTCTAAAATATAAAATAATATGTAAAGAAACTTAAAGTTGTAAATGTACCCAGAAAGATACATGGAAAATAGATATTTTTGTTTTATGTATTAAATTCAACATAATTGGGTAAAGTAATTTCAGAGAATGGCTCTGGGAAGTACACAGAAACATCAATGCTAAAATTCATGAACGAAAGTTTCATTCATGAAAAACTATTAGTAGAATTAAATATATCGGATAAAATACTTGACTTTCTTATGAATCAACTTCGGTATTTGAATATACGTTAAAACAACCAAAAGCAGTGGTTGTTTGCATCATTGAAACGGATAGTCTCTTAGGTAAGTCATGGTTTACTTCGCTGGCCAAAAGTCTGGACCTTCTTCTTTTAATTGTTGAAAAGAAATTTTAACAAGTTGTCAAGATTTCCAGTTGTTTATAAATTAAAATATTATAACATTTATACATTAATAATGTAACTTTTATACATTAAAATATATAAAAATTTTGAAGATGTTTATAATAAGTACCAACCAGAAATATCTCTAGCATATATGTTAGGCTTTATTAACAGGAGAATGGACACAAGCTATGTTAAACATAATTCCGGAAACATATATTATGCTATATGTCTGACACAGCAAACCCAATTTTATGTTTATATATTGCTTTAGATGTTCCAACCATCTCAGTTGAAAAATTGTCTGAGATTGAAATTAGAGTTTGCAATTCCACACGGTTTACAAAAAATGTCTACCATGAATTATTTACATATCACAGTTTTTTTTAAATAGTACAATGCA
This sequence comes from Salticus scenicus, assembly GCA_963930645.1. Taxonomy (NCBI): domain Eukaryota; kingdom Metazoa; phylum Arthropoda; class Arachnida; order Araneae; family Salticidae; genus Salticus; species Salticus scenicus. Next base: position 25,691,649 of record OZ005653.1, read on the forward strand.
TATCAAGTACTAAGAAGATTATCTTAAGGAGACTCTCTACTTCTCGTCTCCGAAAGCTAAAGCCAATGCTATTCTATGGGAAATGTTGCCTCATTGTAACTCATTGACTAATATATATATTTAATTTTCGTTTTCACATTCAGAGAATACACAACCATTTAACAGTTTATCGCTTTCTAAAAATTTATTTTTTTAATTTTTAATATAATTTTAATAATTATAAGTTCAAAAATGCAAAATTTCACATTGTGAAAATTTGTATTTTACAATCTAAAAATGAAGTATTAAAAATTTTTAAAAAATCAAATTTTAGAAAGCGATAAACTGTTTAATAGTTGTGTATTCTCTGAATGTGAAATCGGAAATTAAATATATATATTAGTTAATGAGTTATAATGAGGCAAAATTCTTATTGGAATAACACTGGCCTTGGCTTCTGTTGACGATAAGTAGAGCGTCCTCTTAAGGCTGTTGCTCAATCAAATCTGTAGCGAAGTTATTTTATGGTGCACGCAGAACTTTGTCCTTTTGATAATGTTGTTTGACACGCAAAAACATGCTAGATGTCTAACAAGAAAAATGAGTGAATTGATTAGCAAACTAAACCACATCTCGTAAATAAAGCAAAGGAGTGCAGTTAATCACTGATGCAGAAACTAGTGATATAAAGGAGTTTAAAATTAATTCAAATATGCAAGAAGTGAAAAAAAACTGTAAAAGAGGTTACAGGAGCTTCTAAGCATGTTTGAGGTTTTAAAGTATGAGATGAGTAGAAAAGAAATGTCTTTTCATACCTAAAAGTACAACAGTCCAGGAATAAACAGGAAGTAGGATTTATTTTACATAATATAGAATATTTTAAAACCAATAATGAAGTTTATCCTTTTTTTTTTCTTTCTTTTTTTTATAATCTTATTGAGATAAGCAAATCTTCCAGATTCATTCATGCCGCTATTTCTAAACCGTCATCATCTTATGTAATAAGAGAATTTTTGATGATAAAAAAAGGAATTTTTTCATTAAAAAGAATTGGTTAGAAATAAACCGTAGAGTTCGCACCGCTGTATATCATAAATTATTATTGTAAATTGTCCTTTACAACTAGCCTAACTAAAGAGAATTTTGCTTAAAGTTTCAGAATCCTGATTATAACATTGTTGCCTAAACTTATGAAGTAAACAATAACTGACAATATTACCCGTAATTTTCATTAATTATCAATAGCAAGATAGAATGTAACCAAGTTCCAATTTTAATTAATATTTCAAATTTAATTTTTAATATTTATTAACTTCCTTTTTATTTAGAAAATAAAGTTATTTTAAATTTCTAGTTTTTTTAGTATTCCTTTTCTTGTAAAATAAGATTGTTGTCATAAAAGAAAAGAAAAAAGTTCTGATAAACACGTTTTAGTTTTATCATACATTGTATTGTTGCAAGAAAACATCTAATGAAAACGTAGACTAGAGACCGTAAGAAATAGACATAGTTTTGTGAAAATTTGATATATTTTTATTGATAAATTTTACAGGAAACCAAAATATCACATTAAAAGTATATATATATTTTATTAATTATAATACTAAACTTTGTATTTGAAAAAAGAAATTTTTTTTATATTTTTGTTAAAAAAAAAAATAAAAATAAAAATAAAAAAATAAAAATAAAAAAATCTATGTTTTTGGCAAGAAAGTATGAAACTTTAAGCTCATGCCGGACGACCTAAATGTTTATCTCTTTGTCTACAAATTGTTTGGTAAATATGTGACCACAGTGGTAACTTTATATATATATATATATATATATATATATATATATATATATGTGTGTTATATACATATATAAAAATGGTGATCAATTAAGCATATTAGAAGCCAAGCAACAGATACAACATCACTGAAACACCAATGACCAATAAGATTAAAAATTTCTTCATGTAGGAGAATTTCAGAAAAATGAAAAAAATCCATCAGGGTATGAAATACACATATTTAAAAAACCAGATTTATTAATTGACAGCCTTCAAAACAAACAAAACAATAAACTAACACAACAAATCTGAACATAAAAATTTAAACTATATCGAAATTTATGAAACAATAATGTAAGAAACATAAGAAAGGAAGTAAGGAGGCAGGCGGCAAGACTTGTGACTTACCCGTGGGGCTAAACTAGTTTCACGCCGGCAACACTCCCCCAGTCAGCCAAGACCAGAATAGGACTCATATGAATTTATAAAAGCAAAATTTCAGAGCAGATGAATAATAATGAAACTACTAAGCAACAATGAAATTTATTGATTGATAACAATGTGTTTAATACTATGATTAGAATTTCAAGAGTAGTTGACAACTCAAAAAAGATGAACTTGAAATTTTAACGGAAAAAGAGAGTTTGCATTGTAATACAAAGTAAATGCAACAAGCCTTCTGCTTTTTTTTCTAATTTTAATTTCACAATCCCACCCAACCATCCAGCCTTACAACACCACTCCACCTCCGTAATTAAACATTCTTAATTATCCATTCTTAATTATCCAATCTTAATTATTCATAAACATTCTTAAACATCCGTAATTAAACATCCAACCGCTACCATTTGTATTGTCTTTTATTATTTTATAAATTTTTGTTAATATACACTAAAGTGTACACAGTTTTTTTTTTTTTTTTTCTATTTATGTACTGACAGAGACATGGTTATGGATATAAAATAGAAAATACAAAGTTTTTAGGAAAACCCATTTTAGCAGTGGCTGTGATCAGCTTTCTAATATTCTTGTTTTTAAACTTCGGAGTGCATAAATTATTAATTCGAAATAAATGGTTAATGATGATGTTTTCTAAATACCGAAAGATGCAGATATATATAAATATATAGGGTAGGATAGATGGACATAGATGAGAGGGTGGCCAGTCTAAAAATTTACTAAACTTGAGAATAGATGACAACATAACCATTCCTCGTAGGAAATAATACAATGATTATAATAAAACTAGTAAAGCCCCGGTTCGGGAATGAATCGAATTTCAAAAGCAGAAAAAATTTCAAAATCAAACTTGAAATGTACAAATTTCGGCCTGGTGCTGTTTGCGTGCAAGCAACTTTGTAAATAAAATCCTATTTTAATGCTTGAAAACAATGAAGGTAGTGTAGATCTTATCACTAAAATCTCCGAACGGATTCTTTCACGTTATTTTCTATATTTATTTGATTTATTCGACCGACCATAAAATTTTATTCCAATTTCACGGCAAACATAATATTAATATGATCGGCTACAAATAAATATACAATTGAATATATAAACCTGATCTCGGTACAGGCTTAATATAGCTTTCTTTGGCGACTTTTGAATTTTTATCGCCATTTTAGAAAAAGAAAAAAAATCATAATTTATGCGATTATTTTTTTCGTTTCTTTCTTTTCTTTTCTTTCTTTTCTTTTCTTTCTTTTCAATTTTTCAATATTTTTTAATTTATTTAAATTTTTGATGCACTACTTGGCTTAAAGTTTCTTTCGCGAAAGTAGACTCCTTGGCGAAAAATGTTCGATCTATTTGATCATCAAAATTATAAACATTACCCAGGATCAATTAAAGCTCTTTAATATAATGCTGAATTAGCTTTCATGCCAAGTGTGATTAATGCCAAAAACGTACTGTTTAAATAACAACAACAACAACAACAAAAAAATAAGGTACATTATAAAAAAAGATATGAAACAAAATTCCGAAGAATTATGCTAGATTTTTAATTTTATTATTTTATTTTAAAGTCATAAAGACGTCATATTTTTATATGCATGAGAAAATTTAATATTTTATAATTTTCTGTTTTTCGCGTGAAAACATATTTCATTTTAAGTTGATTATTTTTTTTTCAACAATTAAAAATTTTAATATCTAATTTTAAGCTATTACCATGTTATTATTTTCATACTTTAGTTAATTTTAAAAAATCTAATTGTCCGATCGATAGGCTTTTTACTCCAGATTCAGAGAAATCGCCCCTTTAATTTGCTACCTTCTTCGTAACGACACGACTGATATTTCTTATCTATTTTTTACTTTGTCCGTGTTTTGTATTAAATTTCTCGATGCGTCCACCCACAGACAGAGTCCAAGTAAATCTCTTAGCCGCTTATATATATATATAATTATATATATATATATAGAGAGAGAGAGAGAAAGAGATAGATAGATAGTAAGAAAAAAATAATAAATAAATAAATTAAATTAAATTAAAGACTTTTTCTATTAGCTTGATTCGCAAAGCATTAAAATGTAGTACAAGTTTAAAATGAAGTGTTGCCATCTAAATTTTATATATTAGTTAATTTTAAAATATCTAAGTGTCGTGTGGAAAAACTGTTTTCACACGTGGAATAATAATAATAAAAAAAAAAAAAAAAAATATATATATATATGCCCCTTTCATTTGGTATCGAATTCGTAACGAGTCACGTACTTTTTAAAATGACTGAAATAAAATAAAATGAATTGTTGCCACCTAAGTTTTATACATTAGTTAATTTTAAAAAATTCCAATTGTCGTGTCGAAAAACTATTTGCATCCCTGGATTTCAAAAACTCGCCCCTTTCATTTGGTATCAAATTTGTAATGATACAACAGATATTTATAATTTATTTTCCCCTTTTTCCGTTTGTAACCTGGATTCTGCAGAAGGTTTATGACAGATAATGTAAGCTAAATAAAATAAAATTCAAAATAATTTAAATTAAAGATTTTTTCTATTGGATTCATTCGCACTAAACGGTATGAAAATATTAAAATCCCAGGTAGCACATAACGTTGTTATAGCGTTGCAAATAAGTCTGAATAGTGAAAAATTAGTTATAACAACGTTGAAACAACGTTATGTGCTACTGTGGATGTAGTGTTGACACCTAAATTTCCTACTTTAGTTAATTAAAAAAAATCTAATTGTCGTGTTGAAAAACTGTTTGCACCCCTGGATTCAGAAAAGACACCCCTTTCATTTGGTATCGAATTTGTAGCGATAAGACAGATATTTCTAATTTATGTTTCTCTTTTTCCGTTTTTCACCCGGTTTCGGCAAAAGGTTTATGACAGATAATTTAAGCTAAATAAAATTTAAAATAATTTAAATTAAAAACTTTTTCTATTAGATTCATTCGCACTAAACGGTACAAAATATTAAAATGAAGTGATGCCACCTAAATTTCCTACTTTATTTAATTTAAAAAATCTAATTGTCGTGTCGAAAAACTGTTTGCACCCCTGGATTCAGAAAAGTCGCCCCTTTCATTTGGTATCGAATTTGTAACGAGCCACGTACTTTTTAAAATGACTGAAATGATTTAAAATGAAGTGTTGTCACCTAAATTTCACACCTTTTTTTTTTTTTTTTTTTTTTTTTTTTAATTTAATGGTTGTGTCGAAAAACTGTTTGCACCCCTGGATTCATAAAATTGCCCGATTTATTTGGTACCGAATTTGTAATGATAGGACTGAAATGTCTAACTTATTTTACCCTTTTTCTGTTTTTAACCAAAATTCGGCAGAAAGTTTATGCAAAAATTGTAAGCTAAATAATAATAATAATAATAATAATAATAATAATAAAAGAAAAATTAATCTTACATTGCCTACTGGTCACGTGTGTAAGATATTCTCAATAAAAATGTAACTTTTTTCTTGCCACCTAAATTTCTTGCTAAAGTTAATTTTAAAAAATCTTACTACCGTGTTGAAAAACTGTTTGCACCCCTGGATTCAGAATAATTGTTCCTTTCAATCAGTACGAAATTTGTAACGATATGTCTCATATTCTAATTTATTTTCCCCGTTTTCCGTTTTTAACCCGGATTCAGCAGAAGGTTTATGACACAGAAAGTAAGCTGAAAAAAAGTCTACAGAACTGGCGTTTAAAAGTAATTAGTACAAAACTTTGAATAATCATCATAAATTGTTAGTTAATGTGCTTTACCGCTTTGATTGCAGCACTCGTGCTTACTTTGTTCACCTGACGTTAACCCGAAATAATTGTTGGGAGTTGTAGCTTTTTATGGTGTTTATTCAAAGTTTAGTAACTTTTAATAGTTCAAGAAGTACATTCATTGTACACCTGTGTTTTTTTATTATAAAAAAGAAATTTTTATTTTTATTTAACTTAGCGGTTGAATATTTTTGTTGAGTTAGGTTTCTGAATGTTTTACAATACGTATGTTGCATTGTTTTTACTATACGGACTTTTAAGGCTTGTATATAATCCTATCTAAGTCTAAAAAAAAGACGTACAATGGTGAAGTGTCACTTTAAATTTTGTGGATATCTGTCATTCAATTTCAAGAGAAATGTTCACATCAAATCGAGAGGTATGACCACTTTTAAAACATCGAAAACTTGTGATGTACCATCACCAACAAAAGTACTTTATGATATTCCACCTGTCGCTGATAGAACCCTGAGAAAAAACAGTTAGAAATTGTACCAATGGTATTTATTATAGATTTAATGGCGAATAGGTAGATATGGTTTTCACATCACCAGAAAATATTAAAAAATGTCGTAAATTTTCATCGAGAAACCGATAAATTTAAAATAAAAGCTTAAAACCACCATGAACAAGTCAAAAGTAAACGCAAGGAAAACAACAACAACAACAATTTTAACAGCGATGAAGATGATACAAATTTGAAATAGTCAGATTCTACAGATTCCGAGGAAATAGAAGTTGATGAGGTTCACTGTATTAGTGAAGGTGAAGAATACGTACCCCAACCAGACTAATGACTGGATAAAATGAATATGGTGCCTGAAGTGGTTATATGAAATGTGTACTAATTATCAAGACAAATATATGATAAAATTTTACGAGCCAAGTTGAGATCTCCAGTAGCACATATAACGTTGTTTTAACGTTGTTACAACTAATTTTTCACTTTTCAGACTTATTTGCAACGCTATAACAACTTTATGTGCTACCTGGGATACCAAGTTTGAACCAATGTCACGCAGAAGAGTTTTCCCTGTTTTTTTTCCCATAAAAACTGCGTAAATATGGACTAGAATAGTTTAAAAAGACCTCTTCACACTAGTCATATTTTCCAAATATGGATCATCAACGTTCGTAATCAGCAGAAAAGTGTGATCAAACCACACTATACTAAAATTCATTTAAAAAATATAATATATATATATATATATATATAGAATCTTTATCGCAAAATTAAACGAATGCATCCAGCGTAAACAAAACAGAGATAAAATTTCATTTCATTACTCTTTAACGATGTCTTAGTGATTCACTGAATTATTTATTGACATACAGGAATACCAAATACGTAGCACCATAAAATGCACAAGGCATGTTTATTGGATATCAATGAACACGACGTGACGCATAAAAGACTTAATGAGGTACATTTAACAGAAGATAAATCACTGTATTTTCATTAAGTATTTAAATTATACTTTGTTACTTAATTTTAGTTGACAAGTTATTAAAAGCATGTACCTAGTATGAATTATGTATTTGTACGGGAATTCTCGATTACATTTTGCGCATACGAAATATCCTTCAACGCTTTGTTTATTAATGTTCAGAAGATTAATAATTATCATTTGGTACTCAACTGAAGAATTTTTATTTTATTTTTTCCTTTAAACTGTTTATATTCAATATGTGAAGTTAATGGATGTAAGTCATGTATTTAATCTGAATCAAAATTATATGCATTTTGAAAAAAGTGTGGAAAATTCTTATATATTAGATTCTATTACATTCTTAATTAAAAAATTCTATTTTTATTTTTTTCTTCAATTCTCATATTGTTCCTTTACTGTTATATTACATAGCAGATACATATATAAGTAACATTTATAATATATTAAATATGAAATAGTTCCTAAGATATTATGTAAATATCAATTAATATAATGCACTGAAAATAATTATAATAATATATATATATATATATATATATATATATATACATGTTACATTGTACAATGTTTACAACTAAATTACGGTTAATGACCAACAAAAAGTACTATAATTACTGATCGAATGAAATAAGGTTTGCCCATAAAGCAGTGTTGACTTTGGGAAGTGACCTCCAATCTTAAAACAATTTGTTACAAATAAAGGTTATGGACTTTTTTCTAGAGGAAGGGTGCTTGCGTATAAATTGATGTTGAACTCTCTGAATTTTACTAATTTTTCTCAGTGTGTATAGGTATTATTATACACAGTCGATTATTATACAAGTCGATTTTTTTAGAAATTTTTGTATAATTGAAAACATTATAAAACATTCATTAGTGTTTTCTTAGTGGTGGTGCTTTTGCTCGGTATTCATAAAAATTAATAATATTTATATAAATGTAATTAAAAAAAAGCAAATTTATTTCTTTGAATTACATAATCGCTCAAAATATTCCTGTTTACAGTTTGCATTAACACGCTCAGTGCCATATCAGCCGTCGGTGGCTGACACTGAACTTTCCGTTTAGGTCGAGTGAACCACCTGTGGCTGAGAGTGTACAATATGATATAAAAAAAAAAAATTGCATTGTTTTAAGTAATTACTGACACATTATTTAAATTTTATTTAAATTTTATTTATTACAGGTTTATATCACTAAGGCATTTTAATGGATTTTATTGAAACACGGTAAACATAACTGTGCGTATCCACGGTAAACATATATGAGCTTCTAAGCAGCTGACGGGGATTTCCTTCAGAATTCGCGTGCCGCTTAACGGGTTAATGATTCAAATGTATCGTTATGTGTCATAATGCAAACGTAAAATTTAATTTTATATAACAATTTTATTATACAAAGGTATAATGAAATCTTATAATAAAGATCCATCAAATTTTCACATTTGGCATTGTAAAGACAAAATTTCATAATATGTTGTTTTTTAAACAAATATATTTCAAAGAGGTTAATCAAAGTTTCACTGTTACATTCGACCATTCAAGTTTATCATGAATCTGGCATCTTAACAATCATGGACAAATTATGGAGGCAACAGTTACTACATTTCATATTTTTTCCAACACTATAATGCTTTTAAATCAATAAAAATTGTATGTTCATGAAAATAATATAATTTTTTGAGTTTTAAGTTGCTTAATAATAATAATAATAAAAACTAGTTGGAAGTGGTAAAAAACTATATTTAGGAAACACATAATATTATATATTATATATATATATATATATATATATATATATATTATATATTAAAATGTTTAAACCGTAAATAGACGGGAAATACAATTCAACTCTCTCAAATTTTCCGGAATACTTTTTACCACACCTTTCTTATCAATAAATTTTATTAATATATTATTTCTTACAAGATTAAAAATGACTATACTTCTATTAAATAATAGTGGTAATAAACCACATTAATGAAATGGCTTATAAAACACAATTTCAGAAAAAGCATCTTTATCGACAAAAATTAATTATAGTTAATACAAAAATAATTTATTATTATTTATACTTTAATTGTGGTAAAATATTTTATATTTATTAAGCTTGTGTATCTTTAATATTGATACGCTGAAATATGTTTAGCAGGAACTGAAATATGTAAAAAAATTCCGTATGAGACTTCAATTAATCATGCTGAATATTGTAAATTTTATTATGTCACACTTATGAACTGAAACAAGTATAATCAGAAATGAACTCCAAGAAAAATTAATTAGTTGATTATTTAGTTTTTTTTTTTTTTTTTTTTACAAATATAGTTATATATAACAAAATAATATCTTAAAAACAAGAAAACATTATACTGTAATTATATCAGTGATTTATCGCGTTCAAACATATTGCTGAAAACTATGCATGTTTATCCATATCCTTTTTGACATAAGAAAAATATATCACTACGCGCAACGTATTTCATAAATATAAGACTAGACAGAAATGTAAAATGCCGTCTTCTTCAAATGTTGTAATGTATTGCAAATATTTCATAGATGTCGTGTATTACATAAACCTGGTTAACGAATGACATTTATGTATTATTATGCATTAAGCTTCAAGTGTACGTGTGCAATTGCATAACACCACAATGAGATTGCATGATACCAGAATAAGTTTGAATACATTCTTTAAATATTATAGCTATTTTTAATAATGTTATATTTTGTACGTCTTTAGAGTTTTCCAAGAAAAGCACAAGTATTTAAAATATTAATAAAAATTTATTAACAAATGTAAAAGTTTTTCGAAAGATTTTACTTTATAAATTTAAAGATTCAAAATTTGACGAAACTTTCAGGAAAGATTACAAGGTACGTCTAAATTACTGTACATTTGTTTAAAGTAAATATACATTTAATATTCAAAGGAATATGAACAGTTATAGCCGATATTTTTTTACGGTGCATGTGCGGACTATAGCAGGAATCTTTGACTTAGTTTAATACTCCACTGTACCAGAGCACCTTATAAAAAAAAAAATCCAGTTGGATATGATGAAGGTTCATAAATATGTCGGCTATTAAATAAGCAATCTTTCAGCTGTTTTCTAAACAGAGAGCTTGGCAATACGGAGTCATTCACGAATTCTTATTTTTATTATATAGGCAGAGAATTAAAATAAAAGAAATACTTTGAATATTAGACGCTTTAGAAAACAACTTAAAAATTGTTTGATGATTTTTTTTTTTTTTTTTTTTTTTTTTTAATGCGAATTTTCATATTTTAATTCAATATTCAGAACGAAATTAATAACAGGATTAAAAATGCCTTTAAAATAACAAGTTTTAGGTTCGATCACCTGCTAGTATTAATAATAATAATAATAATTTAAAAAAAAACTAATTGACGTGTGATTTTCACAATTCTTTACGTGGACCCTCTACAACAATTGCATCGGTTTGTAAGAGAATTGCACGCATATGCAATATGATATAAACGTATTGCTGTTAAATTGATTTTTTTTTTTTTTCTATGTTTTACTGTAAAAAGTGCAAGGCTTCAACAAATTTTAATATCATTTTCAAAAACATTATAATCATAATACTACTATCCGAAAACAAATATAGTAATTATTTGTACACATATAAGCATTTGTATAAATTAAATTTTAATTGTGCTTGCGATAGTCATGGCATAAAATATTTTGAGATAATTTGATAACTATTCTTCGACCACATTTCATGAAACCATGGAAGCATTTGCGCAAGTGCTAACTCAACGAGTCCAATGGTAAAATAGGGTTGACAGTCATCTGACTCTGAGAAAATGAGGAATAACAGAGCGCGGAATTACTGGATGTTTTCCAAATTTCAAACTGTCGGCCACGCTGGCCTCCCTCCAACATTTTGGACATGTTCTAACTGCAAGTTTTAGGATATGTAGTCGCACTGTAACTGTATTAACTGTTCCAACGTCCATGGAATGACTGCCAGCTCAGTGACTGCGAGCTCCTGCGTTCTAAGTTGTTTGACAGGAGGAGTCGGGTTCGATCCCAGATCCATCTCATCTGCCTAGCCATTTGTAGTTTTCGTGGTTATGACATCTGACAATATGGACTTAACAAAACGTCTCCCATTAAGTCCTGGAACACTACTATATTATATCTGCCTTAACCCCCACAACATACAAAGATAAAATAATCAATCGAATGTCGTGAAAATACAACAAAATATCAGGAATGTAGTGATGTAGTGATGTAATTATTTTCTAATTGTGACTTGGTTTTAAGATATTGCTCATACAGTGTTGCTTTCATCATAGTGAAAAGACAATTAGACTGTATTACATAACTATATATATATATATATATATATATAGAAAGTTAACCTTTTAATACATCTACGCCTACTATCACAAAAATATTTTTCATAAAAGTGTATTGGAGACTGTACCAATCAAATTTTACGTTCACGTCCCTGATCTGAAAACCATTGAGCCTTTGTAGGGTTATTTTATGACCAAAATTCACTCTCTATTTCCCCCTCCACGTGCACTATCTGAACTTGAGGTGGCTCAGCAAGAGGAATGGATATAAATTCCCTTGACCATTATGCAAGATTTTTATTTATCAATCCTACGTCTATAACGAGCTGTAATTCGGGCAAAATGTGGCCCAAACCTCTATTAATTAAAGTTATATGCATTTCTGTATATTCTTTTTGCTCTAATCACTAATTATAGACCTATAAAGAAAAAGAAAATGAATCATATAAAATGTATTTCAGTTTCATTTCATAACATAGATTTTTCTGACACAAATTTCAATTTGTGAATGACCCCTTTTCTCCAAGATCCTTTTTAGTAGACGGCTGAAAGACAGCACTTTAAATCTCTGTTACTATTCCACTGAACTTTCTTTTTATATGGTATTATATAGTTAAGTATTAAACTATGCAATTTTTTTTTTTTACTATGATACGCTCACGCGCAGTAAAATAACATTTACTATAACTGCCCATTTGTCTTTGAATATTTAATGTATTTGGTTTAAACTGTAGTACGATTTAAAGCACAATACTAAATTAAAGAACTGGTGTAAAATCAATACTTAAACTTTAAAAAAAACTTAAAAAAGAGAAAAATTCTTGCCTTTGCCTCCAAGGCAGTATCGCGTGTTTTGCACTTGAAGTAGAAGGCCACGCCTTTTCGAAACCAGTAATGCTTTTATTAATTTTATGGTGTTTAAAGACGTTTTTAAGTATGTAGTATGATGATTTAGATGCATATTGTTATGTTTTCTGTAAAACCTTTAGAGTTAACTAGGGAAAACCTATGGGAAATTTTTGCATTTATTAATGAAATATTTATAGCACTTCAAATTTCTGTGCTTTTTTTACAAAACTTTTCACACGTAAAAAGTACAAAATTTGTAATGATATCTAAAATTTGCAATGAATAGACGCAGTTTGTGATTACTTACAGGCTAATCACAAATATTTCTGTTGTTATTGAACTTATTCTTCACCCCTAAGTGCTTCCGAGACAAAATCTTTGCTGAAAAATATGAAGAAAATCATGTTTCTATTATTCCCAAAATTCATGAATAATCTAATAAGTATTTTTCAAGATAACTGACAAACGTGTAAAAGTGAAAGTTTTTCCATCATTCTGTCCAACACCTGCCATTCATTGCAATGATATACATATTTTTCTGATTCTATAAAACAAAAGTTTAGATTTCTATGATTGGCGACATAACATTTATGTCTTTTGTACAACTGTTGTATTGTGTAATAAAAAACTCCGATCATAAAAATTTTATGCGCGAAAATATCTAAGATAAATATTAAACAGCAACTATTTGTTTTAGACAGAAATAAGGCATAAAATATGAAATAACGCCTGGTGAAACATTTCGCCGAAATAAATAGCTATAAAAGTGGTAGTTATTATATATCTATCTATATATATATATATAATTTTTTTTTTCACTGACAGAATTTTTGTTCTAAAACATTTCAATAGTTATGCATGAAAATAAAAGAAAATAAAAATATATTTGAAACATGTTTTTGTACATAGATTTTAATTTAAAGATTTCATTGATAAGAGGGTGAATCGCATATGAACAGGAAATGTATTTTTATGTTAATTGGTACAAGAGGCAAAATTGAAAGGTATAAAATATTTTTAACATAATCTACTGATTTCTTTTGCGTTTTTTTCCCAATGAGTTAGAAGTTTTAGTGTAATCAAAATTTTTAGTAATAATTTAGTATCTTCATAAAAAGACTGAGGTCGCGTTTCCAGTCACAAATTGCTACGAAAATATCAAAAGCTGAATCGTTGTAGAGTCGCTCTTCTTCTAGTTTTTTTTTTTTTTTTTTTTAGGAGCCCAAACATGTGATAGTATCACAGGAATGTAGTCGGACTACAGAGAGGATGCCCCAATGCTATTTGATTATTTTCCTCAGACTTTTGATTGATTGTGTAGTGTGCGGATACAGTCACTGTTGTGTAGCAGAATCCTGTTTGTGATTGTAAATCTGGATTTTTCGCCAATGTACAAGATTTGTCTCATCCATTAGCTAATAGTAGTAATCAGTATTAACTGTTCGACATTCATGGAAAAATTGATAGGCAAAACTCCTTTGAAGTTCCGGAACAATGCTGCAAGGACTTTTCCAGATAAGAGCAGAGTTTTGATTCTCAGACGGAATTATTTGTGCCAATCATATACGAGGGTTTTCTTTACGATTGTCTACCCAAACTGTACTTCGAGTCTTTGAATGGTTTCGGCTAGATTACATGGGAGACTTTACGAAATGCTCTCATCACTCTGTGAGTAGCCCCGTAACATTACCAAATACCGCATCAAGAAGCGTGCTTAGTTTACCGATGAAATAGCGGACTTACGAAAGAAATTTCCGTTTATATTTGATTCACCCTTGTATAAAATATTATTTAAGGAATTAAAGTAAAACAAAGTTTGTTCGAATATATTTAAATGGTATATACAAATTGGGAAACATTACTTTCCGTTTGAGAAGTTTAAATATAGAAAACATTTAAAAAATATACTTTAAGTTTTTTTTTTTTTTTTTTTTCGAAATATTAGTAGTTTAAAAACTTCCACAAATATATATTTTTTTTTTCTTAAATTTTCTCTGATTTATTTTTAAAAGTTAAATGAAATCACAAAACTATTACCAGAGATTTGTTTCACAAAGTAAGCGTAATGCTATAAATTAATTTACCGAATCATTATCGAGTAATTTGGCTAAACACACAAAAGATCTTATAATAATCAATTATAAATATTTTTTACTGTTTTAGATGCAGGAAAAATGATATCTATACATTATACAACGCAATAGTATGCATCATAATTTTAAAATATGAAAATGATTCATGAACACATATTTCCTACGATATTTTGTAACAGCATTATACATAAAGTAGATTTGTGCGTCCGTAAACATTATCTAAACGAGATTCTTATATGCTGGCGAGGATGGCTTTTAAATGATACTGGAAATACGGAACGAGTAACATGCGTTGTTGTTATAATGAAACTATTTAGTTAATTTGACTTTAGATGAGCCGAAACTAATACTAAAAGGAAGATAATTATTTACGAAAACAATTTACTTGTATTTATACTGATACAGTTTTAGTAATACAATTTTTTTTCATCCAAAATATCGATAAATAATAATAATATATATGTCAATCAAATTAAAAATTATTTATTTAATTGCAAAATTTATCCGATTTAACCCAATTTTATGCAATTAGGATATTTAAGTAACACATTTAATATATTTAAGTACAATCAAAAGCTATTTAAAAGTACTAAAACTAGGCAACGTAAAAGTACATACCAATGAATCTAAATAGTTAAGTTGACTTTAGAAGAGCTAACGTTAATGTAACAGGAAGATAATTATTTTAATTATTTGTGAAAACAATTTATCTGTATTTAACCTGATATAGTTCCAATAATAAATAAAAAAGGAAAAAAAATCTACAAAAGTATCGATAAGTAATAAAATCGAATCTGTCAATCAAATTAAAAGGTATTTATTTTATTACAAAAGACAGTTTTTTTAAATGAAAATCATGGGGGTCGTGTGTTGCCTAGTCAATCTTCTGTTCATTCATCTCCTAATAACTTAAATTCTTCTTGTAATAACACTCAATTTTATGAAAGTTTCTACCCTAAAATGTATTGCTTTAAATATAAATTTTGTAATAATTTAAGTTGTAAATTATGTCCCATTTCAGATCTTACACAAATCGATAATTCAGATAAAAATAAGATTTTTTGTAAAACTTTCAATTGTATATATAAACTAACTTGTAAAAAATGTAATTTTGGTTATATTGGACAGACAAAAAATACTCTTAACATTCAAATCAATTTACACCGTAGTCAAATTAATCATGTCAATTCAAAAAAATCCCCCCCCCCTCTCTAGAAATCAAACACTTTGCTGAACACGGTATTGAAAACATGGTGGTTAGAATTATAGACATTGTCAGCAATGAAAATATACGTAAATGGTGGGGAAATTTTCATATTAATCAATTTAAAACTTTATTTCCATTTGGGTTAAATACTCAAGTTTTTGATAAAACTGTTTCCATTTCATCTATTATAAATAATAATAATTCATTGATTGTTGAATCTACATCTTAGAATAATCAAGCCAAAGTTAAAAGATATCACAGAGGTGGTAGTAGAACTAAAAGTACTTTAGATGTTACAAAAACCAATTTAACGAACTTAGTTAAAACGTTAAAACAAGTACAATTGATAAAACCAAATTGGATTAAAAACTTTGTATATGGTATAAGGATAAAACACATTAAACATATGTGGCATTATTGCCAAGATATTATACAAACCAATTCCGATTTGAGTTCTACAGTTTATGCTATAGTATTGGAAAACCTTAAAGTTAGAGCAATTAAATACAATTTCGATTTAAAATATAATGAATATCAAAGTACTTCTTATAAAGAATTCTGTATCTTTAATTTTTACAGGAAATCTTTTAATTATATTCCATTTGCTTACATTTTTAGAAATATTAAAAAATCGTTTCCGTTAAATAATATAAATATAAGTGCAGCTTTTAAATATGAAACCCCCCTTGGTAGATCCATTTTTAACTATAATTAAATTTCACGAAATTTAAATTGTAATTCTCCACTGCAATGTTGTTGTAAACCGGATTCTATAGGTTTTGACATTAATCATAAACATATAATAACTGGAGATTTAGATATTGTCAAGAATTCTATATTAAAAAACTTTATGAAATTGGGCACAGGTTTTAAAATCGAAAAAAACAGAAACATTAAAACTTCTATAAAAGCTAATCTGGAATGTTTCATATATAAAATGGCTGTAAAATATAGTTTACCATTATGCTCATTTGATGAATGGAAAGAAAAATTTATATTACATTTTTTTTAGTTATTATCCACATCAATATACAGGCCAACATGTTAATATGCGTTTATTAAAATGTGCTATTTCTGATCTACAAAATAATTATGTAATTTCCTATTTAGATAAAGTTAAAACTAATTATGCTTTTACTTGTAAAAAATACTATTACGATTTATTAATTCAGTCTTATAATGACATCAATTTATATAAACCTTTAAATGTAAGTGAACGTGAAATTAAAAATCGAATTTCTCTTTATATATAAAAAAACAGGTCTTACAATCAAGAATTTTAAATTTCCCTACTTAGCTCTCATTCCTAAAATACATAAAAATCCTATCAAGTTTCGTCCTGTCACAATAGCATGTAATACATATCTTACTTTAGATAATGACAAACTGTAAACAATTTTAAATAAACTAATTGACAAAAAAAGGATTGAAGGATGTTACTTCGTTAAAAATAGTTATAATGTAATTAAAATAATTTCAAATAGCACTGTTAAAAAAAGTTGTAAGTTTTGATTTTGCTGATTTTTTTAATACAATAGACATTCACATTTTATTTCAGGTTATGTTAAATTATTTTGAACAAAATGATTTACAAGAATTCATTACATTTCCCAAATTTAAAGCCATTTTGACTATTGTTTTAAACGAAAATATTTTATATAATGGGATTTGTTTTTACCAACAGATCAACGGAATCCCTATGGGTGGAGGATGTTCCTCTGCCCTTGCAGATATCTATTTACATCATTATGAATTTGGTACACATATTTTACATGAAATTTTGTATATAAGATATGTTGATGATATTCTAATTGGATATGAACAAAATAAATTTAATCTAAATTTTAATTTTTACCCCAATAATAAAATTTTAATTGAAACTGCACCTAACAAAGATAATAGTGTTGATTTTTTAGATCTTAATATTTGTATTAATATTGAAAATATCGTAATTAAAATATATGATAAACGAGATGCTTTTAAATTTGAAATTAATCGAATTTCTCCTTGGTCTTTATGTTTACATAAAAATATATTCAGAAATATTACAATTAACCAACTTATTCGATGCAGTCGTATTTTTACATATAGTAATGACAGTGACTCTTTTGTAGTTAATTTTATTCAAATTGCCATAGATAATAATTATCCTCTTTATTTTCTGTTAAATATTCTTAAACAATATTACAAATTAGATTATCATACTTGCAAAACCCGTTTTTTGAATCGTTTCTCAATTCGATTTTAAAGTGTTTAACTTTCATTAACTATAACTTTCATTAACTGTAAGTTTCTACGTTTGGATTGTGTTGAATGGGTGGCATATGGCATCATGATTTTTCTTGTATGTTGTTTTAAATTTTGAATTGGTTTTTCTTGTAAAGTTTTTTCATGTGTTTTTTGGGGATTTAATCCTTACTTTGCCTCTTTCATGTAAGTTTATTCTAAGTTTTGACACAGTATCTGGTATCCGGGAGTGTTGACCGGTCGTAAAACATGTTTAACCGCAGTGGGGTGGTCACAACTCCCCCCTGCCATTTAGATACTTTTGTCTCCATTTTTCTTTCGCTCCTCTTCAGTTACATTTGTTGATGTTATTTTTTATTCTATTTAGATTTATATTGTACATTAGAAAGGAACAGCATTGCGCTCATCTGATGATACTTTTTGTAAGTAAAATTATAAATTTCCACAATCCTACATTTGTATAATATATATATATATATATGTGTGTGTGTGTGTTACCGTTAAAACGCGAAATCCGTTAATCTGCAGATTACCTAGCTAATCTGCAGATTAACTAAAATGACCCGGTAAAGTGCGGAATAAAGAGTTCTCCGCATTTTAACTAGGTAATCTGCAGATTAACGGTTTCAGTATCGTTAAAGTTCAAATGTTTGTTTCGAGCCTTAGTTTTTTTTACATTCACTATGACGTCAAACAGCCATGTGATACAGATACGCGAATGACCTTCAAACATAACTAAAACTTTTACCCCTTCCCTTCCGCACTTCCGCTACGCTATAATGATAAACCGACAAACGGCAAACGCAAAATGTGGAGGATGGAAGCCATGATTAGTTTTATCATTATGACTAACGCAAAATTTAAAGTAACAAGTAAGTTATAATTGTTTTAATTTTGATTTTATTTCTATCTTTTATAATTCTGTCCATATAAGTTTGATAAGGGTCTACATTTTATTAATGAAATGTAATCTTAATTAAAAGCTGTCTCTCGTGAAAGTCCATTTTGAATTATGAATATTAGATTTACATTACAGTAATTATTTCCTTCCGAACCAAAACTATTGAACCATAACTTTTTAAAACTAATTTATTTTAAAATTGATTTAAATTACTATTACATACTGAAAAAAAAAAAAAAAGATATATTAATTATTAACTTTGAAAAATATTATGGCATTTAATAAATACTTAATACGAAATTTTTGTACATTTTTTAGCATTTCAATAATTTTTTTTTTTTTTTCTTTCAGTTTCAAGTTTCCTGTACATATTTTATATATCATGATATTTTTATTTATTTATTTATTTATTTTTATTTATTTATTTAATTTTGTTCGCTTTTTCAGATAATTTCGTTGTAGTTTATCACATAAAAAGTGTTAATAAAGGTTTTTTTTTTTTTTTTTTTTTTGTAAAATTAATATATTTGCTAAACTTGTGCAGATATATGTATGCTGCAAAATATATTTTAATAAAGCATTGAAAACTGCCATTTTAATTTTCATGCATTCTAAAAAATGCTAAAGCAGTTTTAATTATTTGAAGTACTTCTTAAATAATGCTTCTGATTTGTCTAATTTAATATTTCTAGTAATATTTTATATAATTTAATACTTATAGTATTTAAAAAGTAATAGGAATAAAAGTTGTTAATAAAACTTTTTTTTTTTTTTTTTTTTTTTATTTGTTAAATATTTTTATTTTGAAAAGAAATCGTTACTGTATTACTATTCTAACATTCATTTATAAAATAGAATTTATTAAAAGCTATTATATTTCACATTAAAAATGCATAACATCTTCAAACTTATATTGACAGAATAAAAAAGATGAAATAAATAAAAAATAAAACAAATATAACTTTAAAAGATATAAAAATTAAAACACATACAGATTAAAATAAGTAAAGAAATAAATAAAAAAGAAAAGAAAACTATTTTTTTTTTCCGAATGAAAAAACAAATACAACACAGCGTGATGTAAAATTACAACACCAGATATCTTATTTTCACTTTAACTAGTGCCTAGTAGGTAATGTGCAGATTATCTAGGTAATTCGCAGAATACCTAGGTAATTTGTGAAATAAAACAATTTTCCTCACTTTAACGGATCACCCTAGTTAATGTGCAGATTACCTAGCTAATCTGCAGATTAACTGATTTCTGCACTTTAGCGGTAACATATACATATACATATATATATATATATATATATACATATAATGCATTATTATCTACCAATAGGTATTTGGATACTTCCGATTTTAGACGTTTTGTCAAATATCTAGTAAATTTTTGAAGGAATTTTCTTAAAATTTTGTAGTACAAACAACATTTTATACTTCATGTATTTCAAGAAAATTTTTGTCCTGAACAAGAAAAGAGGACCAGTAAAAAATTAAACAATTGTGAAAATATTTTGGATCACTGTGTAAAAACAAATACTTGAAAAGCGTTTTGGCCGTACCATGTGATTAAGAGGCGTCTTCTAATTATCTGTATAAGTTGTTATGAGACTACGGCATATAATCAGGAAGATGTAACGGTTTCTTTAAAAACTGCAAAATATTTTTCCACATTTTTAATTATAACAATTAGAAGCATTAAACACAGTGAAAAACTATTTTTATGAAATTTGGAGGACTACATTAGACACTGCATACTGCAATTAGAATGCAAAAATGTTAAATATCTTACAGAATATGAGCATCTTTACTAAATAATCTTTAACTACGCACACGTAAGCTTTTAAAAAAATTCACTTGCATAATTTAATATCGAAAAGTATTGAGCTACTTATATGTAAGATCAGAAAAGATATTGTGTAAATTCAAAATGTTATGAGACATTGAATGGACAGAATTTCAGTTCCTTGAAAAAAAAATATATATATGTATATAAGTAATTTTATCCGTATTTATTTACATTGAGCGAACAATGTATCAACATGGGGCATTTGTTGAATAAAAATAAAAATATGAGTAAAACCCCTTATATAGTTTAGCTTTTATTTTGAGAGGAACTGGAATTCTGTTCCTTCTATCTCTTATAAGTTTTTGAATTTATGCGATATTTGTTTGGAGCTTTCCTATAAGTAGTTCAATACTTTTGGATATTAAATAATGCAATTGTATTTTTTTTTAAAGCTTGCGCATGCGTAGTTAAAAGTTATCTAATAAAAATAATGATATTTCTTGTTATTTAATATTTTAGCAATCTGATTGCAGTATGCCGTGTCTAATGTAGTATGCCAAGTTTCTTAAAAATGGCTTTGTACTGGGTTTAATATCCTACAAGTTATAATTTAAAAAGTGGACTTTTTTTTTGCAATTTTTAAAAGAAACCCTTATATATCCACGAATATATGCTGTAGCCTCATAAATATTTATATAGATAATTAGGAAACCCCCCCCTAATCACATGCAACGGCTGAAACACATTTCCAGCATTATTTTTTTACAGGGTGATACGAAACATTTTGATTATTGTTTAATTTTTTACTGGTTCTGTTTTTCTCTCGAGGACAAAAAGTTTTCTGAAATATATGGGGGATAAGATGTTCTTTATGCTTCCAAAATTTTTAAGAAAATTCTTGCATATATTTTCTAGGCATACTGACAAAACATCTAAATTCGAGAATGTCCAAGTACTTATTGAGATATAGTGTATATAAATACATTATTATGATTAAAATGCATTAAAATCTGTGACAAATAAATATTAAACTATTTTTATATAAATAAATATTAACCCTTAACTACTGTGACTAAAATTCTCTCACAAGTACTGTGAGCGGTCTCTCAGACCGCTTGATTAAAACTTATTTAAAACGTCGAATAAATGGTAAGCTATTGATTGTATGCTATTATTTATCTACTAAATTGTTTATTTAATTTATCTTTTTTTTATTATTATTATTTTTAAGGCAATTTTGGAGAACTTAAACGGGTATCCCGACATATGAACGTGAAAGAGAATACCGATAGGGCAACATTGCATCGATGAGCATGAATTATATAATTTTAAACTCGCTAGTGTAACTCGCTAGTGTTCTCACTGGTGTAACAAAAAATTATAGATATAGTAAAAAAGTATTATTAATTGTGGAAAATATTGCACTATAAAAAAAAATATTATTAGTTCCATTAAAAATACATAGTTGCAAACTACTCCGGATTATAGCTAACACAACTTCTCAGTTGAAACTTTTTCAAAATACACAAACATAATGTATATATCTTGAAAAAAAAAAAAAAAAAATAGTGGTAGTGAACATCCGAAGTACTGGCATCGGTATTTAAATAAAACAGTAAATAAAATGAAATTTGCATACACATTTTTATATTTTTTAATATAAATTTACAAGTTCCAGAATTTCATTCTGTGTGAGATACACCGGACGTTTTCTTGAACTAGTCGAAGCCATTTTTTTTATAAAATTACAAAAAATATCATAAATATATCTAGAGAAACAATACTACTCATCGGACAAAAACAGATTCGTATGTGCTGTCAGCGGTCTCACATACCGCTAGAAAAAGAAAAGTAGAAAAAACTAGTATGTTGTGGCCACCACAAGACTTTCTTCTATATTTTCCTATACATATTCAATCAGTAACAATATTAAAAAAAAAAAAAAGATTTTTTTTTCTAATTTTTTTTTTTTTTTTTTTTTTTTTTTGTAAAAATTAATACATATTTAATCACTAACAATATTAAAAAAAAAAAAAAAAAAAAAAAAAAATATCGAATTTTTTTTCTAAGTTTTTTTTTTTTTTTTCGTTAAAAGTAAAAAAAATCGATAACTTTGTTTTAAATTATCACAGATTTATGGTTCAACCATTCGTTTTAAAGGTATTGACGAGATCTTTCGAATGATACCCATCTTCAAAATTTAACCCCCCCGGGGGGTACTTCCCCCCCAGGGAGGGAACCGATGCCCCCCCCCATGCACAATTTTTTTTTCATAGTTAACTACTACTATTATCAATAATTCATATTAATTTTACAATCACAAGTTTAAAAGAACTCTCATTATGCCCATTTATACGGAATTTTGTCCTATGCTGCCATGTTAAAAATTTGCATAAAATGCGATCACAGCGCCACCTGTTGAGCTATTGATCCCCAAATCTAATGGGCACCAGTTCATGTCAGGGTGCAACTAAATACTAAGTTTGGTTAAATTTCATTCATTTGTTCGTGAGATACAGCGTCCACAAAAAAATGATACAGACACACACACAGACAGACAGACAGACAGACACACAGACAGACATTTTTTAAAAACTATCAATTCGTGTTCAGGACATCCCAAAACGTGTAGATCCGTCAAAAAACGGAGGTCGAAAATTTTCGCGAATCCAATACTTTCTCTATATTACATATAGAAGAAAGTAAAAAAATAACTAAACCCCGTTTGTTGAACAAAAAGTGGAATGTGACCTTGGCCGATCGTTTTAGGAAGGTAGAAAAGAGGGCCTGGATCATTACATATTTTGAGGGGTGTTAATGAGGGCTAGAAAATGGCGAGCGGTCTGTCAGACCGATGACAGAAGTTAAGGGTTAAACTATATTAATCTAAATATTAAACTATTTTTTGGGGGATTAAACTATTTTTTTGGCTTCACTTTTTCAAGATGGTGTTGCCAGTCCACATG
The DNA here is from genome assembly GCA_963930645.1 of Salticus scenicus. Classification (NCBI taxonomy): domain Eukaryota; kingdom Metazoa; phylum Arthropoda; class Arachnida; order Araneae; family Salticidae; genus Salticus; species Salticus scenicus. The sequence goes on from OZ005653.1 coordinate 25,715,466, forward strand.
TACTGTGCTCTCTATCGTTGATGGCTTCGTTGGCAGTTAGTATTTCAGTAGCTTCGCGCTTTAGTGTAAATTGGTGGGTGTTATATGGGGCTAGTTCTTTTTTTTTAATTTAAGGGTGCTAAGGTTAATAGGGTTAGTGCTATTAATTTTAGAGAAAGAAGTGGATTGTTTATTATACTTTAAATCGGCGAGATGTTCGGATTCAAGTTCTTTAATATGGCTCTTAGTCATACCTATTTAAATGGCCTTTCTATTGTCTACAAATTTAAACCTGAGTTTATAAATTCCGGGGGGGGGGGGGTGTTTAAAGTGTATGGGGTCTTTTTCGTTCCAAATACGTTGGAAAAGGTTTTTATGTGGTTTTTTTGGGATATTAATATTATGTCTATTGGCTTCGTTTTAATTTTTATTGGAGCTTCTTTACAGTATGGTATAGCTGATATGAAAATAGGTTTAGTTTTCTGAGCGTTGTGTTTATTATTTATATATTTCAAACGATGTTTGTAAATTTTTTGTATACTATGGAAGGGCTGCTTTTAGAAAACTCCGCGCATAATATTATCAAAAATAGTCACTTGTGGATTTGTTATGTCGATGAAATCTTTACCATCACCTTCCATTATATTAATCCTTCTGACCTCCTAACTGACCTAAATAAATTAGACCATAATATTAAATTTACAAACGAAACTGAAACTAATAACTGTATAAATTTCCTCGACATTAAAATAATTAAAAATAAAGATAATTCGTTCGACACCATTGTTTTCCGAAAACCCACTAATATTAATGAAACTATAAATATCAAATGTATCCCTCCCCCTTTCTCTATAAATCCGCTACTCTTAGATCATACATTAATCGCGCTATCCTTATATACTCCAATAAAACACTGCTTAGTAACGAACTTAAATTTATTAAAAACATCGGAAAAAACCAAATTACAGCCCTTCAATAGTATAAAAAAATTTACAAGCAACGTTTAAAATATCTAAATAATATAAATAACGCTCAGAAAACCAAACCTATTTTCACATCCGCTATACCATACTGTAAAGGAGTTTCAATAAAAATTTAAAACGAAGCCAATAGCCCAGTTATATCCCAATCAAACCAGATAAAAACCTTTTCCAACGTATTCGAAACAAAAAAGGCCCCCATCCACTTCAAACACACCTCCTGCATTTGTAAATTCAGCTTTAAATTTGAAAACAATAGAAAGGCCAGTTACATAGGTAAGACTAAGCGCCTTACTAAAGAACGTGAATCCGAACACCTCACCGATTTAAAGTATAATAAACAATTCACTGCTTTCTCTAGAATTAATAACACTAACCTTTTTAAACATAGCACCCTTAAATTTAAAAAAATAGCCCCATATAAAAAGCACCAATTTGCACTAAAGCGCGAAGCTATTGAAATACTAACTACCGACGAAGCCGTCAACGATAGAGACCACAGCCTAATACCTGTGGACTGGCAACACCATCTTGAAAAAGTGAAGAGAGGTTGCGAAGTAGGAAGGAGGAACGAAGGCAAACTGGAACCGGCAGTGTCATTGTGAGCACTGGTGATGAACCCGACGATGGTTCGAAATATATATGCTCAAATCAAAAGGATATTTTGAAAGGTAATTTTACCAAAATCTTTATATTGGTATTATGTTAAAAAAAATAAAGAAATAAATAAAAAATAAATAAATAAACATTCGGCCGAGGCGGGGATCGAACTGAAGAACTTCTTGTCTCAAATCTAATACTCTCACTCTGTGCCACGTTTTTCTGCCCACTAATTATATTTCATTAATTTGGTAAATGTTGTTTATAGTAGCACCTTGTTAGTAATCAATTGAATAAAGAACTCTTTATTCTTGTATTAAATGTTGGTTTTGAATACCATACTTACACGCGATCTCACTTCACAGATTTTATTTTCACTCTCCGGGTTACAAAGGGTGATTTTCAGCACGCTAGAGGCTCCATCTCTTAAACACAAAGCGAATTGCAATTGCATGCACGCCGAAACACTTCCCCTGTCAGTGGATGTATGGTAGCTCTAGATTTTGGTGCAACTGAAATTCAATCGCAAGAAGTAGAAAACTAAAAAGTGTAATTGAACCAAACTGTGGTATTACTTATAACTTTACTCCATACAGTTGTTCAAGTTTGAACTGGAATTTTTAACAGTGTATATTGGAGTGAAGACCTCATAGGTTGCAAAAATATGTAGCAGTGGTTTTAGATCAAAATACTTAAATATTAACTTTCTTAAAATGAGTTTAAAAATACCAATATTACAGTCGTACAATACCAATATTACAGTAATTCTTGATTTATAATTTCTATGCTTGCAATTTTGTAGGAGCAAGTTTTTTTTCAGATAATGACCGTAAATTATAAATTAATGACAAGAAAGATTTTATAGCACCTTTGAAAAACATCTTCTAATTTCTGTTATATAGAATGTATTCAGTAAAATTTTTATTTTATAATTGAAACATTTTTAGTGCGTTAAATTATATTTAATTCACACACACACACTCACACACACACACACACACACACACATATATATATATATATATATATATATATAATCAATCATTCACAAAGTAATCTTCTGCAATATGAAACTTTTTCAAATGTTAAGTGAGAATTCCTATCTTATTCACGTTTAACGTGATGAGAATATCCCCGAATCTCAAGCCTCATTAATCACGTGATGCTGTCAAGTGGAGATAAAATGAAATAGTTGGTCAAAAATTGATGACTAAAAAGTATTCTCGAACGTGATTCCAGTTGCTTTTGCAATACTGATATCAGTGTAAAAGCATTGTTAAAAACATATAATAGGATAGTTAAATAAATATATTGTGGTTAAAATATAGAAATGGTAATTTTTATTAAAATTATGACATTTAGTACATTATAAAACACATATATTTAGAAAAATGATAATAATTTAATAATAATAATATAAATAAAATTAACATTTTCATATTTTTTTTAAGAGACTATATATATATTTTCTTTTGCATAAAAAAAAGTAAATTTGTTCTGTGTTCGTACAGTCGGTAACAGAAGTGTCCGAACACTAGCAAAAATACCTATATAAAAAAAGTACATTTAATACGGTTTTGTTAAGTAAGTCCTTGTCGAATCACGTTCTTAAACTGACTAAGAACAGGATTCGACAAGGATTTATTTAGCAAAACTGTATTAAGCGTACTTTTTTTATATAGGAATTTTTGCTAGTGTTCGGACACTTTTGTTACCGACTGTAAAGTGCTATAAATCCTCAACTTTTGCCCAGAAATATTATTAGTTTAGAAATATCCTGCGTATTTATTAACATTAACGGATATAATTATTTGTGTAGTTTGCATAGCATTTCAGTACGTATTTCACTCTACACAGCTATAATGATTTATTTGCCATTGGATTATAATAGATGTTTATGTCAACACAACACGGTGATTAAGTTGGAGTTTCAATCTTACCGTAAATGTATTAGACAAATGATTATCCTGATGGAACTCCATTTTAAACTGTTAAAATTTTCTTGTGAGATAAATAAAAGACTGTATTTAAATTGCAACAAATGCGCAATTACGTTATGATTTTCAGTTATTTATATTTTGATTTTTTGGAATAATGGAAATCTATATCATAAAGAAATTTTTCGCACATATAAAAAATATTTTTCAGATTTTTATAACCAAATTTTGAAAAACTTAAACATTATTTTATTTCGTTAATAATTTTATTTTTTTACATGTTGACAGTTTGTTCAATTTTTAGTATTTATTTTTTTTTATTAAAACATAAGTGCTAGATTCATCAAAATCTGTACAGTCTGTGCGATGGTATTTTATGACATGTATAAAAATGTTCAGCTCAATCGTATAAGATATGTAGACACTATCACACTTTAAAAAATTTGAATCTGTAAGCCATAATGATAAAGAATTTTTCTTTGTGTCCCTATAAAAATTATGGGTGTTAGGTTCTCTAAAATCGATACAGCTTCTTCTACAGTGCAGTGACCTATAAAATAGATTTATTTCAAACAAACTTTTTTAAGAAAGTACTTCTTAGAAACTCTGAGGCTATTTCATAATCAAGCAACATCTTTATAATTTGTTTTAAATGCAGGGATGAAAGAGGTCCTTTCTTTCTGCCACCAGTATTTCTATAAAAACAATGTATAAAATTTTGTACAGTTGTTCTTGTGATTTTATAGGATAAAAGTGATTGTAGAGAAGTACTGGTGGCAAAAAATGCGGAAAATTTTGATCCCTATGAATGTAAGTACGTATGTTTTATTATTAACTTTTTATTTTTTTATAAATAAACTAAACTGCGTAGTAAATGTTTAAACCTACAACATACGATATAATGTGTTACAAATTGTCCCTGCAGTTTTATGTCAGTTTTATTTGTATTTTCATAAAATATAAAAAAATAATGTTCATAAAATGCAATTTATGTAGCAACACAAATTTCTGTTTAAAATGAAAAGTGAATATGATCTGGATGAAACTCTTTTTTTAATAAATATCTTTCTTTTAAAACATACTACACACAAATCTTCCGAAATAATAGATGGAATATGTTAGTTATCACTGCATTGTCTATGTAATTTAATACTGTAATCAGATTATTTTTCTCAATATGGTGTTCATAAACTATATACTTTATATCAAAATTTTATATTCAATTTTAAATTTTGTTCAAATTTGTTTTCATAAATGTGTTTTCTAAAATCAATATGTACAGTAAACTCTGTAGAAAATTCATTACAATTAAAAACTGCTTTTCAAGAATCTAAAAGAAACAACATTACCAAAATAATGTATAGAAAATATTCTCTTTGTATTTTGTCTACTAATTATTGTAATTTTAAACTACAATCTAATATTTTAGATTTTATATATACTAATATATTTATAAAGTTATTAAAGTGTGTTATGTGTTTTGTACCAATGTTTAAGTATATGTTTTAAGTTTGTTTTTTAATATAAATATATTTTTCCACAAATATTATGGACAATAAAGTTAATCCGACGAAATTTTTTTCAATTATTAAGTGTTTCAACAATATGATACAAACAGTATTCCAAGGTAATATATAGAAAATAATATATTATACAGTACTTATTGTAATTTTAAACTAATAGCAGACTTTGCCCGCTTCGCTGCTTCCAATAAATATGCATTTTGTATCATATTTAAGTACAGGGTGACAAGAAATAACTTGGACACACGGGATACATTATAACTTTAATGCTAATGAAAATATTACGACCAAACTTCAAGAAATAGGAATATGTTATTTTATCTATTATATTTACAAATTTTCAAAGTGGCTACTTTTAGCCTTCATACAGAGCTTTAAACGTGTCACGAAATTTTCGGCTATGGGCCGCAACTCACTTACTAATATTTTATTCCATTCCTTGCATAAGAATTCCTTTAGGAATGCCAAAGTTTTATGAGGTTTAGCACACACCCTTGTCTCCAAGATGGACCAAACAGAATAACCCATTGGGTTCAAATCTGGGGAATACGATGGCCAATATTGAGCTCAAATGAAGCCAGGAAAATGTGTCTTGCACCAATCTTGAGTGCCTTTAGCTCTGTGTGCAGGTGCGGAATACTGTTGGAAGGTTCATCTTTTATTTCCAAAAAACTTTTGCGACCAAGGAAAGACAACATCTTCCAAAATGAGTTTGCGATAGTGGTAGTTACAGATATTTGGTTTGAAACTTCGTCCAAGTTATTTCTTGTCACCCTGTATAAATTTACTGTTTGCTAAAAATAAAACAGAATTGATTAGTTCTAGGAAGAATGATTAGAAAAGGTGAACTTTTAGTAGAGTTGTGTGCAAAAACAGTCAGATTTTCCGTACGTTTTCCTTCATGTATAGCTTTGTGAAATTATATTTAAAATTTAAAACTTCTAAAAGTTAAATTTCGTATTGAATTCACGTGTTAACATAGTAATAAATATCTACAACGTTGTAGCATGTTCAGGTAATTTTTCACTCACGCAAAGAGTAGACAGCATTTTATATAACAAAGGAACTTGATACGGTCATAGTGAAAAAAAAAAAAAAAAATGCACACAATATGATGAGTCCATTAGTTGTATGAATTCAAGAAACAAGATTGAGTTTCAGCCCTGGAACTCAACCTTTTTTTCTAAATTCATGTAACTACGCAACTACGCTGCAAGGTATTATCGGAAACATCCAGTCTTCTTTCTCAAGATTATGCATCTCCTATAAGACTTTCACATGTATCCCTAGTGTGATCCTAAAGAACTCAACCTTGTTTCTTGAATTCGTTCACCTAATGGACTCATCATATTGTGTACACGCAAACTTTTTTCTTTTTTTTTTTTTTTTTTTTTTTTTTTGCTATAACCGTATCAAGTTCCTTTGTTATATAAAATGCTGAAAAAAAATTACCTGAAGATGCTACAACGTTCAAGCGAAAAGCTTTGAGAAATTTTTTTTATAAATTTTTATACATGTTTTAAAGTGGTTTTTTATAAATATTTCTTACTTGTGAAATTAATTGTAATCGAAAAACCGAAAAATCCTTCGTTCAAGCACTAGTCAATTCCATTTTGAAAAAAAAAAAAAAAAAAAAAAAAAAAAAAAACATACAAAATCGCAGTAAAATTAATGCATTAATTTCTGAGAAATCGCATTCGATGTTTTTCTGGAGGGACTACAGAAACCAGTGTCCACTGGCTGAATTTTTAAATTTTTGTAATGAAAATTTGATAAAATATTGTTTAAATGTTACTTTTTTATATACTCAAAAATTTTAATGAAAAATTTACTTATTAAATTAAATACACACACACACACACATATATATATATATATATAGAGAGAGAGAGAGAGAGGGAGGGAGAGAGAGAGAGAGAGAGAGAGAGATGCGCTTTTATTTAGCCTTCAAAAACAATATAACCCCTTAAAATATTACATATGTATAATTTTCATAAATAAAATTAACAACAAAATAATTCTTGATGAAATTCATTACAGTTAGTAACTACTTCAGCAAACAGATACACATAACATTACGAAGTAATGCAAGGAAGGTGTTCTGTATAGTAATCTGTTTAGCACCTATCGAGAAGCACTTAAATTAATTGCAATGCTATTAACCACAGGAATCAATAGCATTGTGAAAGGTTTTATATCTATTTAAGTAGCTATTCGTAAGTGGAAGAAAATAAAAGGACTCTACCTTAAAAGAAGTTTACGTTTGTTCGTTAACATAAAAGTCGGTGTTAAAAATCAGTAGATAAGGAGATGAAGTGATAATGCCGCAATAAAAAATGATCGAATAAGCACTTATACTAATATTATTAGATAAAAACACCATTTATCTAAATTCTGTTCGAATTAACTCCTGTAAGATTCTTGCGAGAGTAAAAATATAAACATTTCTTACTGTTTGTAACATTTCTTACTGTTTTTAACGTTTTTTACTGCTGCATTTGCGATCATACAATTTGTATTAATACTGATTCTTTATTCTATTTAAATTAAGTAAAATGTGTATTTTATTTTCTCCCATAAATTTAAACTAAATTAATTCATTTTTCTGTTTATTAAGAACGTAGTGAAAATTAGCGACAGTGTGTTTTACGTCATCGGATATTGAAAATTATGTCGTTTAACCAAAGGTATGTAAAAATTAATTCTTATTGGTCTGTGTGGTATTTAATGACACTAAATCTTCTGTTAGTCTAGCTTTTGATGTGTTTTAAAAATTAATTGTATGTGTGTGTGTATTAACATATATATATATATATATATATAACATCTTGTAACGATGATTTGTGTTTCTGCATATTAACGTTTTATATCCGTGATATTCTTTAGAATATTCTTTGGTAAGTGTGATTTCTCAATATTTTTATAAGTTTTATAGTGCTTTTTCCCCCTATGGCGTTATTGTGGCGTTTTTACATCTTTTTTACTGTGTTTATAAATATTTTTCCATTTTATTTTTATTCAGAACTACAGTGGTTGGGTTTTTTGCCATTGGTAAGGGGTTAGGGAGCAATTTTTATTTTTTATTTTTACTAGTAGCTCTTGAAACCTCTTACTCTTAACAATCTGCATTGAAGTGCTCACCTATTTATGTCCTTAATATATTTTGGATGAATAAATATTTTCTGTCTGCTTTCATTTTTTTTTTTTTTTTTTTTTTTTTTTGTGTGTGTGCATTCATTTTCAATTTTTACATTATACATGTATACGTATTTTTTATATATTCTTCAATTTTTTTTTCGTAATGTCATATGGAGTTTTGCTTCCAATTTTTTGTCAATATAACGTTAAAATATTGAAGAAAAATGTATATATGGGTTATCTTTAGAAAAAATCTAAATTTTAACTCATCGAGTTTAGAAAAAATCTACACATTAAAAAACTTTGATTTTTTTTTTTTAATTATTATTATAAACATATATATATGTAATAGCTTCATCAGAAAAATCTTGCATATTATTCAAAATGATTAAACTAATAAAGGAATTTATAAATCTGAAATCGAAGTAATGATACTTATAGTGAAAGAGTGACACTTTATTAGGAAATATTACTTTTCAATTTAATTATTGCCGAAACGTCAGTGGAGGCCCTCTGTTGAGACTCAAAACGGTTTTGGGCTGTGTCTGTGTGTCTGTCTGTCGCGCGATAGCGGTCGCAAAAATAGCGCTATGGACTTGAAATTTGGTACACATGTTCATGAGCCCCACGAAATCAGCTGTATATTTTTGGGTATGTATTCCATTCGTAGTTCGTATACAGGGACACGCCAAAGTTTTTCTTATCATTACAGTCTATGGGAGGAATTTGTATGTATCGCGATAGCGGCCACAAAAATCACGCTACTGACTTGCAATTTGGTACACGTGTTCATGTGCCCCACGAAATCAGCTGTATAGTTTTGTGTGTGTATTCCATTTGTAATTCGTGTATAGGGACACGACAAAGTTTTTCTTATCATTACGGCCTATGGGAGGAATTTGTATGTACCGAGATAGCGGCCGCAAAAATCACGCCATTGACTTGAAATTTTGTACACATGTTCATGATCCCCACGAAATTAGCTGTATAGTTTTGGGTCTGCATTCCATTTGTTGTTTGTGTACAGGGACACGTCAAATTTATTTTATCATTACGACTTATGGGAAGAATTTGTACGTACCGCGATAGCGGCCCCCAAATTAACGCTATTGACTTGCAATTTGGTACACATATTGATGCGCCCAACGGAATTAGCTGTATAGTGTTAGGTGTGTATTCCATTTGTCGTTCGTGTACAGGGACATGCCAAAGTTTTTCTTATCTTTACGGACTATGGGAAGAATTTGTATGTACCACAATAGCGGCCGCAAAATTCCTTCGATTGACTTGCAAATTGGCGCACACGTTCCAGCTTTGCATATAAGTCGCTGTATAATTTTTATTGCTATATTTTTTATAAACTGTGTACAGGGACACGCCAAAATCCTTAACATTACAGCGTATGAGGTGAATTTTGTTTAAACGCATTTAATATCATTACTTTGCAATGAAGAAAATGAAACTAGCGTACGTGAGTAAGATGCTTAAATTTATGTTGTTTGAAAAAAATATGTGCTCTTAAGCTTTCTAATTAATGTACAGGACCTTACAAAAATGTTCTGACAATGTCACGTAGTCATCCAAACTATGTTAAATTTGGAACATTTATAATTTTCTAAACGCAAAATAAGCTGAATAGTTTTTACTGGTGTATACAATGTTTATGGTTCGTTTACAAAGACACACGAAAGAATTTCGTAACATTAGAGCCTATGGACAAATTTTTAATTTAAGCGCGCACTTTAATGCGTTTATACTGAAATGAACTTAATAAAGTTAACATACATTATAAAGATGCTTAAAATCATGTTTACTCTTAAAAAAGGTTATGTATAGACTAAATAATTTATGGGACCACACAAAATAATTCCGAGTATGTACTGTAATCATCCAAATCATGTCAAATTAGTTTGAAAAATTAATGAGTTATAATTAATTAGGTTTATTCTTATTATTGGCGTTTATAATGACTGTGGCTACTTTTCTGGGATACATAAAGGAATTTCGTACTATTACGGTTATCAATAACACATAAAGCAAGTCTCATTCAAAGAGGCTCAAAGCAAAGCAAGCATTTGACGAAACTGACACAGATCTGAGATTGGCAGCCTTGGCTAAAAAAAATGCTCCTTTTATACTATTCTATCGGACACAGACTCTTCTGGAAAATTCTCGTATCTCATCTGCCAATGAGATTAGAGCTTCCATATTTGGTATATCCCTAATAAGGATTTTCTCGCCAAGGTCACCAAAACAATTGCCAAGGAGGGAAACAGTCGCCAAATTTAGCGTGAAATCCATTTCTTCCCTTATTGGAGCTTTTTAATTCGTTTTTAAAAGAAAATTAGGCTATTTTAGCGCTAAAACGACTAGAAATGCACAAAATTAGCATTTTATCGACTTACTAAACCTCTTTGAAAGAATTTATACAAAAATAAATGCAATTATTTACAATTCTGTAACACTTTATATGATATACAAATAGGTGTACAAAGAGAGATATAGCAGGGGGTTGAGGGGGGCTGCGCCCCCCTCATGAATGTATATGATTATGATAATAAGTCGATCGAATCAATATATAGTATTATATAATAAGGAATAAATAAAAATGACCTATTGAATAATGTCTGATGCAAATAGGACGTTGAGGCTACTGATCTGCAGATCCACTAGTTATTACAAGTGCATTACTTTTCTGATAGACATAACTAGGATTCTTTTCAGTATGAGAACAATGCGACGATTATCGTCAAGTCATCAACACAATCGCAAAAATCGCATACATTGACATATATCTACCGAAAATTATTTTTAATAACCAACTTCCACTATTTTCTATTTTTATTTTTAATAACATAGAAACAAAACAAATGCATTTTGATAGTAGGAGAATGGCTGTAAAATGGTCCTTTTAGAAATCAACATACATTTATTTTATCCATTGTTAATATATTAATAGACTTTTGCTACAAGGTTCTGCATCGATATTGCTTTTCCGTTGCTATAGTACGTTGTTGCTTTACACTGCATTTGTGACTGTTACAAGTATTTTGTAATATGAAGGGTCAGACTTAAAAGTTTACCCAAAAATAATTGCTGCGTTTTTTTTTTTTTTTTTTTTTTTTTTTTTTTTAAACCTTTAGTGTTTGCTTGAGTTATCCTCTCTTAAGTAATTTATTTGCTTAAATTAATTATTGAAATCTTTTTTTTTTTTACTTTGTGGTTAGTTTTTAGATTATCTGAAAAACAAAGCAATTGTATTCTCACATAAAACATTGATTTATAAAAATAAAAATTTGTATAAAATAACACAATTTAAAGCTGATCATTTATTGTTAAATTATTCATTTATTCATTTATGTATTATTTATCATTTATTTGTTCCTTTTAGCTGTGCCATTGCTATTTATTTTTAGAGTAATTTTGCTTTTCATATTTACACGTTTAGATCAATATATGCAATCGAAAATTTCTATAATCTGCTTTGTTATTTCAGATTATTTATGATAAATATATTTTCCCTTGAGAATCAAACTCAATTTTCTTTTGCGAATATTTTTCACTTTTATTTAAATTTGTATAAAATATGATTTATGATTTATAATTATTATAAGGTAAATAAAACTATGAATTAATTTAGTTTTTTTTTTTTTTTTTTTAGTTATATATCTTATTATTAATAAAAGTATGTCATTCATTATTTTGAAAATCTTATTAATATACTTTTTCCTTCACTTTAATTACCTGTTGTTCATTGCTTATATAGATTTCAAATAACGAAAAATATTATGATAATTATAAAGAAAAAAAAAAAAGTTTTTCATTATTAAATTATTCTAGATATAATATCGAAATTTTTATTAGATTTATTTTTATAGAGCATTTTCTATATTTTGGTACTTTTTATTCATATTCTTCTTGGAGCTCATTATAAAATTTATATTTCTGGAATTTCTACACTTTTTATGTTTCACTGTATGGCAGGTCATAGTACGTTTTTAGCGACAGACAATATAGGTAATTTAAAAAAATGTGTCTTCTGCTCGGTTCAATTATACTTATAGGGATTTCTTTATATCGTAATTCTATTACATATATATTTCTACTAATTTACAACTCAAATTAATAAAAAATTAAATCCCATTCGTTGTTTAACTTGTTTTCTCACAGATAAATACTAACTAAGCGACAGTTTTTAAAATGGTGTTCATTTTTGTAAGTCATATATTACTATTTATTCATTTAACTGCAATTTATTTAACCCCTTACCTGCCGACGACAATTTACGACATACGCTTTAATGTGCCATCGTTCTCGTTCAACTCTGAAATAAGTAAATATTTCGAAAAATAACTGTGAAGATCACTTTCTAGGTTATGTTATTACACTGTCAAACCGTGTCTGTAGTTTGACTGGTAGAAGTATAATACAATGATGAGACTCATGAAATCCTTTCAAAAAATTATGTATTAAATTAATTAATTTTATTGTTGTAACAAGACGGCTGTACTATCACTAAAAGTCTTATAATTAAATTCTAAAAAAAAAAAAAAGCTTTTGGAATCGAAAATAGTTATTGTTTTTTTCATTGACGCTCATAAGAAGGTTCTCACTCGTCGCTTTTTTCTGCACCAGAATTTTGAAAGTGTAATTATTTTACTTTTTTAAATTATTTCGCTCGATTAATGAACATTAAGAAATTTAAAGAAATTAAGGAGAATAAAAATGTATTCGAAAATTCGAGTATATACATACAGTCGGTAACAAAAGTGTCCGAACACTAGCAAAAATTCCTATGTAAAAAGAGTACGCTTAATACAGCTTCGCTAAATAAATCCTTGTCGAATCCTGTTCTTCGACTGACTAAGAACAGGATTCGACAAGGATTTATTTAACAAAACAGTATTAAGTGTACATTTTTTATATAGGAATTTTTGCTAGTGTTCGGACACTTTTGTTACAGACTGTATATACAGTAGAATCTCGTAAACGCGCTCCCGCAAAACGCAATTTCGTATAACGCGACGAAAAATCTGCGACTATTACTCATACAACGCGATAAAGAGTCTCGTATAACACGTAAGATAAAGGAAGCATGTGATGACATTTTTTCTACTTTCAACCTGTTCAAGGTTACTTACTTTTTCATTGCAGATAAGGATTGCTCCGTTACTATGCCAACACCCGACGCTTTTGCTCTCATTTCTGAATGAAATCGTCTGCTCAATGTATGTATCCTATAAAGCGATTTTCTATTACGCGGAACGTATCCCCCGCGTTATACGAGAGTCTACTGTATATATATAAAGACGAATGGAAATCCAGCACATTCAAACTTCCTATTTTAATATAAAACACAGAGAAACTATCCTAGTACATTAAAACAGTCTTTTGTGTAATCTTTATATAGAAATTTTTAGGTGGCGCTTAGGTGCCCATAATGTGCATCTGAGCTGAAGAGATATTCATTTGCATATCCCATGATAATAATCAAATAGTTCAAGTTTCGAAAATTATGAGTGATTCATTGATGATGTTGTTTATTTATTCCAATATAGCTTACTGTTTTTAAAATTAAGATATAAAAAAAAAAAATAAAAATTTCCGTGACTATGAATCTTGACTTGAACCGTGACTATAAACCTTGAATAGACTTTTTACTATACTGTAAAGTTTTTTCTATCGGAATGGTAAAGACAATCACCAGAAATATACTAGGATTTAATAGAACACCTTGAAAATATTCGTGTATTATGTCAAATTTGTGATGAATTAATAAAATTACATAAATAAAATTTTCTTAAAGCTTCGTACATTTTTTATAGAAGTTTTGTTTAGAATTTATTTACATCAAATCCCGCAATATTAAAAGTTAGCTTAATTGTTCAATAGTTTATTTAAATAACTATTCTCTTGAATCACCTTTTATCATGTTAAATAAAGTTTAAAATTTTTCGATTTTGTTTTCAATGGATTACGTATAAATGCGTAACAAAAGACGTATTCAAAATATATTTCAAATTAAATTATATTTCACACAAAGAATCTTTAGAAAATATGTTAATTGTATGCGAATTAACTATATAATTGATTAGATTTTAGTTTTCATAAACAGATCTTATAAAGCAGGATCAGTTATTAAGTGATTACTTCTCTCTTGAATGTGTTATTAGTTAAATATGTTATGCAGAATATACTTTTCAAAATTTAGAAATGTATGCGGACAATATTAATTAAAAAATAGTATTTTCACTTCATTGTCATTATATTGAATTTTGATTTATACAGACATTAAGCATAACAATTTGACGAAGCAGAGTTCAGCTTAATTAGAAGTAGTGGTGATATGAAACGAGTTTTGAAACTATTCATAAATATGAAAGGAAATTTATTCGAATCATTTCAGGAAAAGCATTTCTCAGATAATCGAAATTCTCAATCATAACTTATAGATATTTACACTATATGCCTTTTCATTAAAGGGTCTTATGAAGTAAATAATATTTAGAACACGTTTCAGAATAATGTGTTAAGTAATTAATTTATTTATAAGTTAAACTAATATAAATTGATCGTTATAAATATTAACTGAAAACATTTTTAGACTATTAATATTTCATAATCGGAATTCCAAATCGCATCGTGAACCGTGACTAATCGAATATAGTAGTTACTTTTTACCAGATTAATCCTAACGGGTGAAAGGGTAGCAGCTAAGAGAATACTACAAGATGTAGTTGAAGGTGTGAGGTCCAGACTGTAGTAGATCACCACAGGTTTTGTTTGAAATTATGCTGGATCCAGCGAAGTAGTTAGTTGGGATAGTTAAAAATCCTTCGGCGCCAGTAACTCAACGAAATTTTAGGTTAGAATAGTTTTGTGTCAACATAGCGCTGCAACGGAGTAAGTAAGTTGCGAAGAATAGGCGAATGCAAAGCAGCTTTAAAGTTTGGTTGAAGTGAAGAGACGAGAAGTTGATTGAAGGAAGTATAAGTAGGAGGTTATTTTCGTAAAGTGTAGTTGTTTGTTCTGGTGTGTAGTGGAGTTCATTCCGACGTCTGGATACGTTATAATTTAGGGCATAGTGCCTGAATTAAATTATTGTCTGATAGTTAAGTTCTAGTTCTATTGGAGCTAATTAGTTTGATGTGTGTAGAAGTGCGGTAGTGTTAGGTATAGTGAATAGAAAAGTCATCCGGCTGGTAAGCCACCGGTAATTTGGAGTTCACGTCAGCTAGTGAAAGGAGTGCACTCGTCGCTAATCTTCTGCTGTCTTCTGTGGTGAGATATTTAAAATTACCTAAATTATTTCTTATGTATATTTTCTAAAGTTCTTTAATAAGTTTGATTGAGTTAAATCCAGCCAGTTCAACCCTCCCTCTATTCAAAATTAAATAAACTCTTATTTTCTTTTAACTGAGTCTCGTACTATATCTTACTTAGACATTTATGTTAACATTGAGGTATGACGTCCACTTTAACCTCACAAAGGTGAGAAGATTTTAAATAGTTTAAATATAAATGCAATTTAGTATGTAAAATACAACAAACACCAAGCACGAAAAATGTATTGGAACAAAATAATTATTCCTAAAACTAGCTGTTTCAATTTGTTTGATCAAAGGCTTTTTTTTTTTTTTTTTTTTTTTTTTTTGTCTGTTGATTTAAGAGGTGTACTTCAAATTACAAAATGATGTTTAATAACACACAGTTACTTTTTATGTCTTGCATTTTGTAAGAGACCGTGTATTTGAAAACAAAGAAAAGAAAATTTATGGTGTTGTTGTATACAGTAAATAAATATATAAATTTGTAAAATGAAGTCCAACCGTTCTAGAGAAAAAATAATATATTTTGAAATATATTATTTGATACATTAAAGACTAAAAAATGCACTTGTTTGTAAAATATTGAATTTTTGGTGGGAAATTGTTTTATAAAAAATCTAATGTGCACCCCTCATGACTTTATTATACACCTACTGATATAAAGATATCGTTAAGGAAACATTGATGTTTTTGAGCTGGTTCGTAAATACACAGGCAGTTTTCCTTAGATATATATTCCTAAATACATGTCAAGACATTTATTTTTCTAACCACAAAAGTAACGATAGCTGAATTATATACATCCGAGAGAATGAATGAGCTTGATTAAGAATAGTATTTTACAGCTTATTATAGAATATTTAATTGCAAAATGCGCATTCATTCGAGTGTAGATGGCCTACTTTAGATCTCTTTGGTGAATATTACTTTCGAAAACGATAAATTTTACCAAAAGAATTAACGCTGTTAAAACTGAGAAAGGGCGAACTGATTCTGGGAACGCTAATCTGGCCAAGTTTCCAAGTTTGTCTCCAATGCAGGTTTATGTCTTGGTTATGAGGGCGGAGACTTGGAATTGAATTTGGCGACCAACTTTGTTGAAAAATTGTAGCTCAAGTCAGCCAAAGTTTAGAATCTCTACCTTCAAAATTCAGTGCTTTGTAATTTTCCGGAAAGATTCACTGGTTTGTAGCGCTGAACTAAATTCCTTGAAATTTCTATAAATCACTAACGAGACTATAAATAGAGAAGAGTCATTATTGATTATTCTAGGCTAGAACCTGTATATTTCTTCATATGTTACTTTATACAGGATATTACAATAAAAGTGGATGGTAGTTTTTTTCTTCCCAAGAAGGTAAGCGTGAAAATTTACCAAAATTGAGTGAAACGAGGTAGCTTAGGATTTTCAAAGTTTGTAACTTCTAACTTCAACAAAAGTCGAGTTTCTCGAATTTTCCAATATCTTCTATTGTTTCTTAGCACAGAAATACATCAAAAAGTCTATAAATTACTGAAAAGACTCTCGATGATCTGAAATTTTATCCAGACTTTAAATTCAGTGGTTGAGCATTGTTGCTGAATTAGAAAAATTCCTGTTCTGGGTTGGGCTTAGAGTTGTTTACTTTACTTGTGTGGTATGAATGACTAATTTGCTAGAGTGCTTCGAAAATATTCGTTGATTATTGATTTTTTTATTTTATTTTTGTACTTAGAACAGTTTTATTTAACAGTTTCCAGAAAATTTATCAGAAAAGATACATTCTTCGACTAGATCTTGTTTATTTCTTCACGAACTACATTCTACACGCAAAAATATCGACAACTTATATGACAATGTAATTACGGGCTCTAACATTTGCTTCTGTGGAAATTTCTGTGCTTGTATATTATACATGCTGGACAAATATTTTCTATTTTTGATTATCATTGCCGAAACGTCAGTGGACGCCTCCATGTGGAGACAAAAATATTATGGGTTCTGTCTGTTTGTGTGTCTGTCTGTTTGTCTGTCTCGCGATAGCGTCCGCAAAAATCCTCCTATCAACTCAAAACTTGGTGCACATGTTCATGAGCCACTCGGAAATAGTTCTATAGCTTTGGGTGTGTGTTACATATGCAGTTCTTATACAGGTACACGCAAAACTTTTTTTTATGATTACGGCCTATTGACAGAATTTTTATATACTACAACAGCGCCCGAACCCCCCACCCCACCCCTCCCCTTGATTGACTTGCAAATCAGCACACATGTTTAGGCGAATACAGAAATAACTGTTTTATTTATTTATTTATTTATTTGCCTCTATTGTTTATGGTTCGTATATAGATATACACCAAAGTTTTTTTTTTTTTTTTTTTTTTTTTTATCATTACGACCTATGGGCAGAATTTCGTTTAAACGCATTTTAACATGGTTACAGTGCACTGAAAAAAATGAAATTAACATACATTATTGAGATGCTTACAAGAATGTTTTGTGTTGAAAAAAGTGTGTATAGACGAAATAATTTATTTACAGGACTACACAAAAGAATTTCGATGACATTCTGTAATCATGAAAATGATGTCAAATTTGGTTCAAATATTAATTATTTACAAGAAATTAGTTATATATAGATTTTATTTGTGAATAAAAAACTCTATCTCGTGTACAGAGACACACAAAAGAATTTCGTACCATTACAGTCTATATATAGTATTTCTTACAAAGGCATTTATAAATAGTTACACTCCATTACACATAACTAGATAAACATACGATATTATTTGAATGCTTAAATTCGTGTTTTCTGTGAATGGAAGGCATATAATTGGAAATTGATTTACAAGGCTAAGCAAAATTTTTCCGATATTCTATACAATAATTTGGCATGAAATTGGGTACAAGTTCTAATGTGTTTCTAGGAATTAATACTGGGATGGGAGATACACGGGACTACATATACATAGACATATATACAGATAGATATAGGGAGACAAAAGCAGCGGGTTTGAAGGGTTAATGATTATATATATGTATTTATTTATTTATTTTTAATATTATAATATGGTATAAAGATTTGCTGATTAATGAGTAATTCAAATAGGAAGTTGAAGCTCCTGACCTGCAGATCCACTAGTGAATAAAATATTCATAGCTAATTCCAACACAGAAAAGCAGAGAAAGACTAAAAATAGAGGTACACAATTGGATGTTATGGCAAACCTGCATACGAATTTACAACATTCATCATAAACCGTTTTTAAGTTGTGAGAGATACACACATATGAATATGCACATATTGATGTCGCAAAAAATCGTGGAATCTGGTAGATATTTTCAAATTTTAAAGTCACAGAAATACTAAAAATAGAGGTGCAACATGAGATGTTATGAGAAACCCATATACGAATATGCAAACTTCTATGTTCACTCGTTTTTGAGTTAATCGAGATACACACACATACGTACAGATATCACGAAAAACAGTATATAATCATAAATATTTCTAAAACATTTATTTTTGTCAAGGTCAAGTTTAGAGGTGTACAACTAGATGTCATGACAGTCGCAAATATAGATTTGCAACGTTCTACGATCATTCGCTTTTAAACTATACAAGATACAAAATTCATTTGGTAAATCGGGATTACAATACGTATACTTTGTATAATGAAGTAAAAGTTTGTAAAAAAATGATATAAAATTTACACTGAAAAGTTTACTTGATATATATATTGTGTGTGTGTGTTATCATATGTAACCATTCAGCACAGTTAATTTTATTGGTTCTAGATGTGTTTTATTTATTTATTTTATCTCTTACTAATATATAGTTTATCAGTAAAAATATTTTTTAAGTGCCCTGAGCAGATTAAGTTATCTTGAATTCGTGATAATGAAGTCATACAAAACATTTATCAGATATAGAACGAGATTATTTTTAACTAAAACAAGTAAAAAATCTTGAATGACTCTGCACCACTTACGAAACACTTAGAAGATTCCAGGTTATGAGACAAATCGTTTCATCAAATAAACAAATGTGGATAAAAGTAAGTAATGCTAAAAAATAGTTGAATAGCATTTCCCCCATAAGTTCTATGTTATACAATGAAATTTAAAGCATGAGCATTTTTCTTTTTGTATTTCACTAGTTATAAAATAAAATGTAAGTGCGCAATTTACAACAACGATCATTCTGAAGAAAATTTCCAAAGTGTATATCAGTTAAATTCTCACTTAAATAACTGAACGAGCTTCAGATAATTACCTGCTATATGTCGGGATATGTGTAAATCATTTGATTCTTCGTTCTAAAAGACTTATAAGGAAAACATAAGTTTTATTATTATTCAGACTTTCAGGAACAAAATCTATATATTTTTTAAGCAGTATCTGTCGCTCTTTAATATTTAGTCTTTCATACTACAGAGATTATTTCAGGAAATAAAAAGCACAAAATCGCCATATTCGTCCTTTTGTAATAAATATCAATGTGTGTTGTCATTTTTTCTAAAATTAATTCTACAAAATGCAGGCTACACGCTGTTATTATTTTTTTTTCCATATTTATATTTTTTACTTTTATTAGTCATTTTAAAATAATTTTAATGTATTGTTTGTCATTTGATACAAAACCGATGATTCAAATAATTATTACTTATTTGATATCACTTTTTGTATTACATTTATTATATTTTTACTTATTCACTTAGATTTATAAGAATTTACGTAAGTGTATCTTGCTTTATTATTTTCTCATAATAATAATAATAATAAAAAAATACATAAATAAATAAATAAATAAACTGTCTACTTCAAAGAGAATTTTCCGGCTTACACAACTTGATGTATTTCAAGGAATTTTAAGTTTTCCAATATCGGTGTGAGTTAGTGTAAAGAAAATCGTCAATCTGTATCAAAGACAATGGAAAATAACTGACAATACTGAGTGATACTCGCCGTAAATCACAGCAGCTTATCATAATAAAAGAGATGACAAGTCTTTAGAGAAGCAATAAATTGAAGTATTCTGGTATCATTAATTTTATGGCCTTGACTTCTTCTTTTGACATTTTAAGTACGTGAGTATGAGCGAGCAATTTAGTCTTCACGAAGCAACGACATCTATCTTATTTATTTATTTATTATATATTTTTTCAAGATAAAAAAAAAAAAAAAAAAAAAAAAACTACAATTCTTTCACTTAAGTGCGATTTTCTCTCTCTCTCTATATATATATTTTCAAAATACAGCTGAATAAGTAAAGTATTTATTGAAATTTTATTTTTCCGACTGAGTAAAGATCCGGGGTTCGACTCCCGGTCCAGGCATTATTTTCACTCAGTTGGAAAAATAAAATTTCAATAAATATGACTTTCTTCCACAGTTGATTGTGTGATTTTAATAAAAATTGTATTTCTTTCTCCCATTATCTAATGGTGTTTTCCATTTCCTGCAGCTTATTTCTGTCGAGCTATCTACATGATAGACCAGAGATGTTTCTGCCTAAAGGTCGTCTGAGTGAGTAATGCTGACCGGGGTGTTATTTTAAAATAACTAAATTTAATACTGGATTCTCGGTAGTGCAAATTATTGCGCTTTCTTAATTATTAGCATCTCTTATAAAATTATATGTATATATATTTTGTTGATATAGAGCGCTTGTATAATCTTTTATTTATATTAAATAATATTAATAATGAATAGGTAAGATTTCACTTACCTGGATAAGACAAACAGCACTGGTACACCATGCGTCCAATTAATTGTTTAATCCATTGGAAAGCCACAATCTTGATTCACCAACAGGCTGAAAAATAAACTTATGAACATTTTAAACTATTATTTTAGTTGTGTAAATTATGATGATTGATTTTAGGATTCTTTTTTTCTTCCTTTTTTTATGCAACTTTAATTTTCTTGATTAAATACATATCTTTATAATAAATGTATAGAATAAAATATATAAGAGCGTTTCAAACGCCCTGCTTAGTTAGAGCTACATATTCACAGAAAGACAACATTACATCTACGTCAGAGATTGAAATCGAGCAGAAGAGAGTTTCATAAAATGATGACTGGACAGTTTTACTTCCTCCTTTAACTGGGAGTGCCGCGTATTTTTCTCTCTACGTCTGCATTGAAATTTACTCGGGATAAATGATAGTCTTTAAGACAATTCTTGATTAAAATGAAAAATATCGGTCACACAAATGTCAATTTAATGTTGTTTTGTGACACCCCTACTTGACCGGTATTTTCAATGTTCTCCTAAATTTAGTTTGTTTCTTAAAGTTTTAAAAGCCGGCCCTGGTAGGGGTTTTGTAAAGATGTCGGCAATCATTTCGTTGCTGGGGATATATTGTAGTCTGATGGTTCCTTCTTCATACAAATGTTTAATTAGGTGAAATTTTACATCAACATGCTTGGTTCTCGCATGGTGTTTGTCAGATTCGATTAATTTAATGGTTGATTGGTTATCTTCATATATTGTAACAGGCTTTATTTGATTTAAATCTAAGTCATTTAAAAGTCTAATGATCCACATGCTTTCTTGAGCAGCGCATCCTGCTGCTATATATTCCGCTTCTGCGGTGGATTGGCTGACGCATTTTTGTTTCTTCGAATACCAATAAATTGGATTTTTCCCAATAAAAAATACATTTCCTGTAATCGACTTTCTGTCCTGGGGGTCGTTCGCAAAATCCGCATCCGCATATGCGGTTAGTATAGCAGGATGCTCATTGTCATATTTTAGTTTTAAATTAATTGTAGTTTTTAGGTACTTGATGACTTTCTTGGTACTTTCCCAGTCACACACTCTAGGTCTTTCGTTGTGACGAGATAAAAGGTTGACGGCAGCACTGATGTCAGGTCTGCTGACAGTGGCTATATATAGAAGTGCCCCTACTGCCTTTCTATAATCAGTATTGTCAGTTAAATAATTTTCATTCTTATAATCCTTTAAGTAATTTGTATCTATGGGAGTATTAGTGGGTTTCGCATTTTCTAAATTAAATTTATTTACTAATTGTTTAATCTTGTTTGACTGATCTATTAGCAAAGTATTGATGTCTGGTCGTGTTATATTTATTCCCAGATAATTAGTAACGCTCCCAAGTTTGGTAATACTATATTCACGCCTAAGTTCTTCTATTATATTGTTTATATCATGTTTGGTTCCAGCAATTAATATATCGTCTACATACACTAGTATGTAGACGGTTTTGTTATTTGTGTTTCTTTTGTAAAGGCATTTGTCAGTGGAACTTTGTGTGAAATTCAACTTTGTTAATGTTTCGTTTATTTTTGAATTCCAAGCCCTGGCTGACTGTTTCAGCCCGTAGATGGCTTTGTGTAATTTACAAACTTTATGTTCTTCACCGGGATTTATGAATCCCTCCGGTTGTTGCATGTAAATTGTTTCTTCGAGCTCACCGTGTAAAAACGCGGTTTTTACATCCAAGTGGTTTAATTCTAAGTTTTTATATAGGGCCATTACAAGAAAAGATCTAATTGTCGTATGAGACGCTACCGGGGCGAACGTCTCGTCATAATCTACCCCATACTTTTGGCTAAAGCCTTTGGCGACAAGCCTGGCTTTATATTTTTGGATTTCACCCTTATCATTATATTTCGCCTTGAATGCCCATTTTGAGCCTACTATGTGTGTGTTAGGGGGAGGGTCTACTACTTCCCATGTATTATTTTCGTTTAAAGAAGCAATTTCATCTTTGGCTGCTTTTAGCCAATTTTCCCTTTCTATGGAATTTTGTATCTGCAATATTTCATTGAAGGTTTTGGGTTCGTTTACGTTCATAGTATTTGTCATTAAAGCAAATCTGTCAGGTGGAACACCTTTGTTAGCTCTTTTCGACCTTCTCGGAATTGTTCGATCTGTCATGTCATGATTAACATCCTCAGTTTGGTCCGAATTTTGATTTATTTCATTTAATATTACCGGGAATTTATTTTTATGATCGTTTGTTTCGCTAGAATTCCCTTCATTTGTATTATTGTTTGTCTCTAACAGTTCATTATCGATAGACTCAAAATTATTATCCTTTGTTTTTGTTTCAACGAACTTTACGGTTCTACATATCCTAACATTATTATCTATAAATACTCTATAACCTTTACTTCTAAGGTCATAACCAACAAGTATTCCTTCCTTTGCCCTGTTGTCTAGCTTCCCTCTTGTGGTTTTGTGAGTATACACATATGCCTTACAACCAAATGATTTTATATGCGAGAGATTTGGTTTATTTCCATTCCATTTTTCATATGGTGTTTTATCGCATGCACTCGTTGGCAATCTATTCTGTAGGTAATTAGCAGTCATAAGGGCTTCACCCCAAAATTTATTTGGCAAGCTGCTTTGTCTTAACAAACATCTGGTCATTTCAACCAATGTTCTATTTTTTTCTCTCCGCCACGCCATTTTGAGGAGAACAATGCGGTACTGTTAATTGGTGTTCGATTCCTTCATTCGCGAGAAAGTTTTCAAATTCATTGCTTGTATACTCTCCGCCGTTATCGGTACGCAATATTTTTATTTTCCTGCCGAACTTGTTTAAAGTCAACGCATAATATTGTTTAAATTTATCAAACACCTCACTTTTATTTCGCAGTAAGTATGTAAATGTGAAACGACTGTAGTCGTCTATAAACGTTAAAAAATAATTTTTCCCTCCTATTGTGGAAGTTTGAAAGGGTCCGCAAACATCTCAAACAACTAGATCTAATGGTTTTTCTGCCCTGAAAGTTGCCCTTTTCGGATATTTGTCATCCTCGCATTTTGAAATGATACAGATTTCGCATTCTGTGTTGTGTTTACATTTATTTAGCTCTATTCCGGTTGCCATATTTTTGTCGACGAGTTCTTTTATTTGTTGTAGATTTTTATGCCCTAATCTTTCATGCCACAATTTAATACAATTCCTGTTTTCGCAAGCTTCTACAATATTTACACTTTCGGAAAATTTTTCGCTCGTTTGTAGTTCATATAAATTATCTGTCAAGTTCGCCTCTATATAAGTTTTATTCCCGAATTTGATTTTACATTCATGATTTTTAAATATGGCAACACAACCATTCTCTGTTGCTTTCTTTACCGATATTAGATTTGTGGCTATATTGGGTATGTATAAAACGTCTTTTAAAGTAATATTGTTTATTTCCTTATCCGAGTTAATTACTTTAAGATTTACGTCGCCGCAACCCTGTGAGACTACGGAGTGCCCGTTCGCTAGCATAACACTAACCTTTTCGTTGTCTTTCAGATTTGTAAATTGGTTTATGTCGTTGCAGATATGCCTGCTACTCCCACTGTCGACTATCCATGAGTTATGCTCAGTTTTATCAATGATAAATGTAAGATTCTTTAATTTATTCTCAGTTTCCCTTATGAGTTGTGTTTTGTTTTTGTTTTTGTACTTGCTGGGATTGTTACCGCTGTTATGAAAATTATTATAATTCCTTTGGTTATGATTTGGTCTGGCGTTTAAATGCCAGCATTCGTTACGGGTGTGTGAATTCTTTCCGCAAAAATTGCAATGTTTACTTGGTGGTGTTTTACGCTTAATTTGAGTTTTATACGCGTTTTCACCTTTTGTTTGGTGATTTTCTGTCCTTTTAATATATTCGTCAAACAATTTGCTTTTAATGTACTCTGGTGTAAGTTCATCGTCATTTCTGGCTTCGATAGCCGTTATCAGGGTATCATAACTAGGAGGTAGCGAGCACAACATCAACGCTGATAAGTGCTGCTCATTTATTTCTTCTCCTATCGCTAACAATTTGTCCCTTAACTTATAAATACTAGTTATGTGTTCTATCAGATTTCCCCCTTCTGTTAGTTTGGTGGAATATAATTTTCTGAGTAAGAATAATTTTCTGCTCAGATTAGCCCTCTCATGTATATTTTTAAGTGCATCCCATGTCTCCCTGGCTGTGGACAAATGCTTAACATATACTATTTGTGTGTCTTCTATAGCTAAATTAATTATGGCGCGCGCCTTTCGATCTTTAGATCGCCATTCATCAGTTAATGGGTTTGGGGGCGCTTCTATAATAACCTGGAAGAGATCCTCCTTCGTGAGGAGCATCTCTATCTTGAACTTCCAGTTATCATAATTACTGGAGTTCAATTTCTCAACTAATGTTATATCTTTTGCGGGAGCTGCCATTTTGTTTATTTATAATTTTTATTTTTATTTTTATCAAAACATATTTTTATATACCACGTATATTTATTCTTTGAAAAGTTCAAATAATATTTGGAGAGAGAGTATTTACTGAGATAACAGTTATGAGTTTTTTTTTTTTTTTTTTTTTTTTTAGTTATGAGCACATACAAGTTGATTTCAGTATATAATAATTCACAGACACTTATACTATTTGTATATATATATAATATGCTTAATATTGAATTTCTTCAAACACATATATTAATTATATTTTATAATTTCTTTCTTTTTAAGTCCCAGTGCTGTAATTTTATTCATAGTTGCGCTCTTTATTTATTATTTATGAGACCCTTTAATTAAGAGAATCGGTCTCATGATCTATTTTAAAATAACTAAATTTAATACTGGATTCTCTGTAGTGCAAATTATTGCGCTTTCTTAATTATTAGCATCTCTTATAAAATTATATATATATATTTTGTTGATATAGAGCGCTTGTATAATCTTTTATTTATATTAAATAATATTAATAATGAATAGGTAAGATTTCACTTACCTGGATAAGACAAACAGCACTGGTACACCATGCGTCTAATTAATTGTTTAATCCATTGGAAAGCCACAATCTTGATTCACCAACAGGCTGAAAAATAAACTTATGAACATTTTAAACTATTATTTTAGTTGTGTAAATTATGATGATTGATTTTAGAATTCTTTTTTTCTTCCTTTTTTTATGCAACTTTAATTTTCTTGATTAAATACATATCTTTATAATAAATGTATAGAATAAAATATATAAGAGCGTTTCAAACGCCCTGCTTAGTTAGAGCTACATATTCACAGAAAGACAACATTACATCTACGTCAGAGATTGAAATCGAGCAGAAGAGAGTTTCATAAAATGATGACTGGACAGTTTTACTTCCTCCTTTAACTGGGAGTGCCGCGTATTCTTCTCTACGTCTGCATTGAAATTTACTCGGGATAAATGATAGTCTTTAAGATAATTCTTGATTAAAATGAAAAATATCGGTCACACAAATGTCAATTTAATGTTGTTTTGTGACAGGTGTCGGTATGGACAGCTCAATTGGTAGAACAATGACCTTGTAAGTCAAAGATCCGGGGTTCGATTCCCGGTCCAGGCATTATTTTTACTCAGTCGGAAAAATAAAATTTCAATAAATATGATTTTCTTCCACGGTTGATTGTGTGATTTTAATAAAAATTGAAGTAGTAAAGGTTTGGTTTAGGTGTGTTATTTTTTAGAATCAAAACATTCTTTATATAACCGAAATACCGACATTTTTCAGGAACGTATATCTTAATACTTTGATTCCGATTCCTTTGACTTTTTTTCGATTTTTAGTTCACCTTAAAAAACATTAGAGTATATATACAGGGTGGCTAGTAAGTTTCCGGAAAAAAATTGAGAAGCTTGTATGGACTACCTACTTCATTATAACCACATTTTTGTTGTAATTTTTTATCTTTAAATATTATTTATTTAAATAATTTGCATTTACTCAACGGGCAGTTTTTCAGCGACCAGAGAAAGCAAACTCTAATACATAAATGAAAAAGTTTCGTGATTTTTTCAAAGTGTGGTGCATCTAAGATATTTTGTGGTTCGATGAGAAAGTTTTTATTGTTAAACTTGTTAAAAACTCTCAGAATCATAGCAAACTTTTGGGTCTCAAAAGCACCAAAAAACGAAAAGATGCAACAAGGTCTTTGTTTATAAAAAGTTTGATGGTTTGGGCTGAGATTAGCTATCTAAGAAACAAATTTTGAACACGTTGAACAAATTTTCCAATATTTCGTATGCTCTCAGTATTTATATATGTTCATATATTTTTTTCAATATGGTCTGAAGAATTGTAAAATATTAAAAAATACTCATCATTTTTTACGGTAATGTTAAAGACAGTTTTATTTAAAATGTTATTTGACTCTGCTTCACCTCATGAATGTAACAATAAGAGATTTTTTTATATCAGATGAAATGGAATGTGAGCTTCTTTTTCCGAAAGAATTGTTTTGACAACTGACAACTGAGCTTATAAGCATTTGGATGTCTAAATTTAGAGGAAATATTCTAAATGCTTAAAATAATCCTCTCGCTGCTCTTTTGCATAACAAAGTTTTATTCATTTATGATTTTTAGTATTATATTTATTTATTTATCTATTTTCAATTAACCGATTGTCATAAAGTTTATGGCTTTTCTATCTAAATGATACTAAAAGAATAAGGGCATTTAATTTCACAATATACTTTTCCTTTACATAATATAATTAGTTTTGATTTGTTTATTCTAGAAGTTTTATTTAATCCAATTTTTAACGCTCCAAAATGTGTGTAGTAATTTTTTTTATCTATTTTCTATAATTTTAGGTTCCTTTTTTGTTTATTTGTTTATTGATTTATTTATTTTTTTAGGCTTATACAAAAAGGTTAATTCATATATTTTTATATATAACTGTAATATTCTTTATCGTTTTAGCTATTAAGGTAATTTTTACGAATTTAAACTTTATTATTTTTAGGTTAACGCAAGTCTATATTCACGTCTTAAACTAGTTAAAAGGTAAATATATATATATATATATATATATATGATATTTTTCTCAATTAAATTTCTATTTATAAAATTCGAAAAATTTTTTAGATTTAAACTCGTCTGTCTATGAATTTCCGTTCTTTGAAAAAAATACTTAAGCTGATAAATGCATAAAACATTTAGAAATTATACAGTTATTAAAAATAATTGAATATATATATATTTAAATTGCATGTTATATATAAGTTCGTTTTAGCCTTAAATTAATTACTTAATTGGTGTTTTTAAAACGATTATTATGAATTTATTTATTATTAGAAATACTTTAAAATTGATTTAAATATTTAAAAATTATACTAATTAATAAAAAAAATATGGAATGCATAAAACACTTAGAAATTATACAGAGTTATTAAAAATAATTGAATATATATTTTTTTAAATTGCATGTTATATAAAAGTTCGTTTTAGTCTTGAATTAATTACCTAATTGTTTTTTTTTAAAAAGATTATTATAAATTCGTTTATTGTTTGAAATACTTTAAATATGCTTTAAACATTTAAAAATTATATTAATTAATAAAAAAATATATATATAAATTAATATAAAATGTCTAAAATAATGTTTCTTTTTTTTTCTTTAAATTATTAATTTTAAATTTATTACTAAATTTGAAATAATGTTTCCTAATATAATTTTTCTTTCTGCAACTGAAAATTTTCTAGTGTTTGTTATTAATTTTATTTCAAATTAGTTAATTCACCATGTCAAGTAGTGTTTTTTTTTTTTTTTTTTTTTTTTTTTTTAATCGAGTTGAGTTAAAAATGCAATTCTTTGAGCTAATTAGTAGCTTTTTATTAAAGTGTGTGAGGAATTTAAGTGGTCGATGCCTCAGTCGTAGAGGTAAACTTAATTACTTAATTAGATAGTAATAAGAGCTCGAGACAAGGTTTTAAATATAAAATAACAAAGTTTATTGAGCATTCAATATCAAGGGGGGTGTTGGGCTAACTCAATTTTAAATAAATTACCCCAAGAAAAACTTCAACAGAGCATAAAATAAAAGGTAATTTATCTCACCAATACTGATCTTGTCGATGACTGCTCTCTGTTATCACTAGCTATTCTCACACTAGAATCATCGGCCGGATTCCCGAAGCGCGAGAGATTCTTCTCTTACTTTACGCTACGACACTACACCTCTCTACCATAATTTAACATCACCTCCTCACACACTAATCAGCTACCGTTCTCTATCACTACCAATTCACTATCAATTCACTATCATTCATACTCCTTTCTACCAAAACAATCTCAATCTTATACTATATTCTACAAACTTCCTTTCCCTTCATTTCAACCGAACTTAAAATCACTTCCCATCCATCAAACACTCAGAACCTAATTCTTTCACTGCAGCACCATGTCAACATAAAACTTATCCGACCAAGACTTTCGCCGAGTCACTGGCGACGAAGTGATTTGACAGTCCCAACTTTGGTGATGGTCTATAGTCTCGACCTCACAAGTGAACTTGAGTTGTCGATATTTATACGGGGGAGGGAGGATACTTGAGATATTTCTACTTATTCAACCACTTGTAAGTGGCAACTTCGTTCTCGCTGCATCACATTTCTTCAGTAGAGCACAAGTGCAACGGGTAACGCCATTGCAAACTGATCAAGTTCATTAAAATCATTTGTATTGAAATGATTAATAAAATAAATAAATTACTCAAATACAATAAACTCAAGTTAGAGTGCATTATGTTAACTCATCCAATTTACTAAATTTAACTGAAGATGAGAGGTCGCGTTTCTTCTAGGCAAATGAGTGAAAATTCACTCAAGTTAACATTTTCATTTTTTCATTTTAAGAGAGAAATTTTGAATGTATTTTTTAGGCAAGAAATTGATAATACGTAATATACCACAAAATATGCGTAAAAAGATGAGTAAGTCTTTCTGACCAAATGGGTTTAAAGGACAAGTTAGGACAAATTTAACTTCTCAAATAAATACTTATAAATTATTAATATCAAAGATCCTGCATTTTGTAATTATTAATATAAGAGTAAACTTGGAATTCATTAAATAAATTTCTTGTATAAATATGTGAAACCATTGACCTAGACATTAAAGACCTCTACAATCTATTACATTTTTTATACAAATATATTGCTTTGAAGCTGTTTGCATTTTAGACATAAACACACACACACTTGTTCAATTTATTCAAATAAATCATCTTCTAAATTTTTCATTACAAGTGAGAATTAGTTCTTAAAGATTAACTACCAATATTCTAAAAATAAAATAAATTTTGTATGTTTGACTTTTTTATTTTTATTTTTATTTTTACTTTTAATATTAACTACAAATATTCTGTAAATGAAATAAAGTTTGTATGTTTGACTTTTTATTTTTATTTATTTATTTATTTACTTTTAAAACTGTTAATATGAAGATTTCGTAACAACATTTTTTAAGTGGCCAAATAAGTTTCTTAGTTAAATTTAACGTATCTATTTCTTTCTTTATTTTTTTTTTTATGCTTATAGGAATACAAATGTTTTCATACTTTTTAAGTATTAAAAATGCGATTAACTCTATGAAAAAAATTAGATTGAACATAAAAAAGAAAAAAAAAAAAAGTCTTATTGAAAAATTGTATTCTTTAAAAAAAGAAAATTTATAAAAGTTTAATAAAAAAAAAATATTTCTTTTTGTCTATATTTAGAATATTTAAATAGATTTTTCATAAAATAATCTGCTATTCCAAATGTTATACCTGAATTTCGTCGAAGCAGGAAAATATTGCTAGAAGATATTTTTAGCGATGCTTTTGTATTCAAAAAAAAATATATATAATTTTTTATCTTATTTTATATACGTTCGTTTATTAAGTTTTACTACATATCAAGTTTTTTTTTTTTTTTTTTAAACTATGACTTGAATATCTCTTTAGAATAAACTTTGGTTTTTCAAAACTTTTTACTTTTTTATCAATACTGAGAATGTAAATAAAAATGATTTATGATGTATTTGTTATAAGTGACTTGATTCCTGCTTTTTTGTAGGCATCGTAAGATTTATTACCTGAATAATAAAAGTCCGTAAAACTTAAAAAATTGTTGTTTTGTTAATAAGTTTAGTGTGTATTAATAAGCTTTTAAATAAATCAAATCAATGATCCATTCATTGCGCTAATGAAAAAAAAAAAAAAATAGTATATATACAGTCGGTAACAAAAGTCTCCGAACACTAGTAAAAATTCCTATGTAAAAAAGGTACACTTAATACAGTTTTGTTAAATAAATCCTTATTGGATCCTGTTCTTAGACAGTGTAAGAACATAATTCATTAAGGATTTATTTAACAGAACCGTATGAAGTGTTTTTTTTTTTTTTTTTACATAGGAATTTTTGCTATTGTTCGGACACTTTTGTTACCGACTGTATATATATATATATATATATATACAATTTTTTTTTCATTTGCGCAATGTTGTATATATATATATATATATATATATATATATATATATATATATATATATACAACAAGACTTTTTCTTTATTTACAGCAGAATTAAAGTCTTTGCAACAGAGCTAAAACCATTTACAACAGAATCCTTGTCTAAAATACAGTAAAAAAATCCAAAATGGTGAAAATACTACATGTTTTAAAAGTGAAAAATTGTTCCATCACACGATGGTAAAATAAGAATGGGGAAGAATCCTGCAAGCTAAACCCTGCATTCCTGATGTAATAAATGTTCTGCAAGAGAAACCATAATTTATGAGAATATTATTGTCAAAAGCAACTTCCTTGTCGCCTGAAGCGTACACATAGTTCCACTTAGTTGATAAATCAAAGCCGATAAAAGTAAGAGCTAGGAAAAAAGTAGGTTTTATTCCTCATTAATACGTGTGATAATGATGAAAACTCGTATGAGCAGCTTTAAAAATACTATATTTTAGCAGACCACACATACAAAAAATTTTTTAATAAAATTTCTGTATAAAAAAGCAGACTATAATTACAGCGATTAAACATAGTAATGCATGCGTACAGTCGCCAGAAGTATTCTTCGAGCAACTCCACCCCGTCAGAATTTTTCACGATTCGATTAAGTTGTCGGTTTGAATAATAAATATTTAGAATTTAAATATATTATTTAAATATTTTATTTTAATAATAAAATATTTATTATTTAAATATTTTATTTTAATAATAAAATATTTATTATTTAAATATTTTATTTGTTTATCGAATCGTTAAAAATATATTATTTGTTTATCGAATTGTTAAAAAAATATATTCAATATTGGTACAGCATTCATTTAAAAAATGTCCTTATTCAATATTGTAAATTTCAGACAGAATGAAGGAATGAGTACGGCTATTTATAAAGAATGAATCCAAGTCAATCAACCAATCAACCAACCTTGAAAAAAAAAAAAAAAAAAAAAAAAATTTTTTTTTTTTTCAAGGTTGGTTGATTGGTTGATTTAAAAAAATAATCCTTATACAATATTGTAAATTTCTATCTCAAAGACATTAGCTATCTCAGATTCAAAGGCATCGTTTCAATATTGAAATATTACTATTATCTATTTCAGACCAATTCAAAGTCTCAATTTATAAACATCCAATATTGGCACTCTATCTATCGCAAAAAAATGGGCCGAACGAAGCGTCAAAGACAGAAATCTGCCATGAGACGCTTCGTTCGACCCATTTTTTTGCCCCCTCCAGATTTAAGGCATCAGTTTGTACCATCTAGATCGATCCCCCACAAAGACTTTGATTTTGGACGGAGGGGTGTCTGTCCAAGAAATAGTCTCAAATCTATCTTCGTGGAGGCGAGGGTCGTCATCGTGGTCCCCATCGAAGAACAGCATGGTTCTGTCTATGAAATCTTTTAAGAATTCATTTATGAATGTGTCAGAGTCCCTCACGATCCGAATTCGGATGGCTTTATGGATGCATGAGGTGGGTACTATGGGGTCTAGAATCTGGATTTTAGAGGATGTCAGCATGGCCTCGAATCCCAACGACGACAGGGCATCTCCAAAATGTATCTTGTCGACTGGATACACCCAGGTATTGGCTAGAGAGATAGGTAGCCTGACCCTCCTGTAAACGAGATCGCACACCTTCAGCCTGGTTGTTTTTTTCACGTAAGATCGGCCCATCAGCTTGGCCACATCAGAGGCCCTGACGAACAAAAGTCCATCCGCAGAGACTACGAATAGGATTTTAGCGTCAAGCTGTGGATGTTCAATAGTGAATAGCATGACTTATGGCAATAGCAACAGAAGTCAAAATGATGCAGGCTCTTAGAGGCAGCTCGTATATATACCCGATTCGTGACCTCGTTTTATCAGGCTTTACTAAGAAAACAGGATGTATGACGAGATCAGCTCCGCGTGATCTTCTAGAACAGGACGCGATAAAATTATTTATATAATTAATCCGATAGCATGAGGATGTGCGTCACAGGACGTGCGTCACAGGATGCAGATAAGATATTTACTTGGAATTTAGATAGAACTAAAGATTACTGCTAGTATATATACAGGCTACTGGACGAGACATTTCATTCTGAGCTAGTCCTCTCACTTCCAAAATGATTTTTCAAATTCTGTCTGATGAACTGAATGTTAAATTAACATGCTTTTTATCATTTGACGACCAAATTTTCATCAAAGGCCGAGACGTGGCCTATTACATGGGGCATGAAAACCCCAGTAGAGTGGTGAACTTGTGCCATATAACTGTAACGGACATTGCTCCTGAGGGTTTGAAACTACCCCCGTCTTTAGCCAAGACATGCGTCTTTGGACTGGAGGATGCAAAAATATTGATGGATATGCATCCAGGAGAGTTTGATTCCTTATTTCAAGGGCCGATTGAAATTCTTACGCCCATCGAATGCAGCTTAAACCTGAGGCGGCCTGTCCAGGTTAAGCTCGCAGCCATAACCTCATCCAATGCCACAATGGAGAGTTTCTTGGCCGATCTAAAGAATGTCATGGAGGAGTACCTGGCAACGGTACCCATGGACACCTATGTGTTTGGCGAACGATATGGGGACTTGGAGCTAGGCTATTTCCCCCGAAAAATAAAAGTTTTGGTGGGAAACAAGCCCTACTTCTATAAATCCTCGTCTTAAGATCAGGACGAGGTGCAAAAAAATGGGTCGAGCGAAGCCTCTCATGATCATTGAGGCTTCGCTCGGCCCATTTTTTTGCGATAGATAGAGTGCCAACATTGGATGCGTACCGATTTGAACTTGTAATTTTTAAGGGATATGGCTTAGCTATAAGATAATTTTGATAAAATATCTATAGACAAATTTAAGGTATCTGAATTTAAAAATTTAATTGTTTCATTTAAAATTTACTGTGTAAAATTTAAATTTTTTTAAGACTAAGTGTGGCGGTCATTATAATCTGATCTCTAATTTTCAAGGGATATGGCTTAGCTATAAGATAAATTTGAAACTTGGTAAAATATATAGACTCGATAGCTAAATTTAAGGGATCTGAATTTAAAAATTTAATTTTTTCGTTTTAAATTTACATTTTTTTTGTGTAAAATTTAAAATTTTTAAAGACTAAGTGTGGCAGTCAGTATAATTCTAAATTTTCAAGGGATATGGCTTAGCTATAAGATAAATATGAAACTTGGTAAAATATCGATAGCTAAATTTAAGGGATCTGAATTTAAAATTTTAATTTTTTCGTTTAAAATTTGTATGTAAAATTTAAAATTTTTAAAGACTAAGTGTAGCCAAGCCAACATTGAATGCGTACCGATTGTAATTTTCAAGGGATATGGCTTAGCTATAAGATAAATATGAATCTTGGTAAAATATCGATAGCTAAATTTAAGGGATCTGAGTTTAAAAATTTAATTTTTTCATTTAAAATTTACATTTTTTTTGTAAAATTTAAAATTTTTAAAGGTTAAGTGTAGCCAAGCCAGTTATTATGATCTGATCTCTATAAAAAGATTTTCGAGAAACTATTGACAGGATGCTTGATAAGCGGCTCCCGGTTAAAATTACAATCAGATCTCTATAATAAGATTTTCCCAGAACTATTGACAGGATATTATGCAATTTCCTCAGAAAGCCCGGTTATAATCAGATCTATTAAAAATTGTTCGAGAGACAGGATATTATGTCCTCAGGAAGCGGAAGCCCGGTTATAATCAAATCGCTAAAAATTGTCCGAGAGACAGGATATTATGCAAGCCTTTCCTCTTGATAACGTATAAAATTACTATCAGATCCTGTTGATAAGACCGGGTATATATACGAGTGTCCAGCGAGAGCTCTTCAATTGCTAGTCGATCTCTCTACTAGCTGCTTAGATACATTAGCTCTCTGTCAGTCATGTTTTTCCATGTAAAAAATTATGCTTATGGCGTTGCCTTTAAATGCTTAATGGCCACTGATGGCACCCTGTTTGTCCGGGCTGAGGACCTGGCTATTTATTCGAGGCACCCTCTAGATCTTCATTTTGCCGAAAAATATGCAGGCCTCACCGTCCGAGACGTGATGGACCCTAAAATCGATTTACTTAAATGGCTCGCTAAGACGAGAATCTTCTCCATTAGCGAAGCCAAACATCATTTGAAAGGGTTCATGGGCGAACAGGAATTTGATAAGATGTTCGATGGTTCGGCCATGGTGAAATACCAGGCTAACATGAAGCTCAGCTTCGTGAAAGCCATAGGTGTTCGATTTGTAGAAAGGTCCCATACCAAGTTCGAAGACTTCCTTGCCACATACCAACTACAGGTGAGGAAATTTTTTGAGCTTGAATATGAGGATTATGAATTATACAAATCTCAAATGACCGGACCGTTGAAGATGACCATCAGGAGGTCATCTAATGAGCAACCCATAGAGAGCTTGTGTTAATCTTTAAAATGAGAGTAAAAAAATGGGTCGAACGAGGTGTCTCATGGCAGAATTTCTGTCTTTGACACCTCGTTCGACCCATTTTTTTGCGATAGATATAGTGCCAACATTGGACGGGTTTAATTTAAGACTTTGATGCTAAGGGGGCTTAATTTAAGTATTTATAAAAAAAATATGCTAAGGGGGCTTAATTTAAGTATTTATAAAAAAAATCTATTAAGCTAGTATTGAAGAGGTTATCAGCATAAAAAAATAATTAAGACGTTTAAGTTGAGACTTTACAATTACATGTATGAAAATATTATTAAGACTGAAAAATATATGGATGGGTCTATAATTAAATTAAGTATATTTTCAAAAATGAAGATTTAGACTTTGGGTTGACCAACTTTAGAAACATAATGTTAAAATAAAAATATTTTTGAAAACTAATCGTGGAATCGTGATTCTTATTACATATACATAGTAAAATAAGCAATTTAATTACTTTTCAGTCGTTTTTTTTCAAATTTAAAAAAAATTGAAAATTTTGCAAATTCGACCAACTTTAGAAACGTAATCTTAAAATAAAAATATTTTTGAAAACTAATCGTGGAATCGTGATTCTTATTACATATACATAGTAAAATAAGCAATTTAATTCAGTCGTTTTTTTTTCAAATTAAAAAAAATTGAAAATTTTGACAGAGGTGATGACACATCAGCAAATTTAGATAAACTGTTAGGCTGGTTGGTTGATATATATATTTATAATGCTAATTGAATTAAGTATATTTTCAAAAATGAAGATTTAAACTTTGAGTTGACTATTGCAAATTTGACCAACTTTAGAAACGTAATCTTAAAATAAAAATATTTTTGAAAACTAATCGTGGAATCGTAATTCTTATTACATATACATAGTAAAATAAGCAATTTAATTACTTTTCAGTCGTTTTTTTTTCAAATTTAAAAAAAATTGAAAATTTTGCAAATTCGACCAACTTTAGAAACGTAATCTTAAAATAAAAATATTTTTGAAAACTAATCGTGGAATCGTGATTCTTATTACATATACATAGTAAAATAAGCAATTTAATTCAGTCGTTTTTTTTCAAATTAAAAAAAATTGAAAATTTTGACAGAGGTGATGGTACATCAGCAAATTTAGATAAACTGTTAGGCTGGTTGGTTGATATATATATTTATAATGCTAATTGAATTAAGTATATTTTCAAAAATGAAGATTTAGACTTTGAGTTGACTATTGCAAATTTGACCAACTTTAGAAACGTAATCTTAAAATAAAAATATTTTTGAAAACTAATCGTGGAATCGTGATTCTTATTACATATACATAGTAAAATAAGCAATTTAATTACTTTTCAGTCGTTTTTTTTCAAATTTAAAAAAAATTGAAAATTTTGCAAATTTGACCAACTTTAGAAACGTAATCTTAAAATAAAAATATTTTTGAAAACTAATCGTGGAATCGTGATTCTTATTACATATACATAGTAAAATAGGCAATTTAATTCAGTCGTTTTTTTTTTAAATTAAAAAAAAATTGAAAATTTTGACAGAGGTGATGGTACATCAGCAAATTTAGATAAACTGTTACTTTAGCATGATATATATAGGCTAGCTAGAGTCAATCAATCAATCAACCAACCTTCAAAAAAAAAAAAAAAATTTTTTTTTTTTTTGAAGGTTGGTTGATTGGTTAATTGACTCAAACATTTTTTTAACAAACATTTTTTTACAAACCTTAGTTGGTAGTTTAACATAATTAAACTATCTCTCTACGAGCCAGCTTGACGGTCAACTCATACGCTCTGTCTTTTTCGTCAACTACATAGTCTTTCTCTATTTCCTCAAACTTTCTCTTAACCGTAGCAGTCAATTCTTGAAGCATGTCGCCCGATTTGACAGACCATATACCTTCAGCTCTCACACGCATGGAAAAGTTGCTAGGTTTCTCTTCTTCAGTATCCCCATACCTGGATTCTACCGACGGGGGTGCGTAGATATTCGTATGTTGTTCGCAAACTGCCCTCGAGTATTCGTAATACCCTTTAAGCCAATCTTGTAAATTCATCTCGCCTTCGTTTCGAACTGTGATTTCAAAGGCCATCCTTCTGCTGAACGGTATAATGTTGGGATACGTAGAGGTTACCCGGCCATCGGTCCACAGTTTCTGGATACGGCAGATCTCCTCGATAGGCATTCGGTGCGTCTTCACAAGTACGTGCAGCATATCGTTGAAATCAAACACGCGCCTGGAACTCATGTTCAAGCGTTGTGCATTGGGATATAGATTAGCCAGATCCTTGTTGGAATATCGATGTGCAAAGTTGTAAGGTGACGCGTAGCCTAGATATTTGCCAACTTCGACGGCTATGAAATAAACATCTCTACCAACAGTAGCGGCGATGAGTGCAGGCTTGGTATCAAAACAAATTTTCAGATACATGATTGCGCTATGATCTTTCAATAAACAGAGGCAATGGACAGAATGATGGTAGCTTGAGTACGGAACCACTATTTATATAGAATATCCATGAGTGGGCGTGGCATGTAAAAAAAAAAAAAAAAAAAAAAAAAAAAATTTTTTTTTTTTTTTTTTTTTTTTTTTTTTTTTTTTAAGTTAGTTGTTTATTTAGTTATCATCTTTGATAACCTTCTTTTCCTTAACTGGTCCAGATAACTTCTTTATAAGCTTATCCGCCTCGTTTTCAATCTCTGTACGAATCGAGTCCAAGTCATAGCTGCAGCCCTCGTCCTTTTCATAGACTGAAATTATATCTTTTAGCGAATCGCTCACCATTTCTTCTTTGATTTTCTCAGGGTCTTCGCCGATTTTGGAGTACGCAGATAGGTATCTATTATAATTTACATAATTTTTGATCTTGTACTTATTGAGAGCTTGTTCGTTGAACTGCTTACGCTTAACCTTAAAAATTTTCCTAGACCTTGGAGATTCTTCGGCGTCGGCCTTTATGACGAATCCTTCTAGCGGACACTCTGCATAAGCGCTGGGATACGTTTCAACTTTTTCGTACAGATCCCCTATCGTTTGGTAATCTAAATCTAAGATGGGTACGTGGGGTAGCTTCACTCGCTGGAAAATGTTCACGGCTTCGCTATACTTCATAAACGTATCTGAATCCAGTTGGTAGATGTCGAAGGCCCGAAAAAAGACAGTATTGCTACCGAATACGGCTTCGGATTCAAAATCACGATAGGTTATTCTCTTCATGTGGCTTCCGAATACTTCTCCATAAATGATAAAATTGTCATGTAAAATGTCTTTGATAAGCCGTACCTTTTCCGACAGCGGTTCCAAGATTGCGTTCAAGTTAAAAAGGCGTGTCTTTTCATCTAGCACTACGTTTCTAGATTGTATCCTGAACGTATTCTTCACGTAGCCAATACCGATATTAGAGCCATCCAATTTTTCGGTAGCAATTAAAGGTATGCCCGAATAAATTTGGCTTGTGATCTCGTGGTACTTGATAAGAGCCATTGTAAATAGATTAGAAACAGGACGTATTGTCTGGTCAGACTAGAAAATATCTAATAAGCTATTTCAATGAGGACAGAATGAATGTAGCTTGAGTACGGAGCCGCTATTTATACTAAATATAAATCAACTAATCAACCAACCAACTGAAAAAAAAAAAAAAAAAAAAAAGTTTTTTTTTTTTTTTTTTTTTTTTTTTAAGGTTGGTTGGTTGGTTTCTAAAGTTATATTTCTAAAGTTATATTTCTAAGTTGGCTGCTATAGTTATATTTCTAAGTTGGCCGTTAAAGCTATATTTCTCAGTTGGCTGCTAAAGCTATATTTCTTTAGCCAATCATTGTAGATGGCGCTACAGTCTATATATATAGTATATATATAGTATATCTATTAGGGTGGGTGGGAGTGGAATTTATTTCTTCTACTGTACGGTCATGCATAAACTCGCTCCTGACCCACTTCCTTTAAAATAGGATGAAATAGCGTAATTTATACAATATTGGCTTTGAAAACAAGACTTTTGTCTGACAAATGACAAGATATTGTAGGTTTTCATGAAATCAGAATAGATCATAGGCTTTTATAGAAAAATCTAACTCTCTAGTGTACATCTTGCTGAAAACCCATTACGAGACATAGTGACTAGACGACCGTTGCTGGCAAATGTCGAGACACAATGAGCGTGTAGTCATGTTAGCGATAGTAAATATAGACAAGCTTCAA
The DNA here is from genome assembly GCA_963930645.1 of Salticus scenicus. Classification (NCBI taxonomy): domain Eukaryota; kingdom Metazoa; phylum Arthropoda; class Arachnida; order Araneae; family Salticidae; genus Salticus; species Salticus scenicus. The sequence continues at coordinate 25,755,854 of OZ005653.1, forward strand.
GGGTGGGCGTGGCACCTGAAAAAAAAAAAAAAAAAAAAATATTTTTTTTTTTTTTTCAAGGTTGGTTGGTTGGTTGATTACATTCTCTATATATAGTATCGCTGACGTGCCACTTCATCAGTCTATCTCAATCTTTACCAGCAACGGTTCTAATCTGTTTCAAATTTAATGGCAGGATATTATGTAACCATAAACAGGACGCGATAAAGTTATTTCCTCGCCGATAGCACCAAGCGATAATCTAAAAGGTCATCCGGTCGAGCCTTATCAGATGTCATGCATCCGCTCGCCAGAGTATAAATACCGGCCTCTCGCCTCAGCTTATTCATTCTGACCCTCTGCTTTTTGAAATGGCCACTCTTTCCTTTGACTCTCTGACGGATGAACGAGTTGATTGCGACTATGTCATAATACCAAATTGGCAAGTATTGAACACCCCTCGCGTCTCTTGTGAGCTGATATGTAATTATGATCGTTCTATGAATATGCCAGCTCCAGCTATCATTCCCAAACCTAAGCCAGCTCCAGCTATCATTCCCACACCTAAACCGGCTCCAGCTATCATTCCTACACCTAAGCCAGCTCCAGCTATCATTCCCACACCTAAGCCAGCTCCAGCTATCATTCAAAAACCAGCACCAGTACTTAAACCAGATCCAGTTCTCATTCCCAAACCGGCACCTAAGCCTGATCCAGTTCTCATTCAAAAACCAGCACTTAAACCAGCCCCAGCTCTCATTTCCACACCTAAGCCTGATCCAGTTCAAATTTCAATACCCATGTCAGAGATGATGTATTTTAAAGTACCAACGCTATTAAGCCCGCTACCGGAATCTCCAGAGTCCAAAGTAACAACTTATCGTGCCTGGAAGCCTCCACCGAAGATAGATTTCGTGGTACGGCCTAAATTAAAAACTGCTGGCTTTGAAGATCCAAGAATTCGAAGACGGCAGGGCATAGTCGTTCTCAAGTCGGACGTCGATCTGAGAGATGGCAAATGTTACAGCTTCATACAAACAGAGGTCAGGAAAAATTACTGTTGGGTTTAAACCCAAACGATTTATAAAAAAATCGGGTCGAACGAAGTGTCTCATGGCAGATTACTGTCTTTGACACTTCGTTCGACCCGTTTTTTTTGTAACAATTATATTGCCAATATTGGATGCGTTTAAGATTTTGACTTAAGATTTTTGAATGGATACTTAAGAATTTGAATGGATATTTTTATAACTGAAGTCTTGGAGATATATATTTTTATATAAACGCCAACTTAAAACAGTTTGGCAAAAAAATATTATTTTCAAATCAAAAACTATAAAATTGAAATGATAAACTTTGAAAAATTTTGGTGAAAAATTGCAAAGTCCAAAAAAAAATAGTATCTTGAAAAAATTATAGAAATCGGCCAAAGACACTTTAACATGATATATATAGGTTAGCTAGAGTCAATCAACCAATCAATCAACCTTGGAAAAAAAAAAAAAAAAAAAAAAAAAACATAGTTTTTTTTTTTTTTTTTTTTTTTTTTTTTTTTTTTCAAGGTTGGTTGATTGATTGATTGACTCTAGCTAACCTATATATATCATGTTAAAGTGTATACACTATCATTGTCCAGCAATGCTTATCTGTTACAGCGTCTATAAAAATCTTTACTGCATCCTGTTCAGCATCCTGTTTCATAGCAAATGAGTTATACAATATCCTGTTTCCGCGTTTAGCGACAAATAATTCTATAAATAGCCTTATCTCATCCTGTTTTCGTAGAAACTGACTTATGCAATATCCTGCATCCTGTCTTCAGATTGACAATATCCTGTTTCCGCGTCCAGCGACAATAATTCTATAATAAGCCTTATCTTATCCTGTTTTCGTAGAAACTGACTTATGCAATACTTCAGATCGACTATATAAGCTCTGGCATTTGATCGAATAGCCATTCTCTCTTCGGAGCTTTGAACTACCAATATGTATAAAAATCAATGCTCTCTGAAGAAGCTTAAAGCGGTAAACTCGCTACGAAACCGTTTTGGGGTTATCGAACTGTTTCCCAAAAACCTTTCGCCTACCGTTAAAAAATTGGAAGAGTATCCACACTTCCAAACCATGATCGGTGAAGGCAAGATTTGTGTATTCTGTCTATACATGACGTCCAATTTGAAGATTGAATTCAAAAAACGTACTCTGACGGACAAGATAACAAATACGATTCCAGCCATAGGCAGAGAGGCCAAGACAAACTATCCGCTGAGACCTCAGGAAATTAAATGGAGCACTCTGATGAACCGATATAAAAGACCCCCCAGCGAAGCCAACAGAACCAACGCCGACGTGAGAATTGGTTTCAAGTGCCCCAACAATCAGTTTCTTGTAAAGTCCTATTTTACATTTGGTCAGCGAACCGTCGGACAAGGATGCGCCCATATCATACAGACGTTGAACGTGCCATTCCTGTTCTTTGTGAGGCGTCCTGGCGAGACACGAGTGAGAGCGGACAACAGATACTTTGCTGGCGACAAGCTCCACTACTACGATCGTTTCATATTGATTGCCGACTCCAGTTACAAGGTGCCTGCTGGGACCACCTACATTCTGTTTACAACTCAAAAAAACTTTTTCAGTTTGGACATTGTGCCAGAGAATTTAGAGTTGGGCTTCGAAACCAAAAATCCTTTGGTGGAACGCATAACAAAAATAGATGGCATGTACGACGTACCCGTACCAACGCCCATGATACAGCATATAGATGATGAGGAAGACTCCCCCGTGGAAATGAATATTGAAGTCGCCAGAATCACTTCTAAATATTTTGATAAGCCAACCTCTCCAATCTCAGAGCCATCCCAAGAGCCAGAGATCTATTTTCCTGAATCATCCCAAGAGTCATCTCAAGAGCCAGAGTCAGAGATCTATTTGCCAACGAACCCCCCTGTCGTATTGGACAGAAGAACAATAGTCATAACAACAAACTTTGCAGCCCAATACAAATCTCTGACTTTTAAAGACTGGAAAAACTTGACAGATCGCCCCGACAATAACTTCGTACGCCCCTACGGACCAGATCTACCTGGACTTGACCTGAGAATTAAATCGGTAAAACGGAAGGCTGAGACAAATCCCAAGAGTGCCAAGAAACATAAGCCATCTTTCAAGGAGGCGGCCACAAATACAGAGCCAGTGTTTAAATGCCCACTACCACCTGAGCCAGTTTTTAAACGTCCAGCACCCATTGAAAGTCCTGAGATATGTCCAGAGCCCATTGAAGATCCTGAACCCATTGAAAGTCCTGAACCCATTGAAAATCCTGAACCCATTGAAAATCCTGAGATATGTCCCATTGAAGATCCTGAACCCATTGAAAATCCTGAGATATGTCCCATTGAAAATCCAGAATATTTTTATGGATGGCCTACTATTGAAAGCTCAGAGGTACAAACTGAACTGGATGAGCTTGATAATATTCTATGCACGCCTTTATCCATGCCAGCGGATACGCTAGACTCGTTGATGGATGATCTTATGACGCCATCAACTATACAGTATACGATGGATGACGGACCGCTGGAGACTCAGTTCAAAGTGCCAGGATTTGAACTGCCAGATTTCATATAAAAACAAAAATATGTAAAATTTAAAAAATTTGAATCAAACGAGGCTTCCTCATGTTTAGATTTGTCATTATGACTTATCTTTACGATGGAAGCCTCGTTTGACCCATTTTTTTTAAATCAAAATGCTACCAATATTGGTATTGAAAAAAAAATAACTTGTAAAATTTATCAGAACAATAAAAAAATTGGGTTAAACGGGGCTTCCTCATGTTTAGATTTGTCAGTATGACTTATCTTTACAATGGAAGCCTCGTTTGACCCATTTTTTTTAAATCATAATGCTACCAATATTGGATTTATAAAAATAATAACTTGTAAATTTTATCAGATTAATTAGAAAGTGACACATGACAATACTTTATAAAAGTCCATCTAAGTCACATTAAAATCAACCAACCAACCAACCTTAAAAAAAAAAAAAAAAAAAAAAATTTTTTTTTTTTTTTTTTTTTTTTCCAAGGTTGGTTGGTTGGTTGATATATATTTGTTTCCTCGTTCATCACTTTTCATTTATCAAGATTAACTTTTCAATTTAATCTTAGCCTTGTTCATGTTTTTATCCAAAGGCTAAGTTTCAAAGCCTCATTTTAAATGAAACCTGTTAATTTTGATCATGTCTATCGTGGATCGCTTGGCCATCATGAAAATTAAAACTATGACAAAACGTAGCAATTAGATGTTTGAAATCTGACTGAGGCCATAACCCTTTAAAATTTATCTAAGGTATAGTATTCTTTCAATTTTGACCGGTTAAACGTGGATCAGCTATGCAAGAGGTCATGATAAAACTGAGTCCTGTATCTGAAACAGGTGCCATGTCAAACGAAGACCTTTGACATGGCAATTGAAAACGGGGCATCGCTTAGCAGGCAAAATTTAAACGAGCTGAGCCATAAACGTAACCATTGAACTCTGGGCCATGCTTAGCAGTAGCAGCCCATACTGTAAAAATAATATTTACGAGATACAATGGCAAAGCGACAAATGAAAAGCTTAAAAGTAGCGGCCCTGGGTCCAATCTATGGTATCATTTTAAAAGAAACCTGTTTAATATTGAGCCATCCAAGAGGCCTTGATAGAATCGGCTTACTGAACAAATCTATAGGTGAAAGACGTAGAGAGCCCATATTGTAAAATTTTAAATTATAAAATTCAAAAGTGGATATGTAGAAAGGGTTAAGTTTCAAAGTCACATGACCACACCCACTCTTAAAATAAAACCAACCAACCAACCTTGGAAAAAAAAAATTTTTTTTTTTTTTTTTTTTTTTTTTTTCAAGGTTGGTTGGTTGGTTTTATTTTAAGAGTGGATGTGGTCATGTGACTAGTAAATATCACCGGATCAAAAAGTGATATAACCGAGATTAATTTCGGAGCTAAAAAGAAGAACCCAAATTGTCTCCCCAACTGGCTGAACCCAGATTAGGTATTTTTTAGCTTGAAATCTTAGCTGATCTGAGTTTGGTCGTTGGTAAAAAATATCAGCGGATTTTTCTAAGGCCCAAATGAAATTTTTTCAAACTAAATCTGGCAGACTAGAATTTTATTAAGAAATACATACTCATAATCATTAACCCTCCCGCTAACCCCGACATCTCTTTAAGAAGATACCGTACAACGTAAAGTCAGATCCGTCTCGGTACCACGTTTAAGCTCGTCCGACGTTCAGATCAAATGACTATTGTTAGCCCGTTTAGAGAGAGACTTGGCATAGTGCCAAGTTTTTACTGAGTCGATACACGGGAATGAGTCGATACTGTGTCGAGAGCATTTAAATTGGGACTGGCAAGTATGGTAGTAGAAGATGAATATTTTAGACATCTTCATACTTGGCCAATCTTTGTTTCAAGCTGGCCACTTCAGCTTTTAAACTATCATTTTCCGCTTTCAAGCTAGCCATTCCCTCTTTTAAACTATCATTTTCCGCTTGCAAGCTAGCCATTCCCTCTTTCAGGTTAGCAACTTCAGTTTTCAGGTTAGCAATTTCGTGCATGTGTAAATCAAAAATATGTTCCAAGTATTCCATTTTTTGCATTTGCAGCGTTTGGTTTTCAATTTTGAGAGTCCGTATATTATTTTCGTAAATCTCTTTCATATTTTTCATTTCGGCCTCTATCCCTTTGCAGCGTCCCAATATGGGCATCACGCACTGGAAGCACATCTGTTGACGCTTGCTGGGTTCCCAATAATCTTCTTTAACGACTTCGTAAAACAGTTTGTAATCTTCTTCGGTCTGCGTGCCTGGCGTAAAATACATCTTTTTTTCGTTGTTCAGATGCAAGAAGTATTGGGTACGCGCACTAGACGACTTGAAATTTCTCGATACGGGTAGTACCAGTTTCAGTTTTATGCCTGGCAAATGTTTGATTTTGATTTTATATTTTCCGTCGATGAACGCTATTGGAACTCTGAGCAATTTATCGGGATGCCTGCAGGCATAATTTTGGGTTAGGAGCCTCATGATGCCTCCGTTCCAGAGCGTAGCCAAGACCAATCTGTAATCTTTGGGAAGCGTCTCCTGGATGTAAAAATGTTTCCTGTTACCACCCCCTAGTTGGCTTTCGAATGAAAAATTACAGCTAGATTTTCGGTTGCTGAGATATCCCAGTGTATTGACCAAATGCCAGACAGTCTCTATGGATTTGCTTTTCAGGCATCTATAACCGACATACGGTCGCTCGTCGGGTCTGATCCTACCCCACACGTTCTTGTGAAAATGATCTTCTGAATGAGTTACCTCGACCATATGTCTATGCTGCCTGAATTTGGGATTGGTTTCCCTGCCGCCGTCGCACCAACATGAAAAGGGTAGGGTTTGGGTCAAGCCGTCGTCTCTATCCATGAATCTTATAAAATCTCTATAGGCTACGGCTCGCACCATGACGTGGATGAACGCCAGGTCGCCTTGAAGATATCTCAGCACGCAAGAGGCGGCCAAGTTCAGCGTTTCGTCTTCGAAAGGTACGGGTGGAGGCTCTAACTCGATAGGCCAGACGGGTTCATAGGCCCAGTCGTCCATGAAGTAACGCGTATGCTCGAAAAAATCTTTTTTTGCGCACATTGGGTCGAAATCGAAAAATTCGTATGGGTCGGCAGCAGGATCTTCGTCATCAGAATCAGGCTCAGGTTCAGGCTCAGGTTCAGTCATCCTAAATCTAAAATTTCTAAAGCATTCTATCAAATGATCAGCGGCACCGTTCTTTTCCCCTCTTTGGAATGTAAATTGGCCCTCGCACCAAACGCAGCATGTTAAAGGGTCCATGGTGGTTTCATTTCTACAATGCCTTTCATAATCTTTGGGCAAGACGAGAACGTTACAGCGCGGACATGAAAACGGAGTTCTGTCCCATACGAGAGCGTTCATATACCTTCTCAAATTGGGACCGGCGGGCATTGTAGAAGAGTGGCTTGAAGATGGCTGGATATAATTTTATAATTTACAAGGGTCGGTATATATAGGCAAAGTAAAGCCACGCCCACTCAAAAAAAAAAAAAAAAAAAAAAAAATTTTTTTTTTTTTTTTTTTTTTTTTTTTTTTTTTTAAAGGTGGGCGTGGCTTCACTTTGCCTATATATATATTGGCCAAGATTTAATTTTGCCATTCATCTCCATACTTGCCATGATGTCCATATTGAAAAGTTTCAAGGGGGTAGAAGCCGAAATGAAAAATATGAGATTTACGAAAATAATATCAGAGAAACTCTCCAAGACGAAATCAAAACGCTACAGGCTGATAGAATACGCTTGTGGGAAATTATTTATAATTTACAAGTGAACGCAATTGCTAGCCTGAAAGATGGAATGGCCAGCCTGAAAGCACTATCTTGAAAGCGGAAATTGCTAACCTGAAAGCTGAAGTTGCTAGCCTGAAAGAGGGAATGACTAGCTTGAAAGCTGAAAATGATAGTTTAAAATATTCATCTTCTACTACCATACTTGCCAGTCCCAATTTAAATGCTCTCGACACAGTATCGACTCATTCCCGTGTATCGACTCAGTAAAAACTTGGCACTATGCCAAGTCTCTCTCTAAACGGGCTAACAATAGTCATTTGATCTGAACGTCGGACGAGCTTAAACGTGGTACCGAGACGGATCTGACTTTACGTTGTACGGTATCTTCTTAAAGAGATGTCGGGGTTAGCGGGAGGGTTAATGATTATGAGTATGTATTTCTTAATAAAATTCTAGTCTGCCAGATTTAGTTTGAAAAAATTTCATTTGGGCCTTAGAAAAATCCGCTGATATTTTTTACCAACGACCAAACTCAGATCAGCTAAGATTTCAAGCTAAAAAATACCTAATCTGGGTTCAGCCAGTTGGGGAGACAATTTGGGTTCTTCTTTTTAGCTCCGAAATTAATCTCGGTTATATCACTTTTTGATCCGGTGATATTTACTAGTCACATGACCACATCCACTCTTAAAATAAAACCAACCAACCAACCTTGAAAAAAAAAAAAAAAAAAAAAAAAAAAATTTTTTTTTTTTCCAAGGTTGGTTGGTTGGTTTTATTTTAAGAGTGGGTGTGGTCATGTGACTTTGAAACTTAACCCTTTCTACATATCCACTTTTGAATTTTATAATTTAAAATTTTACAATATGGGCTCTCTACGTCTTTCACCTATAGATTTGTTCAGTAAGCCGATTCTATCAAGGCCTCTTGGATGGCTCAATATTAAACAGGTTTCTTTTAAAATGATACCATAGACTGGACCCAGGGCCGCTACTTTTAAGCTTTTCATTTGTCGCTTTGCCATTGTATCTCGTAAATATTATTTTTACAGTATGGGCTGCTACTGCTAAGCATGGCCCAGAGTTCAATGGTTACGTTTATGGCTCAGCTCGTTTAAATTTTGCCTGCTAAGCGATGCCCCGTTTTCAATTGCCATGTCAAAGGTCTTCGTTTGACATGGCACCTGTTTCAGATACAGGACTCAGTTTTATCATGACCTCTTGCATAGCTGATCCACGTTTAACCGGTCAAAATTGAAAGAATACTATACCTTAGATAAATTTTAAAGGGTTATGGCCTCAGTCAGATTTCAAACATCTAATTGCTACGTTTTGTCATAGTTTTAATTTTCATGATGGCCAAGCGATCCACGATAGACATGATCAAAATTAACAGGTTTCATTTAAAATAAGGCTTTGAAACTTAGCCTTTGGATAAAAACATGAACAAGGCTAAGATTAAATTGAAAAGTTAATCTTGATAAATGAAAAGTGATGAACGAGGAAACAAATATATATCAACCAACCAACCAACCTTGAAAAAAAAAAAAAAAAAAAAAAAATTTTTTTTTTCTTTTTTTTTTAAAGGTTGGTTGGTTGGTTGATTTTAATGTGACTTAGATGGACTTTTATAAAGTATTGTCATGTGTCACTTTCTAATTAATCTGATAAAATTTACAAGTTATTATTTTTATAAATCCAATATTGGTAGCATTATGATTTAAAAAAAATGGGTCAAACGAGGCTTCCATTGTAAAGATAAGTCATACTGACAAATCTAAACATGAGGAAGCCCCGTTTAACCCAATTTTTTTATTGTTCTGATAAATTTTACAAGTTATTTTTTTTTCAATACCAATATTGGTAGCATTTTGATTTAAAAAAAATGGGTCAAACGAGGCTTCCATCGTAAAGATAAGTCATAATGACAAATCTAAACATGAGGAAGCCTCGTTTGACCCAAATTTTTTAAATTTTACATATTTTTGTTTTTATATGAAATCTGGCAGTTCAAATCCTGGCACTTTGAACTGAGTCTCCAGCGGTCCGTCATCCATCGTATACTGTATAGTTGATGGCGTCATAAGATCATCCATCAACGAGTCTAGCGTATCCGCTGGCATGGATAAAGGCGTGCATAGAATATTATCAAGCTCATCCAGTTCAGTTTGTACCTCTGAGCTTTCAATAGTAGGCCATCCATAAAAATATTCTGGATTTTCAATGGGACATATCTCAGGATTTTCAATGGGTTCAGGATCTTCAATGGGACATATCTCAGGATTTTCAATGGGTTCAGGATTTTCAATGGGTTCAGGACTTTCAATGGGTTCAGGATCTTCAATGGGCTCTGGACATATCTCAGGACTTTCAATGGGTGCTGGACGTTTAAAAACTGGCTCAGGTGGTAGTGGGCATTTAAACACTGGCTCTGTATTTGTGGCCGCCTCCTTGAAAGATGGCTTATGTTTCTTGGCACTCTTGGGATTTGTCTCAGCCTTCCGTTTTACCGATTTAATTCTCAGGTCAAGTCCAGGTAGATCTGGTCCGTAGGGGCGTACGAAGTTATTGTCGGGGCGATCTGTCAAGTTTTTCCAGTCTTTAAAAGTCAGAGATTTGTATTGGGCTGCAAAGTTTGTTGTTATGACTATTGTTCTTCTGTCCAATACGACAGGGGGGTTCGTTGGCAAATAGATCTCTGGCTCTGGCTCTTGAGATGACTCTTGGGATGATTCAGGAAAATAGATCTCTGGCTCTTGGGATGGCTCTGAGATTGGAGAGGTTGGCTTATCAAAATATTTAGAAGTGATTCTGGCGACTTCAATATTCATTTCCACGGGGGAGTCTTCCTCATCATCTATATGCTGTATCATGGGCGTTGGTACGGGTACGTCGTACATGCCATCTATTTTTGTTATGCGTTCCACCAAAGGATTTTTGGTTTCGAAGCCCAACTCTAAATTCTCTGGCACAATGTCCAAACTGAAAAAGTTTTTTTGAGTTGTAAACAGAATGTAGGTGGTCCCAGCAGGCACCTTGTAACTGGAGTCGGCAATCAATATGAAACGATCGTAGTAGTGGAGCTTGTCGCCAGCAAAGTATCTGTTGTCCGCTCTCACTCGTGTCTCGCCAGGACGCCTCACAAAGAACAGGAATGGCACGTTCAACGTCTGTATGATATGGGCGCATCCTTGTCCGACGGTTCGCTGACCAAATGTAAAATAGGACTTTACAAGAAACTGATTGTTGGGGCACTTGAAACCAATTCTCACGTCGGCGTTGGTTCTGTTGGCTTCGCTGGGGGGTCTTTTATATCGGTTCATCAGAGTGCTCCATTTAATTTCCTGAGGTCTCAGCGGATAGTTTGTCTTGGCCTCTCTGCCTATGGCTGGAATCGTATTTGTTATCTTGTCCGTCAGAGTACGTTTTTTGAATTCAATCTTCAAATTGGACGTCATGTATAGACAGAATACACAAATCTTGCCTTCACCGATCATGGTTTGGAAGTGTGGATACTCTTCCAATTTTTTAACGGTAGGCGAAAGGTTTTTGGGAAACAGTTCGATAACCCCAAAACGGTTTCGTAGCGAGTTTACCGCTTTAAGCTTCTTCAGAGAGCATTGATTTTTATACATATTGGTAGTTCAAAGCTCCGAAGAGAGAATGGCTATTCGATCAAATGCCAGAGCTTATATAGTCGATCTGAAGTATTGCATAAGTCAGTTTCTACGAAAACAGGATAAGATAAGGCTTATTATAGAATTATTGTCGCTGGACGCGGAAACAGGATATTGTCAATCTGAAGACAGGATGCAGGATATTGCATAAGTCAGTTTCTACGAAAACAGGATGAGATAAGGCTATTTATAGAATTATTTGTCGCTAAACACGGAAACAGGATATTGTATAACTCATTTGCTATGAAACAGGATGCTGAACAGGATGCAGTAAAGATTTTTATAGACGCTGTAACAGATAAGCATTGCTGGACAATGATAGTGTATACACTTTAACATGATATATATAGGTTAGCTAGAGTCAATCAATCAATCAACCAACCTTGAAAAAAAAAAAAAAAAAAAAAAATATGTTTTTTTTTTTTTTTTTTTCCCCAAGGTTGATTGATTGGTTGATTGACTCTAGCTAACCTATATATATCATGTTAAAGTGTCTGGCCGATTTCTATAATTTTTTAAGATACTATTTTTTTTTTGGACTTTGCAATTTTTCACCAAAATTTTTCAAAGTTTATCATTTCAATTTTATAGTTTTTGATTTGAAAATAATATTTTTTTGCCAAACTGTTTTAAGTTGGCGTTTATATAAAAATATATATCTCCAAGACTTCAGTTATAAAAATATCCATTCAAATTCTTAACTATCCATTCAAAAATCTTAAGTCAAAATCTTAAACGCATCCAATATTGGCAATATAATTGTTACAAAAAAACGGGTCGAACGAAGTGTCAAAGACAGTAATCTGCCATGAGACACTTCGTTCGACCCGATTTTTTTATAAATCGTTTGGGTTTAAACCCAACAGTAATTTTTCCTGACCTCTGTTTGTATGAAGCTGTAACATTTGCCATCTCTCAGATCGACGTCCGACTTGAGAACGACTATGCCCTGCCGTCTTCGAATTCTTGGATCTTCAAAGCCAGCAGTTTTTAATTTAGGCCGTACCACGAAATCTATCTTCGGTGGAGGCTTCCAGGCACGATAAGTTGTTACTTTGGACTCTGGAGATTCCGGTAGCGGGCTTAATAGCGTTGGTACTTTAAAATACATCATCTCTGACATGGGTATTGAAATTTGAACTGGATCAGGCTTAGGTGTGGAAATGAGAGCTGGGGCTGGTTTAAGTGCTGGTTTTTGAATGAGAACTGGATCAGGCTTAGGTGCCGGTTTGGGAATGAGAACTGGATCTGGTTTAAGTACTGGTGCTGGTTTTTGAATGATAGCTGGAGCTGGCTTAGGTGTGGGAATGATAGCTGGAGCTGGCTTAGGTGTAGGAATGATAGCTGGAGCCGGTTTAGGTGTGGGAATGATAGCTGGAGCTGGCTTAGGTTTGGGAATGATAGCTGGAGCTGGCATATTCATAGAACGATCATAATTACATATCAGCTCACAAGAGACGCGAGGGGTGTTCAATACTTGCCAATTTGGTATTATGACATAGTCGCAATCAACTCGTTCATCCGTCAGAGAGTCAAAGGAAAGAGTGGCCATTTCAAAAAGCAGAGGGTCAGAATGAATAAGCTGAGGCGAGAGGCCGGTATTTATACTCTGGCGAGCGGATGCATGACATCTGATAAGGCTCGACCGGATGACCTTTTAGATTATCGCTTGGTGCTATCGGCGAGGAAATAACTTTATCGCGTCCTGTTTATGGTTACATAATATCCTGCCATTAAATTTGAAACAGATTAGAACCGTTGCTGGTAAAGATTGAGATAGACTGATGAAGTGGCACGTCAGCGATACTATATATAGAGAATGTAATCAACCAACCAACCAACCTTGAAAAAAAAAAAAAAAATATTTTTTTTTTTTTTTTTTTTTCAGGTGCCACGCCCACCCTTGAAGCTTGTCTATATTTACTATCGCTAACATGACTACACGCTCATTGTGTCTCGACATTTGCCAGCAACGGTCGTCTAGTCACTATGTCTCGTAATGGGTTTTCAGCAAGATGTACACTAGAGAGTTAGATTTTTCTATAAAAGCCTATGATCTATTCTGATTTCATGAAAACCTACAATATCTTGTCATTTGTCAGACAAAAGTCTTGTTTTCAAAGCCAATATTGTATAAATTACGCTATTTCATCCTATTTTAAAGGAAGTGGGTCAGGAGCGAGTTTATGCATGACCGTACAGTAGAAGAAATAAATTCCACTCCCACCCACCCTAATAGATATACTATATATATACTATATATATAGACTGTAGCGCCATCTACAATGATTGGCTAAAGAAATATAGCTTTAGCAGCCAACTGAGAAATATAGCTTTAACGGCCAACTTAGAAATATAACTATAGCAGCCAACTTAGAAATATAACTTTAGAAATATAACTTTAGAAATATAACTTTAGAAACCAACCAACCAACCTTAAAAAAAAAAAAAAAAAAAAAAAAAACTTTTTTTTTTTTTTTTTTTTTTTCAGTTGGTTGGTTGATTAGTTGATTTATATTTTATTTAGTATAAATAGCGGCTCCGTACTCAAGCTACATTCATTCTGTCCTCATTGAAATAGCTTATTAGATATTTTCTAGTCTGACCAGACAATACGTCCTGTTTCTAATCTATTTACAATGGCTCTTATCAAGTACCACGAGATCACAAGCCAAATTTATTCGGGCATACCTTTAATTGCTACCGAAAAATTGGATGGCTCTAATATCGGTATTGGCTACGTGAAGAATACGTTCAGGATACAATCTAGAAACGTAGTGCTAGATGAAAAGACACGCCTTTTTAACTTGAACGCAATCTTGGAACCGCTGTCGGAAAAGGTACGGCTTATCAAAGACATTTTACATGACAATTTTATCATTTATGGAGAAGTATTCGGAAGCCACATGAAGAGAATAACCTATCGTGATTTTGAATCCGAAGCCGTATTCGGTAGCAATACTGTCTTTTTTCGGGCCTTCGACATCTACCAACTGGATTCAGATACGTTTATGAAGTATAGCGAAGCCGTGAACATTTTCCAGCGAGTGAAGCTACCCCACGTACCCATCTTAGATTTAGATTACCAAACGATAGGGGATCTGTACGAAAAAGTTGAAACGTATCCCAGCGCTTATGCAGAGTGTCCGCTAGAAGGATTCGTCATAAAGGCCGACGCCGAAGAATCTCCAAGGTCTAGGAAAATTTTTAAGGTTAAGCGTAAGCAGTTCAACGAACAAGCTCTCAATAAGTACAAGATCAAAAATTATGTAAATTATAATAGATACCTATCTGCGTACTCCAAAATCGGCGAAGACCCTGAGAAAATCAAAGAAGAAATGGTGAGCGATTCGCTAAAAGATATAATTTCAGTCTATGAAAAGGACGAGGGCTGCAGCTATGACTTGGACTCGATTCGTACAGAGATTGAAAACGAGGCGGATAAGCTTATAAAGAAGTTATCTGGACCAGTTAAGGAAAAGAAGGTTATCAAAGATGATAACTAAATAAACAACTAACTTAAAAAAAAAAAAAAAAAAAAAAAAAAAAAAAAAAATTTTTTTTTTTTTTTTTTTTTTTTTTTTTTTTTTTTTTTACATGCCACGCCCACTCATGGATATTCTATATAAATAGTGGTTCCGTACTCAAGCTACCATCATTCTGTCCATTGCCTCTGTTTATTGAAAGATCATAGCGCAATCATGTATCTGAAAATTTGTTTTGATACCAAGCCTGCACTCATCGCCGCTACTGTTGGTAGAGATGTTTATTTCATAGCCGTCGAAGTTGGCAAATATCTAGGCTACGCGTCACCTTACAACTTTGCACATCGATATTCCAACAAGGATCTGGCTAATCTATATCCCAATGCACAACGCTTGAACATGAGTTCCAGGCGCGTGTTTGATTTCAACGATATGCTGCACGTACTTGTGAAGACGCACCGAATGCCTATCGAGGAGATCTGCCGTATCCAGAAACTGTGGACCGATGGCCGGGTAACCTCTACGTATCCCAACATTATACCGTTCAGCAGAAGGATGGCCTTTGAAATCACAGTTCGAAACGAAGGCGAGATGAATTTACAAGATTGGCTTAAAGGGTATTACGAATACTCGAGGGCAGTTTGCGAACAACATACGAATATCTACGCACCCCCGTCGGTAGAATCCAGGTATGGGGATACTGAAGAAGAGAAACCTAGCAACTTTTCCATGCGTGTGAGAGCTGAAGGTATATGGTCTGTCAAATCGGGCGACATGCTTCAAGAATTGACTGCTACGGTTAAGAGAAAGTTTGAGGAAATAGAGAAAGACTATGTAGTTGACGAAAAAGACAGAGCGTATGAGTTGACCGTCAAGCTGGCTCGTAGAGAGATAGTTTAATTATGTTAAACTACCAACTAAGGTTTGTAAAAAAATGTTTGTTAAAAAAATGTTTGAGTCAATTAACCAATCAACCAACCTTCAAAAAAAAAAAAAATTTTTTTTTTTTTTTTTTTTTTTTTTTTTTTTTTTTTTTTTTGAAGGTTGGTTGATTGATTGATTGACTCTAGCTAGCCTATATATATCATGCTAAAGTAACAGTTTATCTAAATTTGCTGATGTACCATCACCTCTGTCAAAATTTTCAATTTTTTTTTAATTTAAAAAAAAAACGACTGAATTAAATTGCCTATTTTACTATGTATATGTAATAAGAATCACGATTCCACGATTAGTTTTCAAAAATATTTTTATTTTAAGATTACGTTTCTAAAGTTGGTCAAATTTGCAAAATTTTCAATTTTTTTTAAATTTGAAAAAAAACGACTGAAAAGTAATTAAATTGCTTATTTTACTATGTATATGTAATAAGAATCACGATTCCACGATTAGTTTTCAAAAATATTTTTATTTTAAGATTACGTTTCTAAAGTTGGTCAAATTTGCAATAGTCAACTCAAAGTCTAAATCTTCATTTTTGAAAATATACTTAATTCAATTAGCATTATAAATATATATATCAACCAACCAGCCTAACAGTTTATCTAAATTTGCTGATGTACCATCACCTCTGTCAAAATTTTCAATTTTTTTTAATTTGAAAAAAAACGACTGAATTAAATTGCTTATTTTACTATGTATATGTAATAAGAATCACGATTCCACGATTAGTTTTCAAAAATATTTTTATTTTAAGATTACGTTTCTAAAGTTGGTCGAATTTGCAAAATTTTCAATTTTTTTTAAATTTGAAAAAAAACGACTGAAAAGTAATTAAATTGCTTATTTTACTATGTATATGTAATAAGAATTACGATTCCACGATTAGTTTTCAAAAATATTTTTATTTTAAGATTACGTTTCTAAAGTTGGTCAAATTTGCAATAGTCAACTCAAAGTTTAAATCTTCATTTTTGAAAATATACTTAATTCAATTAGCATTATAAATATATATATCAACCAACCAGCCTAACAGTTTATCTAAATTTGCTGATGTGTCATCACCTCTGTCAAAATTTTCAATTTTTTTTAATTTGAAAAAAAAACGACTGAATTAAATTGCTTATTTTACTATGTATATGTAATAAGAATCACGATTCCACGATTAGTTTTCAAAAATATTTTTATTTTAAGATTACGTTTCTAAAGTTGGTCGAATTTGCAAAATTTTCAATTTTTTTTAAATTTGAAAAAAAACGACTGAAAAGTAATTAAATTGCTTATTTTACTATGTATATGTAATAAGAATCACGATTCCACGATTAGTTTTCAAAAATATTTTTATTTTAACATTATGTTTCTAAAGTTGGTCAACCCAAAGTCTAAATCTTCATTTTTGAAAATATACTTAATTTAATTATAGACCCATCCATATATTTTTCAGTCTTAATAATATTTTCATACATGTAATTGTAAAGTCTCAACTTAAACGTCTTAATTATTTTTTTATGCTGATAACCTCTTCAATACTAGCTTAATAGATTTTTTTTATAAATACTTAAATTAAGCCCCCTTAGCATATTTTTTTTATAAATACTTAAATTAAGCCCCCTTAGCATCAAAGTCTTAAATTAAACCCGTCCAATGTTGGCACTATATCTATCGCAAAAAAATGGGTCGAACGAGGTGTCAAAGACAGAAATTCTGCCATGAGACACCTCGTTCGACCCATTTTTTTACTCTCATTTTAAAGATTAACACAAGCTCTCTATGGGTTGCTCATTAGATGACCTCCTGATGGTCATCTTCAACGGTCCGGTCATTTGAGATTTGTATAATTCATAATCCTCATATTCAAGCTCAAAAAATTTCCTCACCTGTAGTTGGTATGTGGCAAGGAAGTCTTCGAACTTGGTATGGGACCTTTCTACAAATCGAACACCTATGGCTTTCACGAAGCTGAGCTTCATGTTAGCCTGGTATTTCACCATGGCCGAACCATCGAACATCTTATCAAATTCCTGTTCGCCCATGAACCCTTTCAAATGATGTTTGGCTTCGCTAATGGAGAAGATTCTCGTCTTAGCGAGCCATTTAAGTAAATCGATTTTAGGGTCCATCACGTCTCGGACGGTGAGGCCTGCATATTTTTCGGCAAAATGAAGATCTAGAGGGTGCCTCGAATAAATAGCCAGGTCCTCAGCCCGGACAAACAGGGTGCCATCAGTGGCCATTAAGCATTTAAAGGCAACGCCATAAGCATAATTTTTTACATGGAAAAACATGACTGACAGAGAGCTAATGTATCTAAGCAGCTAGTAGAGAGATCGACTAGCAATTGAAGAGCTCTCGCTGGACACTCGTATATATACCCGGTCTTATCAACAGGATCTGATAGTAATTTTATACGTTATCAAGAGGAAAGGCTTGCATAATATCCTGTCTCTCGGACAATTTTTAGCGATTTGATTATAACCGGGCTTCCGCTTCCTGAGGACATAATATCCTGTCTCTCGAACAATTTTTAATAGATCTGATTATAACCGGGCTTCCTGAGGAAATTGCATAATATCCTGTCAATAGTTCTGGGAAAATCTTATTATAGAGATCTGATTGTAATTTTAACCGGGAGCCGCTTATCAAGCATCCTGTCAATAGTTTCTCGAAAATCTTTTTATAGAGATCAGATCATAATAACTGGCTTGGCTACACTTAACCTTTAAAAATTTTAAATTTTACAAAAAAAATGTAAATTTTAAATGAAAAAATTAAATTTTTAAACTCAGATCCCTTAAATTTAGCTATCGATATTTTACCAAGATTCATATTTATCTTATAGCTAAGCCATATCCCTTGAAAATTACAATCGGTACGCATTCAATGTTGGCTTGGCTACACTTAGTCTTTAAAAATTTTAAATTTTACATACAAATTTTAAACGAAAAAATTAAAATTTTAAATTCAGATCCCTTAAATTTAGCTATCGATATTTTACCAAGTTTCATATTTATCTTATAGCTAAGCCATATCCCTTGAAAATTTAGAATTATACTGACTGCCACACTTAGTCTTTAAAAATTTTAAATTTTACACAAAAAAAATGTAAATTTTAAACGAAAAAATTAAATTTTTAAATTCAGATCCCTTAAATTTAGCTATCGAGTCTATATATTTTACCAAGTTTCAAATTTATCTTATAGCTAAGCCATATCCCTTGAAAATTAGAGATCAGATTATAATGACCGCCACACTTAGTCTTAAAAAAATTTAAATTTTACACAGTAAATTTTAAATGAAACAATTAAATTTTTAAATTCAGATACCTTAAATTTGTCTATAGATATTTTATCAAAATTATCTTATAGCTAAGCCATATCCCTTGAAAATTACAAGTTCAAATCGGTACGCATCCAATGTTGGCACTCTATCTATCGCAAAAAAATGGGCCGAGCGAAGCCTCAATGATCATGAGAGGCTTCGCTCGACCCATTTTTTTGCACCTCGTCCTGATCTTAAGACGAGGATTTATAGAAGTAGGGCTTGTTTCCCACCAAAACTTTTATTTTTCGGGGGAAATAGCCTAGCTCCAAGTCCCCATATCGTTCGCCAAACACATAGGTGTCCATGGGTACCGTTGCCAGGTACTCCTCCATGACATTCTTTAGATCGGCCAAGAAACTCTCCATTGTGGCATTGGATGAGGTTATGGCTGCGAGCTTAACCTGGACAGGCCGCCTCAGGTTTAAGCTGCATTCGATGGGCGTAAGAATTTCAATCGGCCCTTGAAATAAGGAATCAAACTCTCCTGGATGCATATCCATCAATATTTTTGCATCCTCCAGTCCAAAGACGCATGTCTTGGCTAAAGACGGGGGTAGTTTCAAACCCTCAGGAGCAATGTCCGTTACAGTTATATGGCACAAGTTCACCACTCTACTGGGGTTTTCATGCCCCATGTAATAGGCCACGTCTCGGCCTTTGATGAAAATTTGGTCGTCAAATGATAAAAAGCATGTTAATTTAACATTCAGTTCATCAGACAGAATTTGAAAAATCATTTTGGAAGTGAGAGGACTAGCTCAGAATGAAATGTCTCGTCCAGTAGCCTGTATATATACTAGCAGTAATCTTTAGTTCTATCTAAATTCCAAGTAAATATCTTATCTGCATCCTGTGACGCACGTCCTGTGACGCACATCCTCATGCTATCGGATTAATTATATAAATAATTTTATCGCGTCCTGTTCTAGAAGATCACGCGGAGCTGATCTCGTCATACATCCTGTTTTCTTAGTAAAGCCTGATAAAACGAGGTCACGAATCGGGTATATATACGAGCTGCCTCTAAGAGCCTGCATCATTTTGACTTCTGTTGCTATTGCCATAAGTCATGCTATTCACTATTGAACATCCACAGCTTGACGCTAAAATCCTATTCGTAGTCTCTGCGGATGGACTTTTGTTCGTCAGGGCCTCTGATGTGGCCAAGCTGATGGGCCGATCTTACGTGAAAAAAACAACCAGGCTGAAGGTGTGCGATCTCGTTTACAGGAGGGTCAGGCTACCTATCTCTCTAGCCAATACCTGGGTGTATCCAGTCGACGAGATACATTTTGGAGATGCCCTGTCGTCGTTGGGATTCGAGGCCATGCTGACATCCTCTAAAATCCAGATTCTAGACCCCATAGTACCCACCTCATGCATCCATAAAGCCATCCGAATTCGGATCGTGAGGGACTCTGACACATTCATAAATGAATTCTTAAAAGATTTCATAGACAGAACCATGCTGTTCTTCGATGGGGTCCACGATGACGACCCTCGCCTCCACGAAGATAGATTTGAGACTATTTCTTGGACAGACACCCCTCCGTCCAAAATCAAAGTCTTTGTGGGGGATCGATCTAGATGGTACAAACTGATGCCTTAAATCTGGAGGAGGCAAAAAAATGGGTCGAACAAAGTGTCTCATGGCAGATTTCTGTCTTTGACGCTTCGTTCGGCCCATTTTTTTGCGATAGATAGAGTGCCAATATTGGATGTTTATAAATTGAGACTTTGAATTGGTCTGAAATAGATAATAGTAATATTTCAATATTGAAACGATGCCTTTGAATCTGAGATAGCTAATGTCTTTGAGATAGAAATTTACAATATTGTATAAGGATTATTTTTTTTAAATCAACCAATCAACCAACCTTGAAAAAAAAAAAAAAAAAAATTTTTTTTTTTTTTTTTTTTTTTTTTTTTTTTTTTTTTTCAAGGTTGGTTGATTGGTTGATTGACTTGGATTCATTCTTTATAAATAGCCGTACTCATTCCTTCATTCTGTCTGAAATTTACAATATTGAATAAGGACATTTTTTAAATGAATGCTGTACCAATATTGAATATATTTTTTTAACAATTCGATAAACAAATAATATATTTTTAACGATTCGATAAACAAATAAAATATTTAAATAATAAATATTTTATTATTAAAATAAAATATTTAAATAATAAATATTTTATTATTAAAATAAAATATTTAAATAATATATTTAAATTCTAAATATTTATTATTCAAACCGACAACTTAATCGAATCGTGAAAAATTCTGACGGGGTGGAGTTGCTCGAAGAATACTTCTGGGGACTGTAATGTTTTGTTTAACAGTAGTAAGAATATGGAATTTCTTTTACTATAATGCCTCATAAAAAAATAATAATAATAATAAAATAAAAAGTTTATCTTGGTGAAATTGCCTACGATATTATCACAATCACGTAGACAGAATCATCCAAGATTAGTGTTTATGAATAATAATTAAAAAAAAATAAAATCATAGAAAGTTTTAAATTTTATTCACATACAAACGTCACGAGCTAAAAGACTGACATTTCTGGTAAAAATAATGTTCCTGTCGTTTTGAATTAATGAAGTATGCGCTCCACAAAAAAAAAAAAAAAAGGATATTTCAATATTAAGAAAAAAAAGTTGATTCTGAAATAAACCAATCAATTAATATATGGTAAAAAAAAAAAAAGAAAAAAAAAACTTATGAATGAAAGTAATGATCTGAAATAATATGTTTAAAAATATACTTATCCCATAATAACCTTGAAGAAACATTTGCAATGTGATGAAGATAACCATATTATCATAAGACAAAAGATTTTCAGTAGATTTTTAAAAATAGATAAATATGAAACGTTCAACATACCTGAAAAAGAAACAAATAAGATTTGTTAATGAAATTATGTATGATACATTCTCGACATAAACATACAAAAAACTTTACAAAGCATTCATCGATAAAATACACAACTAAATTTATTAAAATATCTTGCATTTTAAGAATTTTTAAACACGAAACATGTTTACTTTTCTAAGTTCAAATAATTAATTTCATTAAAATTTACCTGACATTTATAGAATTTTCTTTTATACAAATTTTTTTTAAAATAGTAACAGAAAGTACTAAGCCTATAATTAAAAAAAATTTTTGATTTATTAAATAAATTATAATTAGATGAAAATGTTGAATTCAAAATTACATTCTTTCAGCGGACACTTATAAGCTTTTTCATTACTACACTGGATTTCTTATGAATTCGATATACATTGTCATTTACAGTTTTTATCTGTGAAATGAAATAAATTAATTTTTAACTTTACAGAAAGTTATTTTCTTATGTGAAACAATTGTAACTTACAGAGTTAATACTTTTATTTTATTTTATTACTAGCAAACCCATGCGTAATTTTCGCACTTTATTTCTTTTGTTATTACCTTTAAAATTTGAAACCTATAAATATTATACCAATTTCACAGCCTAATTAAAATTTTAATTTACCAGAATCCAAATTATTATTATAACCTAGTAAATATTGTGCAATAGTGAAACCAGAATCATTTAAAGAAAAGTTTCAAAATAAAATTCGTGGTTGACGACTCAGTTTTCACACTTCCGCAGGCAGTACAGTTTTAGTAAAGAGCCCCCATGACGCCTTTTAAATTTTTATCGCCAAGTATGCAATGACATTTTATTTAATTTGGTGTAAATTTTTGTTTTTAAAAAAAATCTATTTTGATTATACTTTTTTACGATTACTTTTTTTAGTCAATTTATGATACTAATTCATATTTTGTTTATATCTTTAAAATATTGCTAGGTTTAAAATGACTCTTGCAAAGATTCTGAAGAAATAACTTTTAAAAATATATTTTCCATAAAATAATGTCCTTTTATCTTCTTGTATTTTATTAATTTCACCACTATCGTATCGTTTCGACATAAATTAATTGAAATTGGTCCACGTTAGAGAAATATTATATAGATTATAGTTTATTTTTTAAACTCTTTGAAGCATGGTAGTACAATAAATTTTATTCCCAAATGATTCAACTCACATTGTAAAAAAAAAAAAAAAAAAAAAAAAAAAAAATTGCTTTTGAGTCTTAGCGGTAAAAAGTCTTTTATTTCTTTTATTCAAATTCTGATCGTAATTTCTGGTATCTGTATATTAAAAGAAGAATAATTACCTTGTGCCTCAAATAGTGTTGAAAAGTCGAAAATAATAACTTTTAAATCTATAAAATTTGGTATAGGTAAAAGTATTAAATTGTACCTCTTAACTCTTTATATCACTGTGGAATGGAAAATATACCACATATTCGAACTTTTTCTGGTTTATTTCAAAATAGTTATGTTCGCTACACAAATTGTTATTTTAGTTTAAATTCTATTTAAAAAATATGTACCATATTACAAAAAATATAGTTTTCAGTTTTAATGGTATTTTTCAATTTGAGAATATAGATAATTTTGTGTTTGTGAGTAAAACAAAAATTTGTGTATTAAATATTTAATTTATCAAATGGGATTTTCAAAATTATTCTAAAATTTTTAGCATTACATTTTATTGAGGCTAGATTCTGTAACAACACAACTTAACAAAAATATATATGCAATGTTATTGTTGTAATAATTCTTCAATAATGAAAAATAAACTATATAAAAGTTATAATTATTGCAATATATATATATATATATATATACAGGTTGATTCAAAATATGTGTGACCAATTTCAGAGCATCAGAAATTTTTATTGAATTAATTTATTTACATGAAATTTTCAATGTGGTTTCCTTTAGCATAGTACACTTTACGTAAACATTTAGGCCAAGCCAACACTCAGAAAAAAAAATACACCGCCTTTCTATAGAATGTATAAGTGGCTATTTTCTAAATCCCTTAACTAGAAATACAGATTTCCGAACTATGCGCATAAGGCACGCCAATAAACTAAATAGACGCAATTATCGTGAATTTCTAGTGTACACATTTCTAGATGGTGAAACAATATTCTGAATACTCTAAATATTCTGAATCATTTATATTGCTAGAAATTCTCGCTTGATTTTCTAGAATTTGGTAATAAAACAAGGTTATAGTTGCAAAAACCCACCTCTTGTAGTCTCATTTATTTGCAGAGATTTTTAAATAACTTTGCCCTCGAGAATATAGACAAACACTCTAGGATTATAATAGGGGCTTCTAGAACTCGTTTTCCAAGGGGACTAGAATTTATAAAGATGACATGGAACTATTTTTTCTAGAGCCACAATTTAGATTCTAGTTGTCACTTTTTTAAGTATGCCCATAAAAAACAGTCACGAGGAGCACAGTCACGTGATGATGGTAGCCATTTCTCAGGAGGAAGACAATTTATTTTTTTTATCTTTCAGCCATTTTATAGTTGAATTTGCAGTATGACTTGGTGCAGAATCTTGGTGAAAAACAAAGTTTCCTTGAGGGTAAAGACGTTTACTTTCTTTGATCACGTGCTTCATAACTTTATTCTGATGGTATTTAGCATCAATTTTAGCCTTTGGTTCTACAAAAAATGGTTTTGTTAAGCCATGAGAGGACATTCCCATCCATACCATAACACATGACGGCCAACTTGCCTTTTGCAAAACAGCTGCGTCTTTGCGAAGCTTTTCGCGTGATTGCCAGCCATATTTTATTTCTTTTCGAAGTTTAGATAGTAATCCATTAGCAAAATAACTTTTTATTTTTATTTTCAAATGCTTTATTTATAACAGAATTTGAGCAACCATCCTTCAAAAGCTTTAAAATTTCGTTTCGGTTTTTAGTATCTAATTTCGGAGCCATAATTTACTCCCACTAATAAAAATTGCTAGACTGGTAATTTAAACGTCTGACTTTTAAAGTAAAACCGGTGGTAAAGCGATTAAATTTTCCCATAAATAGTTACGTGCTATTAAAATTGGTCACACTAACTTTGAATTAAACTGTATATATGTACACATAATTTTCAAAAGAAATTATCTTCAGTATTTTTATTATTTTAGTTTAAAAAACAAGCTCTAATTAGTGTTAGTAATGTTATAAATAATAATGATCCAGTTTCTATAATAAAATTTATTTAACAAAATATGTGAACGCATTAAATACACTCTTTCTAAACAAATTTATTTCCTATCTGTAAAAAGAAACTCCTAACATATTGTCTTTCACTTAGTTCAGCAGATGCTCTAAAAAGTTTAATAAATCATCCGGCTTAATAGATATGTATCGTCCGAGGCACTCAGAAAAGATTTTTTAGTAAAAATAAACTAAAAAATGGCCAAAATGTAAAACAAAAAGAAAAGAACTCCATAGTTTATTCAAAAACGCTGTAATAATCACATCACTTGCTTGGCGTAAGAAAATTAATAAAATTTTAACTGCACAAATTTTGATTTTTTGTATATACGCACGACAGAAACAAGAAGATATATGGCTCATAACAATAATTACCTATACATTTAATTGTAATAATAGTAAAAATAACTTTAAGTTATATGCATATATATGCATAAAAACTGCGTATATTTGCTATAACACTTCTGTATTAAGCAAATATATTTTTTGACGTTTAGAGTTGATATTATTAGTGGTACTTATCAACCGAAAAAAAAAAAAAATCTTATAATGTTGCTAATACTGATAGCTTTAAAATTCGAAAAAAAAAATGGTGAAATTTAAGATTAATTGCAGGATTATTTCTTCTTTCCTTTCTTTTTTTTTTTTTAATTCAGTAATGTAAATTTTAATTCATTATTATTAAATCTTTAATAAGGAATTATTTATTAAGCTATTGCATAGCTTTTATCGCGGGCTTTGAGCGCGGTGACCGAATCAAGAAATTCCCTAACGAAAATAAACCTAACACAGTTCGGCAGACTTCGGCAGACTTCGGCGCGGTGTTTGTGTGTGTGCGACTAGACGTATGCGTGTAGACTAGCTGCTAACTGCTCATAACTGATTCTATCTCTTTTAGACACAATGCTAGGTGAGACAGCGTGCTTTTTGGCCGCGTCCACGAGTGAGTTCGAGCCCGCGTCTAGTTGAACCTTAACGTGTATGTATATGGTACGAATGTACGAAGCTCGCACGGATCGAGACGAGCTGCTCCGAAATCGGACGAATACGTAAGCAACTGTTTGTGAGAAAGTATATAGGTGTAGGTATCTATCATCTATGTACAACAGTGAATAGCTGTACGCGTAAATTTTGTGTATAAAGTGTTTTAAATATGAATAAACAAAGTGCATTTATTAATGAATAAAGTGATGAAAAAATAGTGAAAGAAAATGAGTGAGTGCTCTATATACATACATTTTATTATTATCACAAACGCAGTATTTTTCTTTTTTTAATTTTTTTTTTTGAATTTATATATAATACTGCTATAAAAATAACCTAAATTTTTGATATTAAAATGAGCGATCTTAAAAGTAGCCCTCTTTTATACACACACACACACACACACACACACACACACATATAGTTTAAATTCTCAATTTAGATTCTCAATATGTATGTATATATATGTATATACAATACATACAATGAATATATATATATATATATATATATTCATTCTTCATCTATATATATATAAAAGAGCAGAGTCTGTCTGTGTGTGCTATGGGCCAAAAACAAATAGAAATACAGTTAGGCCGTTCAAAATTGGAAGAGATAGGTTTAAGAGGCCTGCAAGTCGAATGGGGATATTTTCGATTGTGTAAAGTTATTACGAGGGGCGAGAAGGGGGGAAGGGGAGGGGGGAGGGATAAAAATAGTGTCAGATCGTTCAAAATTGGTACATAGAGGTTTTCGATACTTACAAATCGATTGCGGATGATTTTGAATTTGTAAAATTATTAGGAGGGGCGGGTAGGGGGGTGAGGCGGTAAGGGGGGGCTATGGAGCAAAAACAAATCGAAATACAGTTAGGCCGTTCAAAATTGGTACAGATAGGTTTAAGAGGCCTGCAAGTCGAATGGGGATATTTTCGATTGTGTAAAGTTATTAGGAGGGGCGAGAAGGGGGGGGGGGAATAAAAATAGTGTCAGATCGTTCAAAATTGGTACATAGAGGTTTTCGATACTTACAAATCGATTGCGGATATTTTCGAATTTGTAAAATTATTAGGAGGGGCGGTAAGGGGGGGGGGGCTATGGGCAAAAACAAATAGAAATACAGTTAGGCCATTGAAAATTGGTACAG
Organism: Salticus scenicus; assembly: GCA_963930645.1. Lineage (NCBI taxonomy): Eukaryota > Metazoa > Arthropoda > Arachnida > Araneae > Salticidae > Salticus > Salticus scenicus. The sequence continues at coordinate 25,782,864 of OZ005653.1, forward strand.
ATAGGTTTTAGAGGCCTGCAAATCGAATGGGGATATTTTTGAAAGTGTAAAGTTATTAGAAGGGCCGGGGAGGGGGGGCAGAGGGGCAAAAAAAATAGAGATAGATTATTCAAATTTGGTACATCGATGTTTTCGATACCTACAAATCGATTGCGGATATTTTTGAATTTTGAAAATTATTGGGAGGGGCGGGAAAGGGGGGGGAGCGGAAGGGTAAAAATAAAATAAATAAATAATTATAATTGCATAAGTTGATAAAAAATGCTATGCAATAGCTTTACCGCGGCAGTATCCGAGTGCCACACGTATTTTTTATTTCTAGCACATACACATGCATGCAGCAAAAAATAATATATATATAGATGCTTGTAAAGATGTATACATTAGAAAAAAAAGAGCTTTAATGCGCTTAAAAATGAAGTTTTAGAATAACATTAATTTATTTTTTAATATATTAAAACCAAGATTTCATTATTTGCTGTGAGCGATGATTATTTACAATTAAAGAACTAATACAGGGACCAATTTATTTTTTTTTTTTTTTTTTTTTTTGCTTGAAAGGGTTAATTCTAAGAAAAACTAGCACGCGGGATAAACAAATCTACTAAATATGCCTGTGCACATTCACGCAGTACAAAAGGTTTATTAAAATTACTAATTATAGAAATCATTTTTAAAGAAGAATTTAGACAATTTTGATCTTAAAAGTATAAACAGTAAATACCAAAATAATGTCAAATTTGGGTTAATAAGCGACATTTATTTATTTATTTATTATTATTTTTTTTTAAGTAAAGAACATCGATAGCTTAGCTTTATTTAAAATTATCCCACACGTATAGTCCAACCATTCGTTCTAAATGTAAGGTATTGGTGAGTTTGTTTTTGAAAAATATTCAAAATTAAAATTTCCACTTCCCGTGGGTACTCTTTCCTCGGTGGAAAGGGCGTGAGTGATTTTTCTATATAATATTGAAAACAATTAACTTCTTTAAGGCAGTTTTTTTATAAATTAGTTTTTTCTTTCTTTCTTTTTTAACTCAGGTAAAAATAACTTCATTGTGCGCATTTATGCGAAGTTTAATTTTATGCTGTGATATTAAAATTTGATTAAAAATGAAATGGAAAGCTCATCTTACGGTCGATTTGTACCAAACATTTATAGGTGCTAACTTGTGTCAAAGTGCATCTATGTATAAATTTGTATGAAATTTGGTGTGTTACGTCTTGAGCTATAACCTCCTAAAAATTTTGCTACACACATAGGCACGAAGACGGACAGATAGAAGTTTCAAAAAATGGTTAATTTGTGTTCTAGATTTCTCAAAACATGTAAATTAATCATAAACCAGAAATTAAATAATTTTATGGATTCGATGTTTTCTCCTATTGAATGTGGATGAAAACTAAAAAGTGTATCTGTATGTGTGGTTAGGTATAAACATGTTTTGGAAAGAGTTAATAATTTTGACAAAATCTTTTTTGATAAGATGTACACTAACGATATGAATTAATAGAGATTTTCAGTTGTACATTTGATTTTAAGTTTTCTACTCACATCCGAATAAGTTTTATATACTTAAAAAAAAAAAAAATTCAATACACCACAGTGGTTGAAAAAGTGCTAACACTTTGTGAGGTAAATGTTAAACATTAATAAACAGTTATTTGAATTTTTTGGGAGCATTGATTTGGGAACATTTCATTAAAAATGTCCTGCAAATTTACTCACAAAATATGCATATAAAACATTTAGTCAAGTTTGAGCAACTAAGTGCAGAATCAAGGTCATTTGCGTAAAAGGCATGAACACTCAACCAATAGACCACCTTTACATATGCTTTACAGTTACTTAGTAGTTTTATTAATAAGTGTGTTCAATAACTTTTATATATTACAAACTAACACTTAATGCTGCAGAATTTTAGATAGTGCACTTAAAAAAATTAAATACGGCTTTATTTACAACAGACTGGAAATCTACAGCACAAAGATTTGTCGATTTTATAACTCGCTTGTCGTGTTTCACACCATCATTTTTCTTTTTGACTGTGCATTATATATTTTTGTAAATGTTACTTATTTAATATCAGTATTATCTGTCAATATGCTGATAAAAATTATTCAATTATTAAACATTTTAACACTCAACTTAATATATTTTCTAAAATGTATAATATGCGTTAAATTTGTGGAAACGTGTTAAACGCATTAAATCCTTTACCTGTAAATAAGAAAATAAATAAACATATAAATAAATAAATATACAGTGGAACCTGTAAAAGTGACCACCTTGGTAAAGTGACCACCTGACTAAAGTGACCATTTTCCTGACTAAATTGACCATTTTCCAATTTAAAAGAGACTTTATAAAGTGACCACCTGCATATAGTGACCATTTTAGCCGGTCCCTAGGGTGGTCACTTTAGACAGGTTCCACTGTATATATTTTTTTAAGTTATTTTTTTATTTTATTTTATTTTTTTTTAAGTAATTATTCAAACAATATTTCGTTTTAGATAATTTCTAAATCATCAAATATATTTTTTAATTATTCATTTATCTTTTTTTAATTATTATTATTGTGAAGTTAAAAAATTTATTTTAGAATGTCTAATATATTTAATTATATATTTTGTCGTATTATAATCATAAAAGCATTGTATATTATCTCATTCATAACTTTTCTAATGAATTGTACATTTTTATTCACAATTTGTTATTATGTTTTTTTAGAAAAGTACATAAATACTTAATTTACATTTCAAAATGCAAGCTTGACTGAATTCTTTTATCTGGAAGAAAATTAAAGGAACATCATTAGACAAAGGATTTATATTGTATTGTATATAAATAGAAAAAATGCTGGTTAAATTCTGTGGAAATTAATATATATATATTGAAGTTGAAAGAGTGTGTTTATTGTATTTAAGTCGGTTCTTTAAATCATTATGAATTATAATTTAATTATCATTTTTGTAATTTGTTAGCTTCTCTTTATATGTAAATGCAACACTATTTTTTTTTTTTTTTATCATTTAGAGGAGAGAAAGGATTAAGTTTAAATAAACAAAAAGTAATGAATACTTCTACTTATGAATATCTAATGAACATTTCTTTATTCTGTTTCTTTCTTTTTTTTTTTTTTTTTTTTTTTTTTTTTTTTAAGATTTAGAATTACGTTTTAAGAACAAAATCTTTAATTCGAAAAATATTATTTTAAATTATAAATGAAAATGTAACGTATAGAATGTAAAAAGGAAAGAAAATCTTGTAAAATATGTAAACTAAAAGAATATTTTATTTTTTGAGAAGCTTTTAAAAGCTTTAAAAACATTTGAAATAAATACATGAATTTAAATGAAACATTTTCTCGTGCATTGAAAAGAATAGAAATTATATTTTCAAATTTTTAAAACTGCATAAATTTATTTCGCTTTGAACAATATAACTTGTATCTATTATAACTAAAAAAATAGGTATGCATTGTATTCTTTCTTATAGGAACTGAGGAAAAACAGGTGACAATGAAAGTATTACAACTTACCAAAGCACAATGCTACTTTGAGGAATTTTCATAACTGTTTCTGTTTGTTTTTCTTTTCTTTTTTTTTTTTTTTTTCTTATGTACACTTTAGAACATTTTGATGTAAATTTACTCACAAAATTTGCATAGAATTTTTTTTTTTATTTTTATGTTTAAACAACCAAGAATAGAATCAGGGTCCACTGCGTGAAAGAAACTTGAAATATACTAGGATAGATTTAAACTGTATAAATTTTGTGATAATTTTGTTTAGTTACATTATAGTAACATATTTTTTTAAATTTGTAAATGTTTTATAACTCACGTTGAAAGAAACTGTTTTCGAACTATTAACTACATAAAAAATTACGTTTTTTATTATAAACTGCAATTAAAAGTATATACACTGTTAAAAATTTCAGGCCAAACACAAATCACTATATGGAGTAAAGTCATAAGAAATACCATAATATGATTCAACCTCTCTTTTAAGTATTTTACTTCTTGCGATTGAATTTAAGTTGCACCTAATCTTGGAGCTACCATACATCCCCTCACAAAGAAAGTATGAAACAGTAAAATTCCTACTAAAACCAAACCAAGCTTAAATTAAAAGTGTGGTTGAAAACATAGGGTAAAGTGAAAAATTTGTGCAAGAACTCAACTATGAGCAAAAATAAGACGCATGGAAAATTTAGCCCCTTTTATCAAAATCAAGGAAACATAATTAGCGGGCAAAATATCGTTGCACAGTACCATAGTGTTTGACTCGAGACAAGAAGGTCTTCATTTCAATCCCCGTCTGGGTCGAATTTAGATTTTTTTTTTTTTTTTTTTTTTTTTTAACATAATACCAATATTTGGTTCAATTTAAAATTACCAAATCATGGTAAAGGTTAAACCATCGAGTGGTTGCTGCTACTTTAGTACCAAGTTTTGGTTTAAGCTAACACCAATTGTTTAATAGTATAAGTCAGTAAAAAGTAAATTTATTTAGATGTATTATACGTAAATTTCAGTGCGGCATCTAATTCCTAAACTATTCAAGCAACATGATGCTGATAATTTCATATATAATAATATATTATCTTGGGAATCTGCATGAATAAATACTGCGGAAATTGAAACAAATATAACACATCGTTAGAATAGATAAACGACTTATGTAATATATTTCCATTGTTTTAGCACTGTTGTGATAAATATATATTAAATGTATTATCTTTGTATTCAAATACAACAAAACTAATTTTCAGATAAAGAAAAGTAAAAATTTTTATTTAAGAAAATTATTCTTGTATAATTGGATTTCAATTAAAATTCCATATTAGTAAAAGAGTATTTGTCAAGTATTTAAGCACTTAGAGCACTAAATCAAATCCAAGTATAGGATAGAGAATTAGAATGGCTAAAATAACGAATATCACCTATTCATACTTTTAAAATTCATTTTCAAATACCATGTTTTACTTAATTTTGTTAATTTAAACTTACACTATTGTAACAAAACTTCTTTCATTCATAAATATCGTTGCTCCAAGGTAAAACATCGAGCTACGAAACAAAAGATTGTAGGTCCGAGGCAATTTGCTTTATTTTTTATTTTTTTGTTTGTTTGTTTGTTTAAATATATATTATGCTTCTTTCTGATTTGTTCGTTGGGTTAGTTACGTTTATGTTAATTATTTGATTAATGTTGTGCAGTTTCTAGAAATTTCGAATTCTGTAATATTCTGTTCTAGAAAGATCAATATTGGTATACAAACTGATGTAGTATTTAGTTGAATTGAAAATTAAAGTCTCGAGCTGAGCTTTAACTTCTCTGTGTTATTTCGCCTTTTGAACTTATCCATGAACAATTAATTAATGCACGCTCATATAATCTATGTGACATTATTTTTTCACTCAATAGCTAACAAAAACGCCAACATTGTCAAAATATTTCGCGATTTTCTTTCATAAAAGTTATAAAAATATATTTAATGTTATGAGAAAGCGTTATATTGCTCATAATAGGGGTTGAAAAGATTGGTTGAAAAATAAAATCCCTGAAAGCATTAGCTATTGAATAAACCATATTTCAATGAAAAGTAATGAAAGTTCTATTCAACAATTATTTATTTATCTTAATTTATATCAGAATAACAGTGACTGATTTTAAATAATTTGTATTACATATTTTAGTTATTTTATTTTTTGTTTTTACTGCGAACACATAAATTACATACACATACTTAAATAAAAGAAAAGGGAAAAAAAACTTAATTGAGATTTTAAAATTAAATTCTTCAATAATAAATATTAGTTTTTAATCATTTAATTTAAAAATAACTTCTTCAGAATTATTTTATGGTTCCATAAGTTTGAATAAAGTTAATATACTACATTTGTGAAATTTAATATGTTATTAGAAGATATAAAATAAGCTAATGCATTTTCCTTTTCTTTCCGTATTATCGGAAACATGAATAATTATTTAATGATTACGATTTTTTCTTTCTATTTTCTATTATCTGTTATCATTACTGGCAAATGAAAGCTATTCATTTAGTCGAAAAAAGGAAGTGCTTTTTCTTTTTAATACAAAAAATTAATGAATAAAATTAGTTCATAATAGATAAATAAGTATTTATTTATTTGCAGAAAATGGATTTGTAGAAATAAAGCAAGATGAAAATGTACGTTGAATACGCAAATGACCCCTGCTTAACAATAAGCAAGTCTAAAAAATCATAAAATAATTCAATTAAATTAGAAAATAAGGTTAAGAATTGTCATTATTAAAGTTATTCTATTTATATTAAAAATAATTATCTGCATGATTAAATGTCAAATATATATATATATATATATATATATATATATATATATGTATATATATATATATATATATATAATAAAGCTGAGAATTGAAATTAAATATCTTATATAGAGGCTAAAAAAATCTTCATGGACATTTCTTAAATGTATATATTATTATTATTATTATTATTTTATTTGTTTAGTTCATCTTTCAAATTAATTGTATTTTTCCTAGCAAGATTAGTCGTACCCTATAGTATTTGGCTTGGCATAATATGGCCAATATTGTTTGAAATCTGAAGAATTATATGATCCTGTTGATAAAATTGCTCAGCTTTTGAGAGTTTTTAAAAATTTTCAACTTGTTAATAAGTTCATCACTGTTTGTTTTTGTTAAAGCATCATATGGATAGTTTATTATCTATTTATTGTCATTTTGCAATTTATACCTCTAGTTTTAATCAGTTTCTTATTTGTGAATACGAAATTTTGCGGGTAATAATCAAGTAGTATTGTGGATTTTTTTTCATAACTATAATATAAAAAAGGCCTATCCAATAGTCTAAATCTTTTAATAATTTTAAACATTAAAAGGTTTTAATTTTTAAAATTATTACACCAATAAGTTTTCCACGGCAAAATTGATACCAACAAAGCTTATAGCACGTAAAAATTGATCTAATTCATTATAAGTCTTTAGCAGTTATAACATTTATAACTGTTTTCATGAATGTGAATTGTTCCTTATACACTGGAATATAAATATACTGGAGAATCAATAAAGCCTACTTCGCAATTTACGTAATCTTTAGAAAATAGTCTAAAATTTTCTGAAAGCAAATACAATTACAATTATACGCCTAAATCTATACCTTTATTTCACATTTTTATAACACCTCTGATAAAAATAACTGACATTTTTATCCTCCAAACCAATTCAACACACAGCTGTTTTGTCTGAATTTTTTACTTTCCTATCTCCGGCTTCATAATCTACGAAATGATTATATGCAATCCTTATTCAGCACTGACGAATTTCGCAACATTTAAAAGTGTAGGTTACAATGTATGTGAAATCTCACAATATATTAAAAATAAAAGTGATACCTGCTAAACGAATTTTTGAATTACAAAAATCTTCGATTTTCAAGTGCGAAAAACATGAATCCAAAGTACATTACTGTTCATTCCTTTCATCTATCGTTTGTGTGATTGTATACCTTCTTTAAAAATTAAAAGGTTGCAAGCTTTGGTAAATTTTGAGTATTATTAGATGATATAAAATAAACTAATTTATTTTCATATTTTTTACAATTATGGATAATTATTTAGTAATACACACACACATATATATAATTTATTTATTAATTCAACTTTTTCTTCGTGGTGTTTCATCGTTATAATAAGGAATTACACACACACACACACACACGCATATATATATATATACATATATATATATATATATGTATACATATATATACGATTACTTATCTTAATGCGTCATTAAAGCACATTCACTTAACAGAAAAAAAAAAGTGCACAGTGTTTTATATGCATTGCTAATTTTGAAAACGTAATTACTGAAAGATGATAACATATATGAAATTAATTCTTGTGGAAAATAAATTTGAAAATTTTAGAATTGTTATTATTAATATTATTTATTTATTTACTTGTTTTTGTAATACAAAATTTCTGTATTATTAGCGTGTATATAATTTGGTAACACATCGAATTAATAAGGAAGCACCACAGAACTGGCGTTAAATTATTACTTCCAAAACTTTGAATAAACACCATAAGATACAATAATCTCGACTGGAGCACTCGTGCCTACTTTGTTCGCCTGATGAAGGGTCGTTTGTTTTTTCTACCCGAAACAAATGTTGCACGATTATTGCATTTTATGGTGTTTATTGAAAGTTTTGTAAGTAATAACACATAAAATTCATTTTTAAGCAGAAAACTATATTTTACACAAAAATATAGTTTATTAATAGTACAATTGTGTAATTTTTCAAGAATACTTATTAAAGCATTGCTAACATTAGTACAATAAGTATTACAAGCTACAGTAACTGTATGGAATTTAATACAATTTTTATTACATTTAGAATTACATATCTTGAATAGATAATGATAATTAGTAATTTTAGTCTTGATTAATTAATAGAAGTTTAATATATGTCTAATTTTTATTTCAATTGTAAACGCAATTTTTAGAAAAACATTGTTGTGATTTTAATAAATAGTTTATGTTTAAATTACATGGGATTTTCTTATGTAGCTATAAAAAACAATACCTATAAATACTCTCCAAGTAAAAGGGATATAACAGTAAAAAGGGAAATGGTCAAAATATTTTCCTACGCATTGTTTCTATTTCCGTTATTTACTTTTATTTAAAAAAAATTAATAATAATAATAAATGCAGTTAGATGTAGAGCAGAATGTTGTATAAACGTTGAAACATTTTGCTTATGACAAAAATTTACTGTCAGATTGTGTAACTTTTATTTGGCATTATATTTAATTAAAGCTACATTATAGAAGATTTTAGTATCAGTTTTAAAATAAAATAAAACAAATAAATAAATAATGATAATAATTGCCAACTATGCAATCAATTCTTATTAATAAAATAAATTAGTAGTCGTAGACCTTTTAGGAATAAAACCATGTTGAGATAATGATATTAAATTGTTTACCTGCTGAAAAACCTTATCATGCACAATAATTTCAAATATTTTAGAAAAAGGACTCAAGATGGCAATGGGTCGATAATTTTTACAATTACAGGGTGACAAGAAATAACTTGGACGAAGTTTCAAACCAAATATCTGTAACTGCCACTATCGCAAACTCATTTTGGAAGATGTTGTCTTACCTTGGTCGCAAAAGTTCTTAGTAAACAAAAAATGGACCTTCCAACAGGATTCTGCACCTGCACACAGAGCTAAAGGCACTCAAGATTGGTGCAAGACAAGTTTTCCTGACTTCATTGGAGCTCAAGAATGGCCACCGTATTCCCCAGATTTGAACCCAATGGATTATTCTGTTTGGTCAATCTTGGAGACAAGGGTGTGTGCTAAATCTCATAAAACTTTGGCATCCCTAAAGGAATTCTTATGCAAGGAATGGGATAAAATACCAGTAAGTGAGTTGCGGCCCATAGCCGAAAATTTTGTGACACGTTTAAAGCTCTGTATTAAAGCTAAAGGTAGCCAATTTGAAAATTTGTAAATATAATCGACAAAATAATGTATTCCTATTTATTGAAGTTTGGTCGTAATATTTTCATTAGCATTAAAGTTATAATGTATCATGTGTGTCCAAGTTATTTCTTGTCACCCTGTAGTTGAATCCCCTTTTTTAAAAACAGGAATAATTTTAGTAAGCTTCCAACCATCAGAAAAAGGATTAATTTTTAAGGAAATATTAAATAAAATAAGAAGAGGATATATCAACCCATCAGCTTTAGCTTATATATATATATATATACATATATATGTTATAATAATTATGTTTTAATGCTATATTTTTCTTTGAAAGTTTTCTCTCTGATGTAAATAAATAAACTCTAATTTAAAATTAATAAAAATTTATTAAATAAATTTAGATAAACTTTGATTTAAAATATTCAATTAAATAGCAACTACAATATCAAAAGAATCGATAATTTATTAAATTAAAAAGTAATTTTCGAAGAGAAATGATTTATGGTCTGAAGAATGCAAATAAATTAAACACAATTAGACTTTCTGCGAATGAAAATAAATCATTAGAACAGATAAAATTGAACTAAAATATATTCCATTACATTCCTTCCATAAGAGCATCCTAAAGCATAGTTTAATAATAATAGTAATTTTTCTTTGAATTTGATACATTCTTTTCATATGCAAATTCCGCCACATATATTATTTCTTAGAACAAAAACGATTACTTTTTTTTTTTTTTTTTTTTTTTTTTTTCGAAATAAGAAATTAATGCATGTCTATGGCTCATGAATATTAAATAAGCATTCATTTTCTTTAAAGAGAAATACATATATAGACACAAAAGATAATAAATACTATATGCAAATGATATTAACTTCGAAGAGAAAAAAAAAAGCAATACAAAGAAAATGAATAAACGTAAAATTTTGAATAAAGAAAATGAATAAATATAAAAATAATGGATTAAAAAAAAAAAAAAAAAAAGAAGAGGAAATGGAAAATTATTTTAATATTTTTAAACTTTACTCAATGTAAATAATCCCTGATGCTTAAAATTATAATAAAGTAAAAATAATTTACTTCAAAAATAGGTATTTAAAAGATCCGAATGAAATATAATGCGTAGAATTTTAAAAATATAAGGTATATTTTTTGTAAAAAATTCTGGAATTAATATTTTTAATTCAGAAATATAATTTTATTAAGACGAGGAATGACTATAGAAAATTTTAATAAAACCAATCGAAATTTTAAATTACAGCCCATCTAAAAACTTTATTTTTTGTACCTCTTTTAGTAATATGATATTATAATTTATCGTCCTCTGTTATATTATAAATTTCGAATAAAAAAACTGTTACTAATATGAATTAAAAATATTTAATAATTTTATCTTTAGTTAATTCTATATTAATATATATTATATATATTTACGACTAGCAGGCTACGCCTGCTTCGCTGGTTACTATTTTTAAATGAATCACAATAATTAATAAATTCTCAAAATAGCATTAATTTTTATCATGTGATAAAAAAAAGAGAAAAAAAAAATTCTGATCGGAAAAAAAAGTCGCACCGGGTCCCCACTGCCTTCGGCAGCTGCGCGCACGTATTCCTTCACCATCCTTATGACTTCTCGAAATTCTATGTTAATACTCATAAACTTTCATTCTCAAGAAAATGAATTAAAAAATATATCATTTAGCATCGGGTAAAATCTCACACCGGGGCGCCACTGCCTTCAGCAGCGCTGACCCATGCCCGCCGCGCGCGCACGTTTGAGGATATATGTGCGCTGTACACGCATATTCCTTCTCAACTCAAACTTTTATTATTAAGAAAATAAAATTTAAAAAAAAACTTTTATCATCGGGAAAAATCTCGCACCGAGTCCCAAACCCATGCGCGCTGCGCGCCTATTCCTTCCCCACCGTTCCAGCCCCTCCTAATTAACTTGCATATACCAATTTTGAACGGTCTTACTCAATTAGCTGAGATGCAATAGAAAACCTGATCAGGACACTTTAAATTGTAAATCAGGTGAAATCTCGAATTCCACTTTCGATAATGTAAAAGAACTTTAAAATATCTTTCGAATGATGTATTAGAAATAATTTAATCATAATTAGAATATGAAATATTGGAATTTAAAAATATTACAGCGCCATCTGGCGGTAGAAATTTCTGTAATCTATTGTTCCATTCCAGATCAACAAAGCTTTCAAATGATGTATTACTCATGAAATTATTTTAATTAGTAGATAAGATACAAAAGAAAACCTAATCAGGACACCTCAAAACGTGTAAATCGGGTGAAATCTCGAATTCCATTTTCGATAATGTAAAAAAACTTTAAAATGTGTATCAACTCAAATAAGCTTTCAAATGATGTATTACTTATGAACTTTTTTTAATTAATAATTGAGATACAAAAAAAAACTGATTCAGGACACCTCAAAACGTGTAAATCTGGTGAAAACTGTCGATAATATAAAAGAACTTTAAAATATCTTTCCAATGATGCATTAAAAATAATTTAATCATAATTAGAAATTGAAATATTGAAATTTGAAAATATTACAGCGCCATCTTGCGGTAGAAATTTCTGTAATCCACTTGTCGATTCCAAATCAAAAAGGCTTTTTAATGATGTATTACTTATAAAATTATTTTAATTAGTAGCTGAGATACAAAAGAAAACCTAATCAGGAGACCTCAAAACGTGTAAATCTGGTGAAATCTCGAATTCCATTTTCGATAATGTAAAAGTACTTTAAAATGTGTATCAAGTCAACAAAGCTTTCAAATGATGTATTACTTATGAAATTTTTTTAATTAATAACTGAGATATAAAAGAAAACTGATTCAGGATACCTCAAAACGTGTAAATCTGGTGGAAACTTTCGATAATTTAAAAGAACTTTAAAATATCTTTCGAATGATGTATTAAAAATAATTTAATCATAATTAGAAATTGAAATATTGAAATTTGAAAATATTACAGCGCTATCTGGCGGTACAAATTTCTGTATTCCACTGTTCGATTCCAAATCAAAAAAGCTTTCTAATGATGTATTACTTATGAAATTATTTTAATTAGTAGCTGAGATACAAAAGAAAACTAATTCAAGAGACCTCAAAACGTGTAAATCTGGTGAAAACTTTCGATAATTTAAAAGAACTTTAAAATATCTTTCGAATGATGTATTAAAAATAATTTAATTGGAATTTGAAATATCGAAATTTTAAAATAACTGGCGGTAGAAATTTCTGTAATCTACTGTTCAATTCCAAACCAACAAAGCTTTCAAATAATGTGTTACTTATGAAATTATTTTAATTAGTAGCTGAGATACAAAAGAAAACCTAATCAGGACATTCTAAAACATGTAAATCACGTGAAATCTCTAATTCCATTATCTACGGTAGTTTTATTAATGGAAGTAAAAAGAAAAATAAATATTTTTTATTTTCCCAAAACCTATATATACCACGGTAGTCGGGTAATGGAAGTAAAAAGAAATAGAAAAAGTATTTTTTAGTTCCTTCAAATGTATTTTGTTGCTATGGAAACTCCTATCGTCTATTGAAAGATAGATTACGTGTTAGAATAAAATTTAATTTGCAATTAAAATGTAACTGCTTTGTTTATTAATGAAAATTGATGAAATTTTAACTTAACTGCAGGTTGGTTTTGTGCTGAATAGGTTGTATATTAAGTGTTGTGTACGAAAAAGAAAATTTGAAGCACTTTGAAATTTGCAATTTTTAACCCCAGTTAAAGATCATGTGACATTAATGACTTGCACATATTTTGTTTCCGTTAGAGACAGCCGTTAAAATCGTCTGCTGAATGCTGATAGAATGCCTCTTTTTAAGCAATAAGGATTTTTGGTCATTTTTCGATCGACATGGGTCAACACATTTTAATTAATATCTCCGAAACTAATTAAGATTTTTAAATTTTGTTTCGAGAAAAACATCGGAAAGGCTCCAGAGCATCCGTATGTCAATTCTTGTACTTCTGCGTTCAATAGGGGCTGAACGTATAAAAGAACAGACAGACAGACAGACAGACAGACAGATAGACAGACAGACAGACAAACCTTTCCATTTATTATTATAGAAGATATGTAAATTAAAAATTTAGCGAGTTTAAATAAAATCATAAATAGTTGATGATTCATTAAAAACAAAGGACTTGTAAATAAATATTTCTTGTTATCAGAAAGCATATATATTCAACAAATAAGTTTGAAATGCATATATAAATATATATATATAAACACAACAAATCCCTCTAAAATCGTTTCTAACACGGTTCAAAATATTCTAAGATGTTTCATTAAACAAGAGGTATTACTGTTCAACAAATAATGTAATATTTGCAGATATTAAGCACGTAATTATCAGTCCAACGCTGACGTAATTGAATATTATGTAAAATATTTTTCAGAGAAATTGTTTCTGTTTATTAATTAATTATTTTCACACGTTTGGTTATAAATTTGAAATAACAATTAACTCTTTACTTTGACATGTTATAATTTACCAAATTATAAAATATACATAAAAAAAATTACTGCTGCATAAATTTATAAAGTAATACGTACATGGAATATGTACACGCATAGGTGTGTGAACTTGTACGGGTTTTAACACCAGTATTTTTTTGCAAAACAAAATATCATGTTTAATCGCAGAAAACTGCTAAAAAACTTAACAAAAAATGCAATAAAAAATTTCCAGTAGCAAAAAAAAAAAAAACGTACAAGTTGGTAGTTATGCGCATGTATTAAATTGAAACGTATATTAAAATGCAAAATATTAAGTATATTTATTATAACATTATGCAAAAAAATATTCTTATTTCATAGGGTTGTGTATATAAACTTAAATATATATTTTGGTTGGCTCGCATGAATATCTGTTATATCGTGACCCGTCAAATAAACCCAAGACAAAACAGCCACGGCAAAAAAAGCCCCGACAAAACAGCTCCGACAAATGAGCCCGAAGGACAAAAAAGCCCCGACAAAATAGCCCCAGACAAAATAGCCCCAAGACAAAATAGCCCCGACAAAATAGCCCCCGACAAAATAGCCCCAAGACAAAAGAGCCCCCGACAAAATAACCCCAGAAAAAATAGTCCCCCGAAAAAACAGCCCCCGACAAAACATCCCCGACAAAAACCCCCCCATAAAATGGCTAAAGACAAAATAGTCCCCGACAAAATTTGTATGTATCTTTCTTTGTACAGTCACCCCCCCCCCAAAAAAAAAACGCCCCCCCCCCACCTAATTTCGCCATAAGTTGTCGTAGAAACATGTGATTGGTACCTATCGATTTGTAATAACGTCTAGTTTATAATGGTATAGTTAGATTTTGCTTAAGGGGTCATCTACATATTAAAACTGGCATCAACTTCATTTTTTTCAATGGTAATCCCCATTTTTTATAATTTATTTGAATTCTTTGGATCAAATCATCACGGAAAATGGTATAAATTATATATTTTGCTCAAATTTTCATAGAGTTATAAGCTGTGAAAATATGAGGAAGCTAATGTTAAATGAATGTGACAAACATTAATTCATATCTTCCAAAATAATTATGTTATTCAAATTCTGTTTTATATAAATATATATATATATATATATATATACGATAAAAGGAAGTGACCCAAACATATTACATGCATATTTTTGATAAAAAAACATTTTTTGAATTATGAAGATCATTAATTATTTCATATTTGAGAAAATTATGAATTATGACCTATGTTAGTTTTTTCATGAATAGAACGGGCATCATCAAAAACATGGGTTTCCAAATTTACAGCTCGTTCCTAACATTATTTTATGAGTTACAGTGATATTTCATTTTTTACTGCTGTTAGGGGGCCGTCACCTGTTATAATTTGTATCCTCTGTGAGTAAATATCTGTATATATTTTGACGATAAACAATTTTAATTTATATTTTTGTTATTCTAATTGCTTTTTAAGCAACATTTCGACGTTTATCATGTAAATTGACTAATTTTTATAAAGTTATCGCAATACAGACGAGAAATTGTGAAAGAATTCCATAAAAAAAGAAGCCCCGCCTCCATATTGCAGAAACAATGTTAAAAAACTAGTTCGCATATTCGTATTTGACTCTATGTATAACAGTGGTACGCATAAATGTCAATGGCATTTAATACATCGAATGCTGAAGACAAAATTTAAATGATTTAATTGCAAATATGTAAAAAAAAATTGTTTTATAATGTAAAGTTTTAGAAGATTATGTAAAGGCGTTGCTTCCGTTGCAAAAAGGAATATACACAGCTGCCAATATTTTAATGTATTCCGGAGTAATTTTAGCTCCGCCTCTAATTCGTGCCACTTATTTTTTTAAGTATTTTGTCTTATTTTATCGAAATTACGTATTGAAGAAACTTTTTCTATAAAGAAAGTGGTGCGGAATAAAGGCGGGGCTAAAAGTACTCCGGAATACATTAAAATATTGGCAGCTATGAATATACTCGATCCTGAAATGTCAAGTCTTTCTTCTTAAATGTTACAAAACTTTTCCTAGTTTCTCACTGCTAAAATTCTATTTTAACTCAGTTGTCCCTCTTACTTTTACTTGAATATTGTAGGGTTCATACACCTCAAGTTAAATATCATAATTTAGGAAACGCGGTAAGGCGAGGATTATCGTTTGAAAGAGGAATACGCATTTTTTTCTTTTTTAAATTATTATAATTAACATTTAATAATTTTTATAAGATTTTTTCAAAAGAATTTTCTGTTTTAATTTTGTTATGACATTTTCGCATTTGTTTACTGAACGTTTGCAAGCTTTGTGTTATTTAAATTTTAGCGCATGACGTAACATAATATTAAATTTTTATTTAATGCTTTTTTAATACAAAATCAAACGGTGGAAGATTTTTTTTTCATTAAATATATTATTGAAACAAAGCACAATATTTTTTTATTTTCGATTAATCTAATCACTGCGTAAAATTCACATTTATTATGGGAAAAGAATTTAAAACACTGTAATATGTCTTATTACTTTGAAAGATATAGATTTTACACATTTTAAATTAAGAATTCAAGTACAGTAGACGACTGCAGAACGGGGAATATTCGTTCTAGGCAATATGAAACTGTTTTTTCTATATCCATATTTATTTTCATATGAATATACATAATAATTGTACTCTTTCTAGTGAAAGTATTTATTTTCATATTATTTTGTTTATATAAATATGAATATAAGGAATAATCTTAAGAAATATCGTAAAACACGAATTGTGAAAGAAACGCCCACTGGAGGAGACAAATGACAAATGACGTGAATCTACGTCAGCAGTCGCGAAAATGTTAAACATTCTTTCTCAGATTTTACTTTAAATCTTGTTATTTATATTTTTCTATATTATCTATTGTTGGTTTGTACGCCTAGAATTAAATGGAAAACTTAATAGTAACACTTTCATGCGGGGTTTACTGTATAAAATAAAAATATACCCAACAAGGCGTAGATAATTCTTTTCCTTAAATATTAAACACTTTTTATTTTCTTTTTTTTAACCGCTATTGATATTATTATCATTATTACTATTATTCTTTTAGCTTGGTATCTAGATTTTTGTAATTCAACATTGTAGGGTTCATATGATTCAAGCTACTTAATTTTCTTCGTGTGAAGTATATTTAACTATTCAATGTTTAATAAATAGGAAACAATAAAAATCTTTTAATTCATAAACTAACACAGAAAGTTCGGCGAATTAGAATCCTTTTTTATTTTATAACTAACATTTCTGAACTTTTTTTCCGGTGTGAAATTGATTAAATAATGCATATTGGGTGGTAGATCACGATTTCTTTTTTCCAAATGTATAGACGATCCCCTGACACATTTTCACGTGTAACTCTGTTTAGAATTGATTTAGAGTATATAAATAGGTAGGTTTTCCGAACTGTCTTGATCTCAGCAATCTGAATGTGTGGTCGAAAATAGGGGTCGTCATGGAAAAAAATGATGTTTATGCCTGTTTTAATATGTAGATAAACCCTTAAGCAAAATCTTAATATATCATTAAGTACTAGACGTTATTACAGATCGATAGGTACCAGCCGCCTGTGTCTACGATAATTTACGGTTAAATTAGGTGTGGGGGGTGGCCTTTTTTTTGGGTGACTGTACATGGAAAATCTTCTGACTATCATATCTCAAAAAAAAAAAAAAAAAAAAAAAACGAAACTTCAGAATTGAGGCAGGTCTGGTGTACATATGATTTTTCGAACTTTTGGTGCAAATTGAATAACCTGAAGTGTATCATATAGTTTTTTCAGAATCAAAGAAAAATACAGCGTATTAGCGCCACCTATCGGCCTATACACACAAAACTTAAACATCAGTAGGAAAAAAATAGTGCACTTATACACAATAGATTTTGATGTGTAGTATTTCATAAGCAAGGAAAATTCAGAGAAATTTAAAACATAATAAAAACGCCATCTTCCGACCGATAACAAACAACATTTCGTGTAATATTCACAGAATTTAAAAAATGATGCAGTTATGCCCATTAGATTTTAAGATAAACTTTTCATAAACAAAGAAAATGACAGCATATCAGCATCAGCGCTACCTTTCGGCCAATATAAACGCAAATTTAAACGAAATTTACAACGTAACTACATCACCTTTCAGTCCATATACACACAATTTTAAAATTCAGTAAGGAAAACAATGGTGCTGCTATGCACATTAGATTTTGAGTCATATTTAGAAACAAGGAAATTTAGAGCATAGCAGAACCAACTTTCGGCAGGTATTCCCGCTAATTTTAACGTGAGAAAGAAAATTAAGCGACGGATAATTTTTTTAAATGTATATAATGCTCAATAGAAACTGAGATATAGTCTCAGTCTAAATGGTGGAATAAACAGAAGAGTAGCGCCACCTTCCGGATGACAAACACCAAAATACAATCAAAATAATTTATTTCATACACGCAAAGTTTAAAAAGTTTTGCTGTTGTTGTTGTTGTTGTTATTATTGCTTAAAATTACCCAAGATTAAATTATTTCAGCGGAGCATAACACTGACGTCTGCCGTCGATGTACACATAAAGTTGAAGTGGTTGCTGATTAAATCATTTTACCTTAAAAAAAATATGCAAGTTTAATTTTTATTTATTTATTTATTATTATTATCAAAGTGTAAAGTTATTTGGAGGACAGATTAAGGGACAGTAGGCTCCAAGTGGGAGTTCGCCACGGCCTTAGAAGAAATGAGTTTAATCGCTGCATGAAAGCTCACCTGTTTGGCGATGTATCACAAAAGTTAATCAGAACAAATGTAACTCAAGATGAAAAAAAAAAAAAAATCAAGTACTGTTAAATTCTGCTTTTTGGTTTAGTTACAGCGACCAGAACTTTTGCTCACACACACAGAAAGATATCTCCAAATGTGTAAATTCATAGAAAACCTTAAATAAAAAATTTTCAGGAATATTTTATTCCCTATTTAGGTATATAAAATAAAATAACAAATCCACATTTAAAAAAATAGTCATTTACAGTTTACGAAAATACGTTATGTTTTACATTAAATATTTACAAGATAAAAAGAACATTTTATGTACCATGTTTTTAAAATTTTCTGTTAGATCATATAAACATACCTGGTAACTTTTATAATTTATTTCTGAGTACTGTCAGCTTCGCCCTTTATTCACACCAATATATTTTAAATGTGCTTTTCTTCTTATTTCATCGTAATTATATATTGGAGAAAATTTCTCCGGGGCTAACAGTACTAAATCATTATTTAAAAAAATTAATACTACTAAAAATGTATTTTCAACCATTTCCTCTTATATACCGTAATGTACCCTAATCTTTCATGAGATCCGATAAATAAAACTTTAATGCTAATCCAACCATATTCAATAGAAAAGATGCTTTTGCACATGCTAGAAATGATGCTACTTTCATCTAGTGCACAGGAGACAAGAAAATGGAGGTTTCGTGAAAAAGTTACAGGGGAATGATTTTTATTTCCTTTATCCCACCTAAACTCTTCAGACCATAGGACACAAAGCCTTATACACAGTAGCGTATCTATTTTTTTTTTTTTTTTTTTTTTTTGTACATGTGTGCAAACTACTAATGACATACATACTATTTTGAATAAGAAACCATCTAATATTACATTAAATAAAATATATTAATTTCGAGACATGCGAAAAATATTTGCGGAAAATCAAATCTCAAACAGGCACACTGATGTTCATTTTCATTGAAGTTACAGACATTTTCTAACAAAATAAGATTTTATGCGATATACAAGTCTGTGAAATTATGTAAAATAAATGAATGAAGAAATATTTTATCATTTTCCTTTTTCCTTGATAAACGAGGAAACTGAAAAAAGATTCGGGCCGACACGGCCCAGAGCATATATTATCCAGGCCCGGCCCGGCCTGAGTATACACAAAATAACTGAGCACGAGCCCGGCCCGGTCCGAAAGAAAATTGAAAATTTCGGCCCGAACCCGGCCCGTGCAGACCTTTAAGTTGGGAAATTATATGATTATTGAATAATAAATACGCTACCGAAGGCAGCGGGGATCCGAATATAATGGCTAAAAGTATTAAAAATTGCCTGGTCATCATATTTTGAGCTATTCTAAAAGTTTTAAATGTCTAGCTAGTCAAGAAGTTAATTAAATAAATTTTCTGTTAAATCATAGAAATGCTTCCGGGCTATTTTGTTGGGGCTATTTTGTCGGGGCTATTTTGTCGGGGCTATTTTATTGAGGCTGTTTTGTCGGGGTTATTTTGTCTGGGGCTATTTTGTTGGGGCTATTCTGTCTTAGGCTATTTTGTCGGGGGCTGTTTTGTCGGGGCTGTTTTGTCGGGGCTGTTTTGTCTGGGGCTATTTTGTCCTGGGGCTATTTTGTCCTGGGGCTATTTTGTCTGGGCTATTTTGTCGAGGCTAATTTGTCGGGGGCTAATTTGTCGGGGGCTAATTTGTCGGGGGCTATTTTGTCGGGGCTGTTTTGTCGGGGCTATATTGTCGAGACTGTTTTGTTGTCAAGGCTCTTTTGTCGGGGCTATTTTGACGGGGCCCCCATTATTATATACTTTCATGCAACCTATTATATAATATTGGATTTAAATACCCTTACCTTAACCCGTTAACGCTCGAATTAAATTTGTAATATATATTTCAAATCTAAACTAATGTGGATTACTGAGAATAAAATATATTAAATTCAAACAACTCTTCTGTTAATAATAACAGGGGACTTGGCGTTGGAATATTAAAACTCGAATAAATGACTACGTCAGAAACGCCAAAGAAAAATAATGGAGATGCATACAGCTGTTTCGGCAGCTTTAAGCGTGCCGTCTTCAGTGCAAAAAGGATTCTGAATCTGCAGAAGTGCAGAAGTTAATTTTTCTACTGTTTACACAGCTAACTTTAATAAATTCCTATTGGCCACTCTCCCCACCTTTCCCGATATTCTATTGGTTGTACTAAATTCGGCCCCTCTCCTATATATACGAGCACTTCTGCAGATTCCGAATCCTTTTTGCACTGAAGACGGCACGCTTAAAGCTTCCGAAACAGCTGTATGCATTTCCATTATTTTTCTTTGGCGTTTCTGACGTAGTCGTTTATTCGAGTTTTAAAACTCTTCTGTTAGTTTTAAAATTAAAGTCTATCTTCATTTGAAGACGTTTGGTGCTTCAGTGAAAAAAATTCCAGGTAGGAAAACTTCGAGATAACAGATTAGATTTTTTTATATGTTGACAAAGACCTCGAAAGTGAAGTAGTATTACTATTATATTATTATTCAATTCCACTTAAATTGGTATATCTCCACAAAAAGCAAATATTTGTGCGATAATGAAGAATTAAAAAATAACTATCCAAATTATGAAATAATAATTGATATCGTATACATAAAACTCTGTAGAATCATCTATAAGGATTCCATAAACTTTCTCTAAAAAGCAGAAATCATTTTAATAAACCACAAAAGATATACGCGCAATTTTATTAGCTGTCCTCAAATGAGGACGCTGGGTGTTAACGGGTTAATAAAACATATTTATGATACTTCGTTATAAAGAATCTATAAAAGTGTATCTTAGTGTGAGATTAAAATGTAATTTTGATCTACTTTTAAACAAATCAATTTTCCAACCATACAAATTATTTAGTGGGTCAAAAGTGAAAAAAGTTTTCATTATTTCAGACTAAAAAAAAAAAAAAAAAACCTTCTTATGAACCACCGAAAACAATTAAATAATTTTAAAAGGCTTAAACTTTTGACTTTTTGGTTCATATCTCAAAGGGTTGCATATGTTAATAGTTAGACTATAACAGTAATTTTCCTTTGAGAAATTCTTTTGATATGCAAATGCAAGTCTATTCATCTTCTTGAGAGAGAAAAACGTTTCATCTTTGAAATAAAATGTAGTAAATTACTAGATGGTTCCTGAATATTAAGTACATATGTATTTTCTCAATTCAAATACAGTTACAAGGCTTATTTAAATAAATTGTAAATACATGTAAATAAATTAAAAAAAAAAAAAAAAACTTTTGGAATTGAAAATAAAGAAAAATGTTAAAATAAAGTATAATAAAAAGATATTCCAATTAGAATAGTTTTTTAATTAATGAGTTTAATAAATGCAAAACTTTTAAAAGCACCATAAAATGCAAAGAACTCCAAACATTGTTTCAAGTCGAAAGAAGACACGACCCTTCGTTAGGTGAACAAAGTAGGCACCAGTGCTGCAAACAAAGAGCTTCCGCTTAACTATAAAACGCCAACCAAAGCGGCGGTGAGCCACGGCCGCTTTGTTTGCAGCACACGTGCCAACTTCGTTTGCTTGACGCAGGATCTTGTCTTTTTTCGACCCGAAGCAACTGTTGCGAGTTCTTGCATTTAATGGTGCTTTTTAAAAGTTTTGCTTTGCGTTGCTGCATTGTTTGCAGCATTCGTACTTACTTTATCCGCCTGATGAAGTGTCGTGTCTTCTTTCAACCCGAAACAATTGTTGCGAGTTCTTGCATTTTATAGTGTTCTTTCCAAGTTTTGATCTGCGGTGTTTTTTTATAATGAATTTTAATATTAAAAAATATGAGGGAAAATGCGTTAAATATTATAATTTTAAGTATTGGATTCAAAACACGCTCATTTTTTTTGCATGATGAAACACACTGATTTATTTATTTATTTATTTATTTTACTTAAGTTAAATTATTTTCATTTACTTATAACATAACAGTTGAAAGAAGATATTTATTTCATATCTTAGTTTTTCTGAGAATAACAGTAAACAATTTTTCTTTGACCTCAACATTCTTTTATATCGATGAATATGAAAGCGTTATTGACGAGTTAATATGTGCAAAAATTAATCAACATTCCAGTTATAAAGGTTTTACCGTTGTAGTTTGGTGAAATTTTCACTAAAAAATGATGAAATATAGCAAATGATAAAAATAAAGAATTTGGTGCATTTATGTGTTATAAAAGTTCCAAATAGCCTTCTAATAACCAAAGAAAAGTTATGCGCTACCTTTCAACTGATATGCACCTAAATTATGTAATCATATCATTTAATAAAGTTAATTTCACGTTTTGTGCTCTTATAGACTGTAGAAGTTGAGGTAGCTTTTTCATAAACGAGGAAAAAGGCAGTACAGCAGCAACGCATTTCATCCGATATGCACACAAATTGCATATCGCTCAATGTGCATTAAAAAAAAATATATTTGTTTCGTAAAGATAATATAATAAACAAGTTTCTTAATATTACTCACAATTATGGCATAGATATCACTAACTACGAACATTTTACTTTGAAATCTTCCCAAGTTATTCGAAACTTACGTTTTTTTTTTTTTTTTTTTTTTTGACATGACAGAATAGGGCAAAATAATTCGATGTAAACATTCATAATGAATAATAGTTTTACGATAGAAATATATCAATTTAAAAATATTATTTATGATACTATCTTGAACATTATTCACTAAGTTTATTCTAATAGTAAATCTTCGCAAGTTATTCGAAATTTAAGATTTTTATAACATAGAAGAAAATAACTAATTTCACATAAACTTGTATTATGGGATTTGTCGCATTATAAATAATATGAAATTGCATGATAATTAAAGTTCAAAAGTGACCACAACAAAATTAGTCCGCAAGTTAGGATAGATGTATGGAACTGTATCGAACTGAACTCTGGATTACAATATTAACTTAAATATATATGCCTTGTAGTAGAAATTTATGAGAACAAATAAATGATAGGGAGCTGAACAGAGTTTACTAATTTTAAAAACTATAGATGTGAAGCCTAAACTGTAATTTCTGCGATCCTTTATAAATAATGTGAAGAACGTTAAACCAGTTACGAGTGTTAATTTAACGGCCTACCTAAATTTTTAAAAATCAATTTGGCAGCTCAGTGTTTAAAGTTATGTAGTCTAAAAAGGAAAATGCATTTATATATCTCTGACTTGCTTTTGATCTTTCTATCAGAATTAAATATATTAAAATGGATGCTTATTTCTTAAAAGTGAGTTAATTACGATTACACTGTATTAACACAGTAACAGTAATTACATTATAGATTTTTTAACTAAAGAAAGCATATAATCTTCAAAAAATAAAGAAACCAATGAACCTTTAAAATTATTTATGATTTTTACCAGAAGTTACAATGTGTATATCAGGGGAAAATATTAAGTACCGATAAAAACTGCCTTGAATCAAGATTTAAAAGTAACTCATCTTCTTTATCTCTATATGCTTCCAAAAACAAAACTAGTTGTTTTGCTTTTTGGAAACGTATAGGGATAATCCACAAACGATTGAAAAAAAAAAAAAAAAAAAAAAAAAAAGATAGTTTTTTTTTTATTTCCAAAACAGTCCTTGACAATTATTTTGACTTGTTAAAATAATTTATAACATCTCTAGTGCAAGATGTCATTTGTTTTAATTTGATTTAATAAATAGAAATTATAAATTTTGTATTTAATTACTAGATTTTTTTCCAAATAAGAAATAACAAAATTATGCGTAGTTAATAATACTTTAACATCAAATCAAACCAATAGTTTAACTCAATGTTCAAAGGAAAATGCATATTAGGGAGTATAAAGAAAAAACAAAGGGTTTATATTATCCAACTGACGGACATAAATACCCCAACTTTTATAATCATCTACACTTTTGGTGGGATAACCATAACAACTCCCATTAATTTAAATAAACAAGCCTGGAGATGTAAATCTTAATGAGGTGTTTTTAAATGGTTAAAGCTTTCCCTTTTTTTTTTTTTTTTTTTAATAATTTTCATTAGAAAAAATATTAAATAAAATCACAAAGTTTAAAAATGTAATAAGTATTCCTAATTACCCCCACCTGACCCTATACACCATAGAACCTGAGATACAGACAGTCATTAAGTAGGGATAATTGAAGCATATAAACGCCACCTATAATACGATTTATGTCAAAATACAATGTGTGAACCAGTCTAAATTAAAGTCCACACAAACATAAAATGCATGAATTCCATGCAATTTTGAGAATTACAGCACTCACAAAATTTGGAAATACTACGCAAACACACTCGCAAACAATTATTTTCTAACAAATGCCAAATAGTGTCCATGGCTTGAGAAAATCTCTAGATCTAACTTACGTAAATATTTTTAATGAGTCCAATATCTTATTGTTACGAATGTAGAGAATTATAAAGGAGAATTCGGATGATTTCAATTTTAAATAATAAATAAAGTTTTTCAGTCTGGATTGTACGCGGTAATCATATTATGCAACAATTATGGAGAATTATTGATGTATACTTATATTTGTACATATATATATATATATATATATATATATATATATATATATATGCATATCACATATACTTTTTAAAGTATTTCATAAAAATAACATTAAAATATATTTAAACTTAAATATTTGACAATATATCTTGAATAAACAGTGCCAGTCTTAAATCTCCATTCTTTTTTCACGAAAATGAAATAAAATAGAACTCATCTTTTCTTTTTTCATCTTCTAATCATCAGTAAAATCTAGTCATCGATTTTTAATCTGATAAAGAACGTTACAATTTTATATCTGAAAGAATGAACTCTTCTGAAAACAGTTAACCAGTTAACTGCTATTGGCATTTATTGATTTTATTTTTTAAATGTGTATAACAATTATGTTTATATGCAAGAATGAAATTGTCGTTTTATTGCTGAACTACTTTCAAAAACTGTCTTTTTTTTTTTTTTTTTTTTTTTGTTGTTGTTCAATAAGTTTTATATTAATGCGTTAAGATACATTACTTCAGTGTGAATATTAAAAA
This sequence comes from Salticus scenicus, assembly GCA_963930645.1. Taxonomy (NCBI): domain Eukaryota; kingdom Metazoa; phylum Arthropoda; class Arachnida; order Araneae; family Salticidae; genus Salticus; species Salticus scenicus. Next base: position 25,808,854 of record OZ005653.1, read on the forward strand.
AAAAAAATCTTAACAGATTAACTGCAAAGCAACTAGTAATTTAAATGTCTTTATTTGCTCGAAAATCAAAGTATTTAATGTGTGTATGGTGGGTGATTATAATTAAACTGTTTTATAAACAGCATTTTGGAACATGTATGATAAGTTTGCGGTCAAACTGAGTATAACGATTATGTTCGACATGAACTCAATGAATTAAAAGTAATTACTTAAAAATTTGTTAAATACACGGAGGACAGCGTAAGAAAATGGCAAATGTAACAATCTGCCACACAGATTCAAAAAGTAATAAAAAATATGATAAAAGTGTTTATGAATTAATTCTTAATTATTTTCTTTGGTCGTTTTTTTGTCCTCATAAAGCGATGTTTTTAAGGTATTTCAACTTATACACATACACTACACACACACACACACACATATATATATAAACTGAATTGTTAAATTTAAACGTTCAGTTTTAGCAAAATTATGAGAAACAAGCAATAGAATCATTTGCTTGTACATGATCTATCTAATATAGCATAAATAATATACACGTACTCTAGGCAAATTACTCTATGCTCATAAAATGATAGAAATCTGTAAAATCCTTCAAAACTAATTCAATATAAATCACTCCCTAACACAAGGCATTGTCCTTAAAATGTCGCTATACATTATCGATATTCCAATATCTCTTTTAGGTTTAAACGCCCACTTTTGTAATCGCGCATTAATTATCATCTATTGTAGTCAAACAAGGGTAACTGTGGAAATTTCCGTTCTGTTTCAAGAAAACGAGTGAATTGAGTATAGCTTTCGGTTTAACTGTTCTTTTTTGAAGATAAGCTAGAATAAATGCGAATTTATATGCATCTAAATATACTCGCGCAGACAGTTAAGAGAACTTAAATGAGAATATTTATTTATTCATGATTAAAAAGCCGATATTTTTAATTTAATAAATAAGTGTTAATTTATATATTCTGTGTCAGTTTCATCAGATTATTATTCTTAATGAAGATTTTTTTATTAGGGTCATTAGACATCTTAGGCTAGTTTATATTAGCTTATTCGCTATATAATGTTGATGATATTGTAGGCTAAATTGCAAAACCGCCCTCTATTTATAATTTGTATTAAAATTTCTGATAATTTTATTCTTTACTGTATTTACACATCGGCTGTTGGCTGTAATATATAAGCATTACGTTTTTTTCCCCTTAAAATCTTTATGCCAACATATAAAAAAAGTGAAATGTTATATTATTGCATTTAATCAAAGGCAAGGGGACTGTACAGAAGATATACAGAAAATAAATATACAGAAAAATATATACCCGTCTAGTATCTCACAGTTTACCTCTCTTACCTTTAATTATCAGCTGCTGTATTAGAATCCCAGTGCAATCATGGATGACCACATTGATTTAAGGTTTATATTAAGCCACCAGTCCCGTTTTAATGAATTTAATGTGCAAAAGATGAAGAAAGAGCAACAGCCCAAACCCATTTCAAGGAACTATTTTCTCTCATTTTAATTAAAATTAAGACAAATGCATGAAAAAATATTGTATAGACAAATTTGGCATATAAATCTAATTCTTAAATTATATTCATACATAATTATCTTATTATATTTCGTGGATGAGTGCTTTATACTCATTCATATGTTGACTAAAGCATGTACTATCGTATAATAAAGTACAGATATAGGGACAAATATTTTACTCTTATTTTGAAATAAAAGAAATCAAACTCAGTAAAAGAAATGTAATGTCTAACTCTAGATAGCTTTAAAATTTATATTAGAATTTAATATTTTAGAAGAGATTTTGCTCTTTCAACATATTTTGCATATTCTACACGTATTAAATTCTATGATTCACAAATTAATATAATTATGAGGCAAAGCAATTTGTAACCGTTTTAGGTAGGCCACCTTTTATTTTGCATAGTAAAAATAGTCTACAAATTTAAAAATACACGTGGAGAGAGAAAAAGCGTTATAAAACAATAGAATTCGGATACTAAAGTAAATTTTGTTTAGAAATGAATCTTTCTTTAACTATATTTTTAAAAGATAAAACGTTTATAATTTTACAAATTGTGCAATCATTGAAAAGGTAATTTTTTATAAACAAAATTGACTAGCTACAACTACAGTAAACTATAACATTTATTGATAGTTCATTTGGTTATTACTTTTTATTATTGTTATTTTTATTTTTTTGCACTCGACGCCTGTAGTTTAATTTCACGCTGCGATTAATTTCTCCCGTGAAATTTCTCAAAAATGCTGAAAATAATCCTAAGCAGTAAAAGCTTTTAAGATTTTAATTTAAGGATATTTTTCGATTGTAGTAGAACCTCATCCTTTAGTGGACTATTTGGTTATGCTCGGTTCATATTGAAACACCAAAAAGATAATCTGTGACACCTTTGACAGTTTTTAATAAGATTATGCTTCTCTCCAACAGTTAGCGGAAGGAAAAGCGTGAAGGTGCTTCATCTTTGTTAAATTATGCTACAGTGTTAAATGATTCATTTTATTCTTAAACCATCGTATTACCAAACGTGAGATTCACACTCTGCGGAAGATAAATTTGTAACAGCATGTTCAGACAAATTCTATGTATGATGCCCAGCCTACAAAAAAATACCTAACTGTGGAAGATTAAAACTATGGCTGCGTATTTTACAAATTTCTGTGAGTGACTTCCAGTCTATACAATACCTCACTGTGCAGCTCACAAACAATGAAAATTCAACTATTAGTTAAGACATCAGTTCAGAAAATGTCCAGTATACATTGTTTTATTGAATAGCAAATTTTATTCGTTCTAGCACAAAAGCAAATTCTGTTAGATGCGTTTTTATTCTTTCCATTCACATCATCTGTTCAAAAACAAGCTGCAATTGAAAATAGTATTTTGTTTTGATAAATATTATTCTGCAGAGAAAAAAAAACTGACGACAGTATCCAACTTTACTCTTTAATTTCTTAAACAATCTTAAAATATTATGTCAAATCTGTAAAAACTTTTACAATTTTCAAAACTTGCTGGTAAGTTAAAAATTCATCCTTCATTGTATATAAAAATAGTTGTCTATTTCGATATCCAAGACTATCAACATTCATAAATTGAATGGCTTCTGAATGTTTGTTCAATACCTTTAGGCAATATCTTCTGAATATATATTGATGATGGTTTCTGAATATTTATTAGATATATCTTCTGGATATAACTAACAAATATTCGAAATTTGAAATTTGTCACCGATATAACTCGATCGTTTCTCGCCAAGATGTTTACTTACACAATCGCGATACCCGTTTTAATTCATTGCCAAGATAATAACAAAAATATAAAAACCTCCAAGGGCTCCTATGCCAAAGCTATACCAAAGTAATTTTAAGAAAGGAAGAGAGTAACCAATGCTAAGGAATAAAATACAGTTAGTGCATGTCTTTATATAGAAGAATAAATTAACACTCCGTAGGGAGCGCTGTATCTCACAGATACAGAGCTGTGATTTTTTTTTTTTTTTTTTTAATTGAAAGTGGGAAATTCACGACCTTGACCAGAATAATATCTGCCCTTCCAGTCATGTGATCACCTAGAATGTCACCAGTGCAGGTGTAAGCGGATAGTTTTTTTTCTGATTTCGGGGTAAATTTCCTGTGGGATACAACGCGCCCAATAACGTCTGCCGTTTGTTTCGCTTTGAATTTTTCCATTTTTTGATAGATTGTTTTCTTAAATGAGTAAAAAAAAAAAATGTTAGATTTAATTGAGTAACATGTTTTCGAAAGATTACGTAAATTTTTGTTTTTGTGGAAAATGAAGATTTAGGCAGAAAATTTCGATGAATGTGTCGAAGTCGAAGTTTTGACGGGATATAATTCTGAAAACTGCAGTGCAAGTAATGCCAGTAATTTTGACAATACTGCATAGTTAGCAGATTACTATATAGGGAAATATTATTCAACAAAATTAGTGAAACTAGCACGAATAATGAATTTTACAATATGATAACAAAATTATCTAGAATAATTTAATCTGATGAGAAAATGAGAATTATTTACAGTTCATGTACCTGCTTTTTCACAGTGTAAATGATAACTATTAATTTAAACTACACACATACAGTCGGCAGCATAATTTTTCGAGCACTAGCCAATAATTCCTATATTAAAAAAGTACACATTAGACTGTTTTGTTAAATAAATCCTTATCGAATCATGTTCTTAGACTGACTAAGAACATGACTCGATAAGGATTTATTTAACAAAGCAGTATTAAGTGTACTTTTTTTAGACAGGGATTATTGCTAGTGATCGAATAATTTTGCAGCCGTCTGTAAGTGTTCCTGTCTATTAAAAAAATGAGAAAGAAAGAGATGCTAATCAAAAATATATTATGCATTATTTTTCATTTCATTTTGTACTTGTAATTCTCTGTACTGTATTTTAATATTTCTATTGTATTTTTTTTTTTTTTTAATAAGCGGGAAGTAAGGTCCAAACGTAGATAAAGAATATCCTAGCACCGAAACAAAAATACAAAACTGTCAGATACAACGCGCCCGATGGGGTAATATTTCAAGCAAGTCCTGTCGTACTAAATTAAATTCCTTTTACAAAGAATGTAAGCAGATTTTTTTTTTCTAGATAATCTCAAATAACATACGTCATGCAAAGAAGGAATTATCGATGATGTCATAGAAACGTGGGATAATCAAAGTGAAGAAGAAAATTGTGGTACAGATGAGAAGAATAATCCGGAAGTATTTATTTTATAGGCTATGTACGGCTGGAGCCGAAAAAAGGTTGTAACAATGTTGAACGTATGCTCATTAAGGTCTTTCATAGAACTGTGAAAGTATGATAACCGAAATTGAACGTAGTCAATTAACTTTTAAAGCTTTTGTAAAGAACGTTTCAAAATTAAAATTCACGTATTTGTTCTTCTTTTGCTTTTAATATTGTTTAACATTTTTATTAGGAACACATAATAATGATAAATATAATAGATAATTGTCCTGTAATGAAATCATGAAACAAAGAATTATTTACTTATTCATTCAAGGAAAATCATGAAAATAAACTTAAAAGTGGACATACATTACATGTACAAAATTCGTAAGGATTTTGAACTCTTGTATATTCTTGTTGTCTTCTTATTACAATAAAGATTGCAGAAAAAAAAAAAACTATCTGTAATCTATGCAAAAACAATCATTGCTATAAAACCCAGAAAAATAAACTCGCATAAATAATTAATGGCTAAAAGAATTAGAAGATTCAATTATTGATTTAAACATAACCAGGATGCAAGCATACACTGCCTTTATATCAATGTCGCTTTCGCGATCATTCCAGTCGAAACAGAGCTCGATTTGTAATTATATATTGAAAAATAAAATAAAAATAAATACAGAAGGTTCAATACTTGGCTTAATCAGAAGCCACACGTACTCAAATACTGCCGGTATATACATACAACGGTGCTATAATGCCCTTAGAAACCAAGTCACAACAGTAATAATCTACTGAAATAAAAAGAAAATTCAATGTTGGACTTGCATGGAACCAAGACTGTTTTTAAGTATTCCTGTATTATTTCCATATAAAATAAGTCACGACAGCGGTTACCGATCAATAAAACAGAAGATTCAATTTTAGAAATATATAGAACCAGGATGTATACACATATTGTCACTATAAAAACCAAGTCAGAATAGTATTTGGCAGTTAAAACAAAATACAGATATTTCAGTTTTACATTTACATAGAACTAGGAAGTATACGCACACTAGAACTATAATGCCCATAACAACAACCACAAAATTTTTTGTCGACGAAAAGGGGGAAAAAAATTATAATATAGAACAGATTCGATTTTTGACTAAGACACAATTAAAACCTGTACTCTTATGAACGTACATAATTGATGAAAGATCTATTTGATGAGGTAAATGGAATAATGCTTAATACATTAAACTAAAAAGGTAAAGAATTCATAATTATTTAAAACTTCGGTTTTTTGCAAGATGGCAAATTTACAATATTTTGATATTCAAGATTCTACTGCATACTATAATAAAATAATAATAAAAAAAAAAAAAAACTCTTTATTTTTTTTTTATGTATAAATAAACTTCCAAATTAAAACCATATTTATAAAAGAATATTATGACACGAAAGATTACATCTTCTTATAATATTGATTTATTTTTCGTTTTAATTTTCTAGTAACTTCGTAAAAGAATGTATTATATTAAGTCAATTATGTCATATTTTCCTTATATATTGCTACTAAATACTTAAATTAAACTTTGACTTTACTAAGAAAATATTATTGGATAAAGACTCTAAAATCTTTTTAGAAATTGAGAGGAGATAAGCATATCTCTTCAGTTTTCTTTCGAAAGCGGAAAACTTTATGTAAGCAAATAACTGTAATTAAGTTTGGATAGTAAAAAGAAAATTCCTTTGTAAAAGAATTTCAACACGGCTATCTGATAACAAATATGTTAATCAACACAAAAACATTATTAAAAATCTTTTTCCCATTTTATGTCATGGAAAATTACTAAATTATCTGAATATCTATTATAAATATAACTTTATGAAGCTTTTTAAATTAAAGGGTGCACATTTCCTATATAAACTAAAATTATTATTTACAAAAAGATGGTGATAAAAGCTTTTATTCCTGTAGAAAACACTATTTCGTAAAATGAAGAAGAAAAGAAGAATGTATGTTAGATGATGTTTACTTATAATATAAAACACATTTCGTTTAATTTTAATACCGAATAAAGTTTTCAATAATTTGTCCTCTTCCCCAAACTTTTTTTTTTTTTTTTTTTTTTTAAAGAAGAAGTTGATTTTTTTTTTTTTTTTATCTTTAATGTCTTCTATTTTTAAACAAGATGGCTGATCAAGACATTTAATGTATTTCGTTTAGACTTGTTATCGCTAGTTAAATGAATTGCAGAGGAGAGCTACATTGCCCAACTGGCCTAAAACAACTTCATCAAAATACCTTCTAATCCAAATGTAACACTAATTACACTGGTCTACAGTGAATTTTTATTTAAATATCTGCAAGTAAAAAAGTCCCACCACGTCACATTTTACTGTTAGAGTATCACAAAATGGTAATTTTCATGATTTTTTTATCATTTTCACAGTACCACAGGTTTTAACCCTTCCTGCTGCCAACCCAGGGTCCTGGCAACTCAGAGTCCCGGCAACCATGTTTGTTCCATTTTTTTGTTAAAGTATCAAAAAATGGCAAATTTCACTAATTTTTTTATGATTTTTACAATACCGTCGACAGCAAAAGTATCCGATTACTAGCCAATAATTCCGATATCAAAAAAGTACATTTAATACTATCTTGTTAAATAAATCCTTATCGAATGATGTTCTTACACTGACTAAAACATGACTCGACAAGGATTTATTTAACAAGCAGTATTAAGTGTACTTTTTTTAGACAGGGATTATTGCTACCGCTCAGATACTTTTGCTGCCGACTGTATCACACATGGTAACTGTTTGTGCTATCAACCCTACCTCCTGGCCATCCTCTCTGCTGGAAACCCCTGTTTGGCAACCCTGTATTCGTACCTTAACTGTTTTTTTTTTCTTCTGATATTCTAGTTAACAGATATTTTTTTGTTAAGCATGATCGCGTTGTTTTACAGTTTCATGTTCAAAATGGCAAGTTTTCAGTGTAGAACTTGTAAAACCGTACCCGATAAGTTTTGCTGTATTTCTGAACTATTCATATTAATATCACATGGTAGACATTTAACACAAGACGCAAAAAAGCCTATTTTTTGTATTTTGGTTTTAAAATAACAAATAATAGCAATTCAATCATTTAATGTATTTTCTATGTTTTTATGTTCTACTTAGTCAACAATATGTATCTTATCACCATATTAACAGTATTCCATGATAAATTAATAATATTGATAGTAATAATGCACATCTTCTAAAGAATTTTGTACATTGCTCCCAGTACTGATTAAATAATCATAACCAAAAAAAAAAAAAAAAAAAACTCTACGTGTTACAGATTTTTCACTATTATTTTTTAATTTTGCACTACAAAATTAGTTGAAAATAGTTAATTTTATTTATGTTACCCCCCATTTTTCTTTTTCTTTTTCTTTTCTTTTCTTTTCTTTTTTTTTTTTTTTTTGTTTGTCGACTAGTGTTATTATTGAAACAAGTTTTCTAAAACTCAGAACCTAACCCACAACTTCCTTCACATCTCCTATTCAAAAAATTCTGAAACCATAATCAGCAATTTTGCGAAACTTCCCTAAAGGCAAACCGGTTATAAAGATCTAACCAACAAAACAATTGAATCTATGTGATACTTCGAAAAAACTGCGTTAGTGGCTTCACAGCTGCACAAAAAACTATCGACTATTTGTAAATGAAATTGTTTGTTCTATTTTATGCTAATAATTACTCTTTATACTAATATATCTGCTTAATTTTACATTGTAGTTTAATTAGATATTCATAATGTTTTATAATTACTATTTACTAATATTACTATTTATTAATATTACTATTTATTAATCGCATATTTTATATTTAGTCGGCATTTACGATATGTCGTAAGTCACTTCAAATAAAACGGAATATTTAAAAAATAATATTCACTTAAAAAATACAAGTTATTGTTCATTTATCCATACAGTTAAATTTTAAAATGAAGATATTGATAGAGAAATTAACGTTATGTAAATGTAACAATTAATGATTATCTCACCAGTATATGCATGTCTTATTTAAAAACAGTACGTGATTACTCAACTTGCATGAAAGGTTGCGATTCATTAATGTAATATTATGGATTCTGTAGTATTTTTCACCAGATCTGTGTTATTCAAAACTATTATGTAAGACAAAATGATTCAGTAATCTTCTTCCAGAAATGATTATCTTTAAGAACCCATACTGATATTCTTCTCTATATAACTAAATATAATCTATATTTAACTCAGACAATCACACGATGTCAATAAAAAAACTTTTGAATTCCGAATTATCGATAACTTATAGCTATTTGTATACGTTTTCTAAATCTTTTGTATTTAAATATCCTTTTACAAAAGTGCATTATTCTGCTGCAATTTTTTATATTTAAAAAAAAAAAAAAAAAGTATGTGTCACTCTAACCAGTGCTTTTTGTTGAAAAAAATATATTTGGTGTACAGAGTGCTTATATTAATTTTCTATATAAACCGTTATCCAAGTTTAGACGGTTTCGCGCGTTTACGTGTAGTTTATCATGCTTCGAATACGGTTACGGTAACATTTGATTTTCCTACGGAAAAAATATCACAAATAATAAATCATGTTGTGAGATCAACACTTATCACTGAATTAGATTTATTGAAAGGATACTGGACCATTGGAGTAAGATAATAAGATCTTTTCCATAGTTAAAGACACCCCTAGGATAAAATTAATCATCATAGGGTAAATATTAATATCGCTTTAATTATCGCTTTCAATATCGCTTTTATCGATATGCACTTTGAATTGGAAAAAAAAAAAAAAAAAAGTGACCTACTTCTCAAAGAATAATGTAAAAATTTTAGTAAAAATATAGGGAAGTCACAAAATCGTGATATGGCTATTTTCTCTTTACTTGGGTAGCACATCTGAAACATCAATAAATTATTTTCAACGAATTAGGAAAACTGATATCAGGAAATTTCAGGAAACTTTAGATTCCGATAACTAAATATATATATATATATATATATTCAGTTTATATATTCAGTTTCATATATTGTTTTTCTTTTCTTTTACATTTTTCGTACATTTTGACTAACTGAGAAAAATTATTTTTTTTCTTTCTGCCGCATCAAGTTAAAATACATATCTATTTATATATATAAAGAATTGAGAGGAAACGTGCAAAAGAAATTTAAGAAATTAATACAGTAACTGTTGCTGAAGACACAACACAGGTACCGTATGTCTTTACACAAAACTAAAAGTCCTGTCCTCCTAAATATAATTCTGTTTTGTAAAAAAATTTTATACTTGATTACTTAAAATACAAAAGTAGAATTTTATTTATATTATTAATATATTCATTCTTTCTTTAATTTTTTTCAAAATTTATTTAAATATTTTACTAGCGAAGCTGTAAAGCCTGTGAAAAACAAAACATATTTAAAAATTTCTATTCTTGGCTATTATATTAAGTTTATTGTGTACCTTTGCCTTGGTAATATAAATGTGGGCTTGATAAGATTGAATATTTTTAGAAACTTGTAGTGTTTGTTTACTTTTGTAATGGGATATATGACAGTTTATATTTCTCAAATATTAATCTAATTATTGATTTCAATATTTTCATATTTTGTGAAGATATCTTTATCTTTAAAATGAAACAATAAAAGACTTTATTACAGTAATGACTCACACACTAAACATTCAAACAACGTAAACAAGACTTTTAAGCGATTGATTAAACCAAGTTACTTTCACATATAAACTTATTTTATTCTTTAATCATTTTATTAAATCTATTTTTTGTGCACATTAATGCATTGCTATGGGATAAAAATTGCACTTAAACATTTATATGTATATTTTAACATTATATTCTCTTCTTTGTTCTATTATATATTGCTGCACTTTTTCCCTTATCTTTAAAGTAAGAATATTTTTACTGTTAAAGTCTCACTTTGGAGATCTTTGCTTTTAGAAATTGATGCTTAGAAGAATACATTATCTAAAACTAACATTAATAACCGCCTGTACACATATGCCTCGCAACACTTAATTACAGCCTTCCCTTCTCCGCCAAGCATTACTTATCTCCAAGAAAATTAATGCCAGTCTTTCTATGATGTCACTTTTGCAAATAGATTTACGTACATCTATCTGAAGAATTCCTTTGTTAGTATGCATGAAACAGAGACCTTGCAAATTACAAATGCCATTGATTTATTGTGTAATTACTTAGTACCGTTATTCCGTATCTGATTGAATAATTTTATTTATATAATTGATTTAACTGTGCAAATAATATTATTTTTGTAGCAAATTAGCAATTTTTAATTTGTTACTTCATTAATAGATATTATTAAAAAATTATCGCCATGCTTTTTATTTTATTTTTTCTAAATAACTTTCTTTATAAATTCAGTTGAAGAGACTATTTTTTAGTATGTAAGCAGAGACATCCCAAATTACGACTATCAATAGTTCAATGTGTAATTAATCAGCTCTGTTAATTTTGCCGTATGTTTGCATAATTTTACTTATATAATTGAGTTAATTATAGTATTATCACTGTGATGAAATGTGGATTTTTTTTTTTTTTTTTAATCAATTGTCATATCATTTACTTCTGTAAAAATGAATAATATTTGAAACATAAATGAATAATATTTGATTTTCAATTTGTAAATTACCCATTAATGAGTAATTCAGTTAAAAATTATTGATTTACATTTCTAATATTTTTAGATGCACATGATTTGCAAAGAAAAAAAGAAAAATCTTGATATTTAATAGTAGTTAATGTATAAAAAATTGTTTCTTAACCAATACAATACACAAAACAAATATTAATAACCATATGTATATATCTGAGACGTGGAAAATTGTATTTCAGTATTTTAATTATGAATAGTAAAATATCTCTAAAAAACGTAGTTTTAGTTTTTTCTTTCTCTCTCTTTCTCTCTTTTTTAATTTAAATTACATAAGCATACACTGAAAGAAAGAAGTTCTTTAATCACAAACATTGAACAAAAATAAAAAAATAATACGCAACCAATTACTTATTTAATTTTTCACTTTTAGAAATAATATTTGTACGCAATTACGTAAATGTAAATATTATGATATATAGTTACATAATTTTAATCTATGATTCATTTTTGGAAAATTTCACTTAAATACGATATCGAATGTCTGTTTCAAAGTATTAATTAAGATTTTACTTGTCTTTTATTTTTAGGAAAATTAGTATATGCTTATATTATTTTTCTCGATACTATTCTTTTACATAGAAGCTTTAAAAACAACAACAATATTTTAAATAAAAAAATTCTTATTTAAATAATATGAATACTAAACTTTCTTGCTCTTTATTTATTTATTTAACGCAATTAATATTTTTATTTTGAAAGACCTTTCAAAAAGAAGTTTAGATTGTTTAAAATACTTTTGATTTCGGTATTTAAGGGAATAGAACTGAGCTGATAACAAAATAAACAATAAATAGTTTTATGCTATATAAAACATCAAACTTCATTTGTTTAATTATTCTTACTTTATTTATTTATTTATTTTTACAAGAAATATCTGATGTAAAATGCAAATATTTTGCAGATATTCGCTTAGTACTTTAAATACAACGTGAAAGTATGGAAATTGTTTCTAGATTTCAAAATTCATGAAGCTGGTTTTGTGCTATGTTTCATAATAGAAATAATAAGAGCAGTACGCGGAACAAGATATTTAAAAAAACAAAAGTCCAGAAAATAAATAAATCCTTACTAGGGGAGTTCGATGAATAATTTTTACAAAATAAATAATCGTAAGTACAACTCTTGATGTTTTAAATTAGAAACATTGAAAAACATATTTTTGTGACTGGTATATGCATAAGTTTGACACATTTTGCAATTTTCTTACAAAATAGGGCAAGTAGAAATTCCTGTGGTGATTTTGTCCTCTGTATCTATAATCTGTGCTTATATTTAATTATGTGAAACATTTCTATTTCAAATTTTCGGTACAGTATTTCGGTAAATAATTTCTGTACTAAATATAAAGCTTTATTTATTTATTTATTTATTATTTTTTTAATAATCATGAAATTGTTAAGAGGAAATAATTTAAATACTATGTTTTTTAATTTATATATTGTTATTTATTATTATTATTATTATTATTATTTTATCAGATGTTGCATATTTTTCCACTTTTAAATAGCATTAGATATTCGAGTTACTCAACACAAAGTTTCTTCATTTTCATTAAATCAAAAGTCACAAAAAATAAATCGTAAAATTATTTTCTGTTATTCATTAAAAAAAATGACATTTATAATACTTATCATTTTTTAGTTAAAGTAACCTAAATGAAATAAGTTTAGCATGTGTAAACCCTTTCTATGAAACATGCTGTCTGGACCTTAAGATGATGACAAATTCAAATAGCATCGTTCACTTGCTTTGATGCATTCAAACATATTTCCGTGCATTTCAAACTTGAAAATTTTTACGCGGCAACCACCTACCAGACAATGACAAGCCTACAGGTTATTCGTTGTCCTCAGAGGGATCGTTAAATAATCGTCAGATTACCGCGTAGTGACACACTGCAAATATTGTACCTGAGATACATAACTTAATTTTATTATGAGTACCAAGGATGATCTCAGACAAAAGAATGGAAATCAGAATTCTCTAAAAGGGTAAAAATAATAATAATAATAATTATAATATAACACTTTTGCGTCAACAATAGATGTCACGCAGTACAATGGATGCCATGCATGCAGATGCCTTTGCACAAACAGTGTGAACAACTTGTTGTGCTGCAAATGAGCCAATTTCTTCCATGTGTTACGATTTTTTTACTCGGAAGGGTAAATGGTTCCTTCTTCTTCTTGTGCATTGTATCCCTGATATCGGGCGTTAAATGCGACACCCTTGTACATTTTGGATTCATATTTTCATGACGAATATGAAATAATAAACAACTTAATAAGATAGATCACGAAACGAAAAAACGTATTAACACCAAGCTACGATCCTCTCCACTGTCTAACTGCGACACTGGCAGGCACAATTCTCTTTTTTCCATACAATGCACTATTATAAAAAAAAAAAAAAAAAAAAAAAAATGTTTGAATATCCTTTTATAAGTAATGTTAATAGAAATTATAGTATCTTCTTCACGTGAAAAATTCTTATAATTCACACGCGCCAGTATTTGCACGTAGTGTCTGAACTGCATATTTAATGCGTGTTTCACCATAATTAAATATAAGTGTTTGCTGGGCCCTTCGTGGCCGAGTAGTTATGTCACCACACTACTAATAGCCTTCGAGCGTAAGAGAGCGGGTTCCATTCCCGCGCTGGCCCTGGGTGTTTTTCTAACACCTCATACTGTAATTCTGTCATGTGCTATCTGTCTTTATGTGACGAAGATTTACAAGCCCTCTTCGAGTGAAGCATTCATGTCTGATGTATATGTGTTATAAATAAATAAATAAATAAGTCTTTGTTCAATTTTTGATAGAATGGAGTAGAAGGCTAATTTTTACCAACAATGTGAAATTTTTTTCACATTGTTGGTAAAAATCAACCTTCTACTCCATTCTATCAAAAATTAATTTCCAGGTTGATGAATAAAATTTCTGAATTGAAATTTCGTGGCCGTTTGAAGTTATGCCATTTTCAAAATTTGTCACTTGATATAGCTGCTTTAATGCAGACTCAGTGACCTTGCCAACGTAAATTATGTGAGAAGTGCCGAGCTGGTTATCAGCCAGGGTAGCTCAGTGGTTAGAGCATCCGCGCGTTAAGCGGAAGGCCCGGGGTTCGATTCCCGGCTCTGGTATTTTTCACATTGTTGGTAAAAATCAGCCTTCTACTCCATTCTATCAAAAATTAATTTCCAGGTTAATGAATTAAATTTCTGAATTGAAGTCTTTGTTCGTCAATATTTCTAATCGGTAGAATTGTGAAATGGCGCAAAATGACACTTTTTTATGCAACATCATATATAACAAACTTTTAGTTCAATGGTAGTCAAATAGACCCCTACCACCCATTATGGGGAGATCCAGTTTTTACGATAAACGGTATGAATATTATCTAATATTTAAACACTTTATTTTTTTCTTCTTTTTGTCTTTATTCAAACACTGAAATGGGAAAGTGCTTTGTTAATGTTTCTTTACTTTACTATAATTCTGTTTTGTAAATTTTGTAAAATAAAGTTGCTTTCCAACTTTATAAATCTATTTTTTTTTTCTGCCTGAACTGGTAAACAGTTATAAAATGTTATTGCTAACAAACATACAAAAATGGCAATAGGTATACAAATCTTGACTACACCTGTTCTAGTTTATCCTCGGCAATTATGTCTATACTCGCAAATTTTTGGATTTCTTAAATAAATAATAATAAAATAATTGAACATAAATTAATTTGATATAATATGTATATAAAGTGTTTAATAAAAAACGCTTAACTTAAAAAAAAATAATGATGATAATAATAATAATAATATTATTAAACTTTCAAAAGAAGTGTTATGCATGGATTCATTAAAAATATAAATTAATTCAAACACTAAATTAGTATTCTATATGCTTTTTTTTTACAAATGTATTAAATATAATAGCATTTCATTAGTGTTCTAATTCATCTTCTTTATGCCCGTATGTTAAATTCAGTTTTGGGAATTACTCAAATGCAATTTGTTAGAAGCCCGACTAAGAGAGTTTTGAAACTTACGTTTGGTAATTAAATTAAAATAAATGTAAATTTTTACTTAAACATAAATTTAAGCTTTTAATAACATTGTAAATATGTCTTAAGTGAAAATTAATTTCCTTTTACGTCATACTTTTCTAAATCAAAGTATTATCTAAAGTGATAATTATAAATAATTTAAATAAAATACAGTGAAGCATCGATAATACGACATCGGTGGGAAATAGACGTTGCCGGATTACAGATTTTTTTTCGGATTATAGGTGTCTCGAAAATGTATATTGAAATAATATCAATCACAGAATCTATAGAAATATTTTTAAAAAATTAGCTTTAAAAAATATATGCAAACCCTTATCAATAACGAAAATAATTAAAATAACGTTAAAAATAAATAAATAAGTAAAATAAAAATAACATGCACAAAACAGTTATACAGACCGTTTATTTTTGTACAAATAATAATAATAATAATAATAATAAATTATATAAAACTGGTGATATGATATTAAAACTGGCTACGATCAGGAATTTGGCATTGCTGCATTATATTAAATATGTCAGTCAATTTCCTTTATTTTATTCTTTTTTATTTTTCAGTTTGTTGTTGGCTGAAACGCATGCGCGTTCATTAGTTGATTATCACTGATAAAATCATATTTTTCAAGTACTTCTAAAAACTGCTGACCGAGGTTTCGGGTGGTCGTTTTCATTTTGACTTTCGGTGTCGGGAATAGGAACGATCTCTTTTATTAATAACTTTTTGATTAGTCAACACGAGACAAAAATTCCGTTATTCTTTTTTGGAATTTTTGCCATCATCCTGATTAATCTGTAAAAAATTCTCTCTACTCCGTAAATCAATATCAATAAAAATTAAATGAAAATTTGTAAACTTTACAAACGATTCATAAAATGTTGGCAAACGTTCTGCGATTAAGAAGCTCAGTACTGCTGCAATTTACGGGCGGGGGTAAAAAAATAAAATAAAAAATGGAAAAACTCATTACTGTCGGTTTATGGGTGTTACTGGATTATTGAATTTCGGATTACTTCTGCTTCACTGCAGTTTGCAAAAGTAAATTAGCTTAAAGTGTTAAGCACCATATCTTTATGTTTGATTCTTAAACCTGTTATTTCAGATGAAAACAAACAAAAATTTTCAATAAAAATAGTGGCATCACAAAAAAAAGAAAAAAAAAAAAAAAGTAAAGCTGCTAACTATTACAAGTAAAAATGTTAAGCTATTAAAGTACATTTCAAAAAAAATTGCGTGGCCCGTACATCTGTAGAACATTTTAAAAATTCAAAAAATTTGAAAAATTTGGTAGAATTTAACGTAGCTCTAAATAAATAAATAAATAAATAAATAAATAATAATAAATAAATAATAATAATTATTTTTATTATTATTATTATCATCTTGAAGTTTTTTTTTTTTTTAAGGTGAAGAAGAAAATAATACTTAAAATATTTGTCTATATAGGACACTATAAATGAGTAAATCAGATATTTCCGTGAAAAGTGAAAAACTATTTGCATGAAAATGTTTACAGGCATATTAAATCCTATTCTATGTGTCTATCATCACCAAAAGTTACAGTTTGCAAACGAGTTACAACACTGCTAGCTGCAGCTTCATTCGGCGATTTTTACCTGAGCCTGAGGGAAAACTTCACTACTAACGCTTTATCCACCAAGTCAGCATCGTAATTGAAACTTCATGTATGCACAAATAAAAGTAAAATAAGCAATAAGTTATGTTAATCATAAAACCGTAAAAATTATGGAAATCTGAGTTTTATATTTCTCGTTACGCACCCATACAGCGCCCTCTATTGGCAAAAAAATAATTATATGTTAATCATTAACTATAAAAAAAAAAATACCTATATTAAAAAAAAGTCTTTCACGAGAATAACTTTTCGCAAATCGCGTTCAACTCTACCGATTCCTTCAATTTTTATGATTTTTTAAAATGTCTACATTCCTATGGGACAACCGGTATTAGTTTTCAGCGTATAAACAAATATTATTGCTTCATTTTCCAGAATCCTTGTATAATTATACAAAAGTGCATAAAATACGCAAGGGGTTTTATGAATTTTTTTTTCTTTAATATGGAAATTTATAGAATATAAATATTGTCTTCTTTTTCTGATAATATGATGATAAAATCTTTAATACTAATAATATTTTTTATTGTTATTATAATTTCGAAAGAAGTAATTTTCTTTAACCTTTCTTTACACCCTTTTAGGTATATTTTAAAGTACTTCTTTTCAAATATAGGAACTATTTCGAAAAATAGAAACATATATGCTAAAAATCAGGAATTAAAGAATTAATTTAAAGAAAATCCATTTAATTAATTATTATATTAAACATACTTTTATTTTTTTAAGTTATGTCTTTAATAATATATTACCTAAAACATATGTCTGTCTTTAAAAGGAGCGGCAAGATGATTTAAAATTTGCATTAACAGTTAATCTGAAAATAGCTAATACATTTTTTTTTCTTTTTTTTCTTTTTTTCTTTTTTTTTTTTAAGTAAATGATGCATAATTTTTATTATTTTTTTTTTCATGCACACATTAATACACAAACATTAAATATTGTCGTACACATTTTTTTAATAAGGGGAGGGGGTTACAAATATTATTGTTCAAAATGTAAGATTAATGTAAGTTGCTGGAAAAAAAATATATATATATCATTTGTTGTTAAGTCGGAGTATAAAAATACAGTTCTTTTTATACACGTGTAGAGACGCCTTCTTCCAGTAGGTTTAAGACCTGAAGATATATTGGGTGTCATATGTTGCCTTAGAGTTTATTTATTTATTTATTTATATATTATTACTATTATTAGGATAGAGTAATTACTAAGAATATTTTTTATATGGGTATTATAATTTCCATATTTCTTATTTAAATACTTAAAAGAATTGCTTGCGTTTTGACCACTGGATGATACAAGTTAAGTTAAACATATATAACAATTTAAAAAAAAATAAATGTCATGTTTGAAATTTTTAAGTTCCTAATTAATTAAATACTTTAAATATAACATTATGGACTACAATAAATTTCATTCTTTATATGTACATTATTATATATATATTTTTTTTAACATGATTTGATGGATTTGAACATTTTTAATAAATTTATTTTTAAAATTTACATAACACTTGGTTAATTATAAATTTATTAATTAACCAAATATTATCATTTTTTGTAGTTTCTAGTATATAAAATATAATAAATTAAAACCTTTGTTAAAGTTCACAATTTAGTTTGAATTTATTTAATCCTTATTAATCTGTTATTTATTTCACGAATGATTATACGTTTAATACTATATAAGAGACATAAACATTTAATCTAAATTTATTCTCATTCTACGGAAAGTCCATCCTTTAGGGAATATACTGCTCTAAATCTTCTCATTTATTTAAATTTAACAGTAAATTATTTATGGTTTCTCTCTAAATTAACAAATTTTGCGGAAGATAATTTACGCTTAGATCAATTTATTTTAACTAAGCAGTGATTGCTCAATTCCTGGGAGAAATTTCAAATTATTGGAAATCAACACCGCTATATCACGAAAATAACGATTCGTTCAATTAATTCAATTTATTTAACAGGCGATTATTTAAATTATCTAGTAATTTCAATTAGAGCGAGGGAAATTAATGACAGTATATGTTTATAAATAAAAGTTTTAAAAAAATGTATTTTTTCGTTAATTCATAATTCAAAAGTCAGTGTAACATTAAAATCTAATAAAATATATTCAGAAATTTCGATAGACGTATTTTAAATTTAATTTTTTAACATGCAAAGAGCATACTGAGCTACGTTTTACATTAAATGAAATATTGCATTTAAATGATGAGTGCGCTTTTATGTGAAATAAAATAATAAATATGAATTTCAATTTTCTTAATGTAATTAAAAAGTTAAATTTAAATTTAATGTATGCCTTTATATGTCGAGATGAACTGTTTATTAATTTATAGAATAATTTTGAAATTTTACGTGGATGGAGACTAATTGTATTTGAAGGGGAAAAAATGTTTTATTTTCTCGTTTTAGTTTTTTGGTAAATGCAAAAAGTAAATGTTGAATTAAGTAATGCTTTAATTAATATTTATTAGACACACAAGTCAAAAAGTTTTCAATAATTCAAGAGCATAAATTTTAAATTACATCAATAAAGAATAATAATTAAAAAAAAAAAAAAAAAAAAAAAAGACGCTCAAGAGCAGAAATTGCTGAACTTTCGAAGTAAAAGACCACTAAATTTTCAATATTATATTTAAACTACTACGTATAATAAAATCAAACTGAAACGTATAATAAACGCCACTAAACGTATAATAAAATCAAACTGACCATTTTAATTAATTATTAAAAAACACAAACGTATTTGTAGATATGATAACTAAAGAAAACTCATTTTACAAATATGAAATAAAACCATTTAATGCAAATTATTACAGAAGGTTATTTTTTATAAGAATAATTTCCAATTTCCGTTCACAAAAGTTGCTGAAAATTGATTTCCCCCCCCCCCCCCTGATATTTTGCTTAGTATCAGTTATTCATGATTTACAAGTAGCCAAAAGTGAGATCTAAATAAGGACACTTTAATATTGCTCTCGAACATTACATGAGTCAGACTTTTACTTCACAACTTCCTTTAACTTCGGAATTATTTTTTATTTTACTTATCTCTGTTAATAACTATGATTCCATATATGTGTTGCTGTAAAAAAAAAAAAAAAAAAAAGAAAAAAAGAAATCTTCCACAAAATTTTTTCTTCAATTTAAAACTGTCGAGAGAGCAAGAAAAATTCAGATTTTGTCGGACTATCAAAACTTTTAAGCCACTTTTTTCAACTAATGCATATCGAAGCGTCATCATGTATCCGGTAATATGCATCTTATTTAAGGTAATATAGTTTTTCGTAAGCACCATTGTTAGGTTTAGAAATTTAAAATATTAGTATGTTCTTGACACTCAATATTTTTATTCAGTTTCACCCCCTCTTTAGTTTAACTATCTTTCCTTTTTTATTAAAACCGATGGTCATTAAAATCTAAGTAATTTATTCTATTTACTTTTATAATTTTAAGTTAATAAATATTTAAAAACTCACGGTTTATTTAAAATTTATTTTAGCATAAAATATTAATACGTTAGCCGAAGCTATCCGTATGCAAATGACATAAGTCTACGTCATCTACTTGAATTGAATAAGTAGAGTAGCAGAAAAGCAATCGGGTGGCTTTTTCGGTGTTAGTGCCGAGGTGAATCCCGGTAATAAAGAAGCTGGCGTTAAACGCAGTTTGTATATTTCAGTTTAAATTTTTGCTTGATAACCTCGACAATATTAAAGCTTGTGTAGAAAGCTGTTGTTTTTCAGATGAGGTTTAAGTAAATATTTTTAGATTAATTCGAGGATGATAGTCATTTTAAAACTGCAAACTTTTAAGCTGTTTTCAGTAATAGTATAGGCTTCAGTAACTACTCTGTACTAATATATATTCCCTGAAGAATATTAAACGAATCATCTAAATGTATTATAATTTTTATTTTCGTTTGCCATATTTTTATTTCACTAGATAAATCAATCTAGTTTTTAAATAAATGATTTTATTTAAAAGAAAAACTTGTCATATTTCTTTTTACCTGCTCAATACAGTTTCCACTGGACTCTATTATTTCAACTCTGCTTAACTTTGAAGCTTTAAGATTATCATGTCAGGTTTATAAACCTGACATATTTGGTTATGGGCTATTGCCCAGTATTGAGCAGTTTAAATGAAAGTTTTAAAATGACAAAGTTTAATGAAGTATAGTTTTCTTCCGGCGTATTGGTCCCAAAGTTTTATAAGAATCTTTAAGAAGGGGGGCCCAATACAGTTAACGAAAATGGCAATGATACAGCATAGTATAGAAAAACTCAATGCTACGAATTATTGTAACTGGGCAGTTGATGTGAAGTTTTTATTATTTGAAAAGAATGCCTGGGATATCGTAATCGGAACTGAGGAAAAGCCGAAACCATCAGCTGATCCGAAAGAATTAAAAGATTATAATACGAGGTCAAAACTTGCTTTATCTATTTTATACCTCAATACTGAGAAGGACTTTCGTCGGATTATAGAGAAATTAGCGGATCCGGCTGAGATATGGAAAAAACTTAAACAACATTTTTATCCCGATAACCGAGCACGTCATATGCAGTTGTGCAGCGAACTGTTTTCATGTAAAATAAAAAGTGGAGAGAAGATTGATATGTATGCTGCTAGACTCATGAGAATAGCTGAACTTTTAGAAGCAATTGATCAGCCAATGAAGGAAGTTTATCTATCATTCCAGTTGCTTCGTTATCTCCCAGAGAAATTCGATAGTATAGTTCAGAGCATACTTAGGTGGCCTGATGATAAATTTGTATTTAAAGACATATTAGTTGAATTAATTAGTGAAGAATCAAGGATAGAACTGCGTGATCATGATAAGTGTGATGAACTTTTCATTGAGAATTACAGCACACAGTACTCAAGATCAAATGTGACTTGTTTCCGCTGTGGAGTTCCGGGACATATCAGTCGTTTTTGTCAAAATTCAAGGAAAACCTTCGAGCCAATATCAACATCGAAAGTGTATCAACGCCGAAAGTCTCCGTTTTTCCAGAGGCAACGTGCTCAATCCCCTCACAGACCATGGCGAACTAAACCTCCAGAGGCAACTGTATCCACTACCAGTGATTCCAGTCCTGAGAGATCTAACCAGAAAGAACCTGACCATTCCCAGAGAAGAGGCCGTTCCAGACTCCCGAGACGAACCAGAAAGGACTCTAACCAGGTTTTTTTTACTTTTGCTAATTTAAGTAAAAATGTGTGTGACAAAAGCAATTGGCTTTTTGATTCGGCTGCGAGTAATCACTTTTGTGGTGATAAAAATTTGTTTTCTAATTTTAAACTATTGTATAATGAAAGATTAGCTGTTGCAATAGATAATATAGATTTCCCTACTGAAGTAACTGGTGATGTTAAATTACGATTTGGTCAACAAAATATAACATTTACTAATGTAATGTATTGCTCTAAATTGAGAAAAAAATTTAATATCTTCTCCAAAGATGGATATTGCAGGAGCTAAATTTAAGGGGGGGAATGGTAAAATTAAAGTAACTAACAAATATGATCAATTTTTATTTACTGCTAAATTGCATGATGGTATTTATTATTTATTTCCAAAAATTTCATCCAAAGAAATGAAAAATGTTAAATTTGAAATTTCTAAAACTTCAAGTAAAAGAAACTCTCATGATACAAAAACTGAAGTTTTACATACTCAAAAGGACAATTTTAATATGTGGCACAGACGTTTTGCTCATGCTAGTCCTAAACTAATTGACAGAACTTGTAAATATGATAGTGTGAGGGGGCTTCCTAAATTAAAAGTCAATGAAACTTCTTGTGAAACTTGTAAACTTAATAAACAAAGACGAATTTCTTCTAAACCCCATGGTCAAATAAGGTCTAGACATCCTCTTGAGTTATTACATATGGATGTATGGGGACCATGCAAAATAACTGGCCGAAACGGTCAAAGGTATTTCTTATCAAATATCGATGATTTTTCTCGTAAAGTAACAATATTTCCTATGAAAGCAAAAACTGAGGTATTTAAAAACTTTAGAAATTATGTAACAAGAGCGGAGAGATTTTTAAACTGTCAGGTAAAAGCTATTAGATCAGATAACGGGAAAGAGTCTCAAAATAATAATTTTAAATCTTTTTGTGAGCTGAAAGGCATAAAACATGAATTTACTATCATTTATTCACCGGAACAAAATTCTGTTGCAGAAAGATTTAACCAAACTATTGTTGACGGTATGAGGACAGTTTTAGACGAAAGTGGATTAAATAAAAGTTTTTGGCCAGACGCAGCTTTATACTTTGCGTATACCTGGAACAGAATTTGTCATACTGATTTAGAGAAAACACCGTTTGAGTTGTATGGTGGTTATAAACCTTCAGTAAATCACTTAAAAGCTTTTGGCTCAACAGCATACGTAGGGGTACCCAAACAACTTAGAAACAAACTTGACCGTAAAGCGAAAAAAGGAATTATGATAGGTTACGCCCTTAGTACAAAAGGTTACAGGATATAGCTCCCAGATGAAAATAAAACAATAGAAACAATTAATGTTAAAATTGAAGAACCGATAACAATTGGGGAGCGCAGTGGAGCAGTGATGGGCCGCGAAAATGAAAGTTGGTTGTGTTCAGATGAGGGGTCAGATTCAGAAAGTGTGAATAATGCTGATTCAGATGCTTTTACTGTATATCAGATTTACCCTGACCATTCTTAATCTTCGTCTGACGAGGAAATTAAATCAAGTCGAGATATAATTAAACGAGTCCCGCTCAGAGAGGCTGTATGGTTTAGAACTCTTGTACCCTGTAAAACTAGTGACAGAATCGACGTTTATTATTGTGAATTTGGAAAAACTGAACGTTTAAAGTGTCATAAAGATGTTAAAAAATATTGTAAGAAAAATTGTATAATTTATGAACCAAACCTTTTTAATTTCAGTCCTAGAGAAAAATATGTAGGTAAAATTAATGAAAAATCTTGTTCTAGTGCAGAACAAACTTTAAATTCTGATGAAATTAATTCCGATACTGAACTTGATTCAGATAATGAACTTAATTTTACTGAACCTGATTTAACTAAGAAAAACGATTGACTAGACGTAGATCAAATCCCAACGAGTTTTAAGCAGGTCTTAAAATCTCCTTATAAAAATAGTGCACCAAAGAGGAAATCAGCATCATTTTATATCTAAGACCAACAAATTGTATTTGTAATTTGAATGGAGGAATAAAATGTTGTTTCGAAGAATTTCGTATATTGATTAGATTCGGAGTCACAGGCCTTATCGTATTCATGTGATTCACATTCATGCATATCGTACCGGGAGCTTTTAAATTAGTAAATGAATCAAAAATCACATACTAACATTAAAAGAAAAAGAAAGAAAGAAAGAAAATCATTTATATTTAAAAAGAAATAGCAATAATTATTAAAAATATTTAACGAGGCAATTTTAAAACGTCGTAAAGCATGTTTATAATTTATTTCACGTGCATAGAACTTTTTCTTTTTACTTCATAACAAATATATCAAAGCAGATTCTGTTTGAAATATTTTCTGAGAATAAATTTAAAAAACATTCATACTTATATATATATAAAGAGGTATTAGAAAATTTTAATTATGCTATTAAAATATCGTTTTGAAAAAGCATTGCACATTTACATTTTATTTCGCTTGCATATATCTGGTTTATTTTATTTCCCATGTGTGATAACAAGTATATCAATGCAGCTTTCTTTTACAGTAATACTTTTGGATTCCTCTCCATTTCTTTAATTGAGGAGCATTTGTACTGCTGATGATTGTCAGGCACAAAAATGTGCACTCAGATTCCACCCATTTACAAACAAACGAAGAATACTAAGAATACATTTCATATCGGACTGTTGCCAAGATTACAAGAATAATCTACCATATTATTGGAAGAAAGAAAATCTTAGTGGTTTCAGGAATAAAGGAAGGAGATGACTAATCATTATCGTTATACGCCCACCATTAGTAGTTAATTGTGAACATTTCTTTTACTGTGCAATAAAAATTTAGTGAAAGTTTCGACATAATTCCTTTTTAAGAAACTAAGCGCTATTTTTCATAATGTTTAAAGCAAAGAAGTTTTGTTTGTTTATTTATTATTATTATTCTCAGTTTGACAAAAATGTAATATGCTATAAAAAATGCTAAATATTTGTAGTTTATTATTGATATTTTATTTAATAATTTGAAATATTACTTACAGTAGGTACTTCAGTATGTCATCAATGTAATGTTAATGATAATTTGAAACTATATTTATGTTGTAATCATTGTTGATAATGATAATTCGTTTACTTCTTTTACATATACTGCTATGTAAAACAAAAGCCCCTATTTTCCTGCCTATAATCCGCAGCAGCGTTTTTCATTCTAGTTTAAAGGGAAATTTTCATATAATTCGACAAAGCATACAATGCGCAAAATATTTTTTTTTTTTTTTTTTTTTTTTTTTTTTATAAAAAGAAACTCCTGTGATCCGAAGGTGTTCCGGGGTACAATCTCTTTCTTTTGTGACTACAAAAAATTAATATTACATAGAAATAGCAGAAGCGATCTAGCGAATCTTTATTCTAGTTTCTATATAATATCTAATTTCTAAATCTATAAAGTAACACCTGTTACATTTACTATCCCCCTTACAAAATAAATAAATAAATAAATAATAATAAATAAATAAAGTATTTAAAATCTGGACCAAAAGGATTTTTTTTCTTCTTTCATATTTGTACTGAACACTAGTCATGTACAATTATTTTCTTTTCTTTCTTTTTTTTTTTTTTTTTTTTTGAGAAAAATATTAGCTCTAATTTTATTATTACATTTCAAAAATTGTATTGAAAAAAGTGGAGCGCGGCAAAAAATAGGCCGCTCTGTAGAGACTGTATAGTCTATATAATAAAAAAAATATTCTATATAATAAATAATATATTCTTTAAAACATAAAATATACATATTATAGGCAGATTATTGGCAGGAAATTAGGGTAATATTTTTCAATAATAACAATAGTACTGAAAGATAACACAAAATAATAATAATAAACTTCAATTTACTAGTTTATTATTTTGACTTTATTATTTAATTTGAATTTCTCTTTGTTAAAAAAAAAAAAAAAAAAACATGAGTAATATTATTGGGAGACATTTATTTACTTTTTTTAGGCATTAATTATCATGATTTTTTTTTCTTTTACTGAATATTTTTATATACTCTATAAATAAATAACTTCAAAGCACATTTTTATTACCAGTAGTTTAATTGTTCTTTATCTGAATGAAAAATAAAATAAAACAAAGCTAAATAAAGTAAGATGTAAATCCGCATACAGCATACCGAAAAACTTTATTTGTAAGGAAGACTTCTATTTCAAGCAGTAATTAGAAAAAAAAATCTTTATAAAAGTCGAGATTGTTAATCTGCTATACAGAATACGCGTTAGGATAGCAAACAACTATAAATTATGCAAAGAAGCAACGATTATTTCCTATAGAAATATAAATTGAAGTACAAATTTTTATAAGAAAAAAATAGTAATTATATGCAAAGATTTGCTTGGTGAAAAAATCGAATCGAAATAATTATTGATTGTTTTTGGAATGCATACTTCTCCCCCCCCCCTTCCATATATATATATATATATATAGAGAGAGAGAGAGAGAGAGAGATATTAAATAATAAATTAGCTACTGGATAACGAATATTTTTCAATGTTTTTTTTTCTTTTTTATATATGTTATATGAATAATAAAATTAAACAAATAGATAAGCAGTTTAAACGTGCTAAGTTACCATGAAGTGAAGTTAATAAGTCAATGCTTTACTTGTTAGCACTGCTGACAAGTAAGGCACTGCGATTTTTTTTAACTGACTCTGATTCATTAATTTATAACTATTTAATTTTTATTTTTATTCTCTTGTTTTATTATCATAAATATGCTGTTTTTAAAGATATTAACTGCCTTATGGTATATAAATTAAAAATAATAATAAATAATAATAACTAAACTTTTAAAAAATAAATATTAAGTATCTATCAATTAAATAATTGTACAAATAGAATTATATTAACTTCTACTTTCACTCAAGTCATATTTTTAATTGGTAAAGCTGACAAATCTTGGAAGGAAAGGTATATATTTTTGCCCAAACGAATTTATGGAATTTTTGAGCAAATAGAAAATTAGACCTTCCTTAGTATGACCGTGGTAAAATTTGCTAAAACTTTTAATAGCAGGGTCAGGGCAACACCTTATATGAATAATGAAAAAGATGGAGCATACGTGTTTCGGTTTCGGTTTAAAATGAACAGTTATTCTTCAACCAAGTTTCATGTGACCATGGAAGCTTTTGAGCATGTGCTGACTCAACGAGTCCAATGTTTAAATACAGTCATCAGCAAAATTATTGAAGCGCTAGCAATATTTTCTATCTAAAATATGAACACCTAATACTGCTTTGTTAAGAAAATATTTATCGAGTTATGATCTTAGTCTTTGTGCTGTTTATAAAACTAGTTGGCATAGGTGGACTCTGCTCAGTTCCCCATCATATTTATGTTCTCAGAAATTTCTAGTGCGAGACATATTACTAGTGGATCTGCAGATCAGGAGCCTCAACGTCCTATTTGCATCAGACATTATTCAATAGGTCATTTTTATTTATTCCTTATTATATAATAGTATATATTGATTCGATCGACTTATTACCAAAATCAAATACATTCCTGAGGGGGGCGACAGCCCCCCTCAAACCCCGTTGTATCTCTCTTTGTATACCTATTTGAATATCATATAAAGTGCTACGAAATTGTAAATAATTGCATTTATTTTTGTATAAATTCGTTCAAAGAGGTTTAGTAAGTTGATAAAATGCTAATTTTGTGCCTTTATAGTCGTTTAAGCGTTAAAATAGCCAAATTTTCCTTTAAAAACGCATTAAAAAGCTCCTATAAGGGAAGAAATAAATTTGGCGACAAATTTGGCGACTATTTCTCTCCTTGGCGATTTTTTTGGCGATCTTGGCGAGAAAATCCTTATTAGGGATATACCAAATATGGAAGCTCTAATCTCATTGGCTGATGTGATACGAGAATTTTCCAGAACAGTCTGTTTTCGATAAAAAAATTAAAAAAGGAGCATTATTTTCGCCAAGGCGGTTAGTCTCAGATCTATATCAGTTTCGTCAAATGCTTGCTCAATGGGCTCATGAATATGTGTACCAAATTGCAAGTCAATAGCGTTATTTTGGGGGCCGCTATCGCGGTACATACAAATTCTTCCCATAGGCCGTAATGGTAAAAAAATTTTGGCGTGTCCCTGTACACGAACTTACAAATGGAATGCACACCGAAAACTATACAGCTAATTTCGTGGGCATCATGAACATGTGTACAAAATTTCAAGTCAATAGCGTGCTTTTTGCGGCCGCTATCGCATGACAGACAGACAGACAGACGGAATCCAAAATCCTTTTGAGTCTCAACAGACGGCCTCCATTCACATTTCGGCAAAAATTGGAAGTCAATAGCTTGATTTTTGCGGTGGCTATCGCGGTACATACAGATTCTTCCCATAGGCCGTAATCATAAAAAATCTTTGGCGTGTCCCTGTACACGAACTACAAATGGAATGCACACCTAAAACTATACAGCTGATTTAGTTGGGCTCATGAACACGTGTACGAAATTGCAAGTCAATAGCGTGATTTTTTTGGCCGCTATCGCGGTACATACAAATTCCTCCCATAGGCCGTAATGATAAGAAAAACTTTGGCATGTCCCTGTACACAAATTACAAATGGAATACACACCCAAAACTATACAGCAGATTTCGCGGGGCACATAAACACGTGTACCAAATTGCAAGTCAATAGCGTAATTTTTGTGGCCGCTATCGTGATACATATAAATTTCTCCCATAGGCCGTAATGATAAGAAAAACTTTGGCGTGTCCCTGTATACGAACTACAAATGGAATACATACCAAAAACTATACAGCTGATTTCGTGGGGCTCATGAACATGTGTACCAAATTTCAAGTAAATAGCGCTTTTTTGGCGGCCGCTATCGCGCGACAGACAGACAGACAGACACAGCCCAAAACCGTTTTGAGTCTCAACAGAGGGCCTCCACTGACGTTTCGGCAATAATGTTAAAAGAAATCAATTTGGCCAAAGCTTCATACAGTGACAGAATGAAATCCACGCCTAATAGGCTATCCACCGTTCACTTCGATATATTTATCTTATTCTAATCTATTAATTTATTTTATCGGGGTCAATTCCGTTGTTTAGTTTTCATGCTACTATTTCCAATGCAATAATCCTCAAATTCATATTTATATGAAAAATTTACAATTTCGCTATGTTGATAAAATCGTAAATTACGAATAATTTACGAAATTTTCCTATTAGAATATTTGTATTCAATCATGTTCAAACAAATATCATAAACGTAATTTTGAAGTTGTCTAACGTATTTAGGATCCTCAAAATGGAAGTTTATGCTCAATTTTGCTTTATTCTGACATGTTAAATAAATCGTAAATTCCAAATAACTTAAGAATTTTTTAAATTGGAAAAATCATAGTCTATGATATTCATGCCAGTATCCTAAATATTATTTCAAAAGTGGTTTGACATCTTTACGATGAAAATATCCCTCAAGATTGACGTTTATGTGAAATTTTGCTCTATTCAGCCATGTTAAGAAATTCGTAAATTTCCAATAACTTACGAAATCTTTATATTGGAAAATTCATAGTCATTAATATTGATGCCAGTGTCCTAAATAATGTTTCAAAAGTAGTCTGACATCTTTACGATGAAAATATCTCTCAAAATTGACGTTTATGTGAAATTTTCCCCTATACTGCCTTGTTAAGAAATTCGTAAATTTCCAGTAACTTGCGAAATTTTCAAAGTAGCATATTTATAGTTACTGATGTTCATTCCGACATCAAAACTGATATTTTAAAACTGGTCTGACATTACCTAAGTTCCCCATACCTATAGTATTATGGGGAACTAAAAGTAAGTTGATGATAAATACTAGCGATCAAATTATAAAAATATATATGAAAATTGTGGATTTGTGCTTCAATAATTTTGCTACTGACTGCAGGGTTGATATTCTTGATATCCTCTTTCCCGGAGAAAATAATCGACAAGGCAATGTCGAATAAGTAGATTTGTATCTGATTCCAAACTGTCGATCAACTCGGCACACCTCCAATCAGTAGGAAAGACCTCAAAGCTACGCTCTAGAAACGTGGTTTAAGGATATATTTCCCACAAATGAATATATATATATATACCGGGTGATTCAAAATAGATGTTAGAGCAATTATCTCGTAAACTAAGAAAGATAGAAACAAACTTCCAATTACAAAATTAGAGCAAATTAAGAGTAGATTTCAGATATGGCATTTTTTTGTCAAAGGGGCTGTATACATATTAAATACGAAATTTAATTTTTATACGGTCCCTCCTATCATGTGACTTATATTTAGAAAAATATTCTCCTCGCTCTAACAAGCAAAAAAAAAATCATCTCTCTAAGTCAAAATCTCGCTGAGTTATTGCAATTTGAAAATGATGACTTACACCACTTTTTTTTCAATTTTGGCATCTATTTTTCGACGCCAACGGGCTGACTTTAGGGGGTTATCTTTGAGTTGAAAAACATTAAAAAAAGATCCTTTTTTTTTAAATAGCAACTAAAATCATTCAAACACGTGAAATCAACAATTTTAAGAATTTAATGCAAATTTACATTATTTCGTATTGTTAAAAAATTTAATAGTTAAATTTTTTAGGGGGTCACCTGCAAACTAAAACACGTTAAGAGAGGGAAAAGACTAAAAAACTAGCAAAACCGTGTGAAATTTTCGCGCTTTATTTTTACCACTTTCCATCATGGTTGATAAATTTAATGACTTCGGCTCTTTAACAATTCCAGCAAGATTCAAAAGTGTTAATGACTTCGATTTGTCTGTCTGTCCATCCGTCTTTCTGTGTGTCTGCGCTCTAACTCCCGTGAATATTCATAGAATTTCCTGAAACTGATATATGTTATTTTAGTTCACTATCGGATGTTCCTTATTGAAAATGGAGTGAATACATCTGCTAGCTTGTGCACAGGGACACCCGAAAGTATTCCAAAGCATTGTGTTTTATGAGAGGTATTTTTATAAACCATATTTTAATACCTTTAATTTATGCATATATTAATAAAATTGAAATACGTTATTATAGTTTTCTATCGAATATTTTCTATAGAAAATGGAGCAAACACAATCACTGGTTTGTATACAGGGACACCCGAAAGTATTCCAAAGCATTGCGTTCTATGTGAAGATATTTCTATAAACCAAAATTTAATTACTTTGCATATATCTTAATGAAATTGAAATATGTTATTCATATGCACAAAAGAATGCTTTCTATACTGTACAGTACGATTAACATTAGATTTACAGGGCACGCAAAAATATTCAGTTACGTTAAGGGTTATTATTAAACATTTGCTGGAATTGTATTTTCGTTTACATTAAACATTTTCTAACAATTTTGAACTGTGAATAAAATTTCAATTTGCATTTTTTTTTTTTTTTTTTTTTTTTTGTCTGGCTGTCCACCTGTCCGTCTGCCCGCCCCCAGCGTCTGTAAATATTTTCAGAAATTTTCAGAAATGATATATGTTATTCAGGTTTACTATATGATATTCCATATTTAAAATGGCATTGATTAATTCTTTACAATTGGTTTATGTACAGGAACGCACAAAAAATGCCAATGTATTGCGTTTTGGGACAGATATTCTTATGAATTACATTTAAATATTTTTTTCTGTAAAAATCAAAAGGAAATTCATGTTTATTGTTAATATTGTAAAATAATGTTTTGTATAGAATTTGATATGGTATAGATGTATAATTCTATGCCAGGGGGTTACCGCCCTTCTCAACCCCCGTTTAATTATAGTGTCTATACTTATCAAAACAAAAATCAAGTCTATTATCAATTTCCTTGAAACTTGCAAACCTTCATCAACTTTTCAAGTGGCAACTAGATATGGAATCCAAAGTACCAAATTCGCATTTCCTGTACTTATTACTTTCTCATACCCACAAGGTAGAGAAAGTATTGTTTTTGGGCCAAATTTTCGAAAGTGAGTTTTTGTTATATTTAGACGTTTTGAGGTAACCTGAATATGAAAATCGTATTTTTAGCGGTTGGTCTGTGTGTGTGTCTGTCTGTTATCGGTTTATCTCAAGAACAAATAGCAGCAGACATTCCAAACTTGGTATTTTAAATATGTATCATGTAGGGAGGCTACACGAAGCTTTCAATTGAGATGAAGCAAATGGTTCGTGTACAGAGACACTCAAGAATATTCAAATACATTACATCTATGGAGAAAATTGCAGGTAAGTAGAGTTTAACACCTATTGACTGCACTAAACCAAATGAAATGAATATATATTTTTTATATGCATAAAAACATGCCTCATGTAGAATATGGCAGGGAAATCATTCACTGTTCATTTACAGGGCTACACAAAATAACTAGATTATAATGCGACAATAGTTGAAAATTGATGAAAGTGCATTTTAGGTTGTGCCGTATATTATTACTATAGGTTTATATTTAGGTGCACTTTGTGGTTTGTACATATTCTTCAAAAGATATACAGGGTTGCAAATATTTAAGCTATAATATTATTTTTTATTGTTAGTGAAAGTGCTTTACTATAATATTTTACCGTGTCCAGGAAAGCTGCTCAGGAATGGAAATGAATTCCTCACAGACATATGATAAATAGGTTTTTAAGCTAAATATGCATCGCTTGTGTTTTGTGTATTTACGCGTGTTAAGGCTTCCTTGTTACCAAAGCCATATTTTTTAATGTTTGATTATTGCCTGCGTCGAATAATTTCAGGAAAGGAATAATTTCCGGAGATCCCCCCCCCTCACACAGAACTAATTATCATTAAAACTCTTCCGAAGCCTAATCTGAATTATTTTAACGTAGGTTTACATAACAGTACTCTTTATGTTACCTCTTAATTTCCACCCTGTATTTATGGTATTAAATTTCAGGGTAATAGAAAGTCGTGTGAGTGGCACATCAGATTATTTGTTGTTAAATTTTGCTGACAATTCATATATATACAGATCAACGAATAAAAATTTACCTTTCGTATTCAGGAGGCCTCAAAATGTGATATTATACAGAAAGAAAATCGCTCGCCAAAAGCTACTTTGTTTACAGTATGGGTATGAGAAATTAATTTTGCGTTCTGTGTCAGCAGTGTTCTTCGAAAAAAAAATGCAGCAAACACTTACACCAATTACATTTAATAATAATAGAAAAAATGTTTACCTTAATTTTGGGTAGCCCTGTATATTGTCTATAAACTATATACACATGACTTTGTGTACGTAAATTTAGTGTTATATGTAAAACAAGTAATACAAAATGAAATAAACTTCCAGCAATTCCCAAGTATAGCTCCAATATATCGAAATACTCTGGGTAACCCTGTAAATGAATGTTGAATGGTTGCTATATCAGAATCTACATAAAACATGCTTTTATACGTATATTTTTTTTTTTCTGTTCATTTTGTTTAAGGCAGTCTGTACATGTCACACTGTACATATGAGAAATTTCGCTCACAGACGTAGTGTATTTGAATTCTTTTGGATGACCCTGTAAACAAACAATTGTCTGATCGTAACGAATACTTTAGTGTAGCACCGCAATATGATACGGATTTAGAATGTCGAATTCGATTTTCTGCTACTATTTGTTCTTGAGATATTCTAATAACACACAGACACACACACACACACACCAAGGGAGAGAGAGAGAGAGAGAGAGAGAGAGAGAGAGAGAGAGAGACCAACCACTAAAAACATAATTTTTGAATTCAGAGGATCTGAAAACGTGCAAATATAACAAAAGCTAATTTTCGGAAATTTGACTCAAACACAATTCTTTCTCTACACCGTGTATATGAGTAAGAGAATGTATAAAGAAAGAAAAATGAATTTGAAAATTCCCTTTCAGTACATAAATTATTCATAAATTTTATTTGTTAAATTATCAATGAGTATTCTCTTGTGTATTCACTAGGGCAAAGAAGACATAACAGGTTAAAATAGCCGTCTTTCCCTGAATGATTTCTTTTTCTTTTTTTTTTCCCCCAACGCTGATTAACGTGTGTCTTATTACTAAAGCAATAGTAATTACAATTTCTCACTTTTGATACAACCCCATAAGACTTGGCGAAAAATGCTAGAATTTTCAAATTGCAATAATTCAGCGAGATTTTGACTTAGAGAGATGATTTTTTATTTTTATTTTGATTGTTAGAGCGAGGAGAATATTTTTCTAAATATAAGTCATATGATAGGAGGGGCCGTATAAAAATTAAATTTCTTATTTAATATGTATACAGCCCCTTTTACAAAAGAATGCCATATCTGAAATCTACTCTTAATTTGCACAATTTTGTAATTGGAAGTTTGTTTCTATCTTTCCTAGTTTACGAGATAATCGCTGTAACATCTATTTTGAATCACCCGGTATAGATAGATAGATAGATAGATAGATAATCAACACGTACTGTAGAAATATAATATTATCAGTGCATACAGGTGGAATTTAAAGACGATTTAACATCAGTATTCAATCAATTAATATGATCAATAACAAAGATCGCCCAAAATAAGAAATAAAGTCAAATCTGAAGGAATTCAAGCAAGTTGGAATAGGAAAACAGCATTATTTGCATTCTAACGTAATCAACGACCTGGTAGAATGCAAACATAATAAATAAATGAATTTTTTCTGTCACAAAGATAGCTAAGCATTTCTTTGTGCATAGGGCCAAAACATACATTGGAAATAAAATAAGAAAAAATGTGTATCAAAATAAACTCACCACAACATATGAGAAACCAATAAATTAGTTAAAAAAGTATGAGTGATAAAACACCAATAAAATTGGTAATTATGTATCAATAATCACAAATAAAATAATCAAGAATTAAGCAACATAAAAATGTATCAAATGTGTGTCACGTGTAAAATTTAATAACCAGATAGCCGTTAAAATTACAGTTAATGTCAGTACAATAACGACAAAGAAACGTGGAGTAAAAATAGAGGTATCACAAACAGGTTCAAGTTAAATCCTCAATTTTGTATTGAGATTTACAGTATATTAACTTGAATAGTGCTGCCACCTGCAGTTGTAATATTAAAAGAATGTAAAAAAAAAAAAAAAAAAAAACATTAATGGCAAGGAATGATGGAGAAAATATAGAGATGTTGCAAACCCATTAAAATTAAAATTCCTCAGTTTAGGATTCAGATTTTCAGAATAGATACTTGAATAGTGCTACCATCTGCAGTTGTAATTTGCAACGAATTTTAAAAATGTTGGAAGACCATAGGGATAATCATTCTAAACCAACAATATAACAACACCTGATTTAAAATCAAGTATTTTAATTTCTAGACCTAAAATACAGTTTATTTTGGAATAAAAATCCATTAAAAAATGTTTAATTACATGTTTAGGATAACCATTAATAAATGCTAAATTTTAAAAAAATCGAAGTTGTACGTTTTTATAATAATCAGACACTAAATGTTTTATTCGTAGATTAAAATTAAGAATATTAACAAAAAAGATTTATGTAAACATGTTTTAAAATTAAATAAATAAAAATAATAATACTTTAAAGGGGAAATCTTTACGTTTATCATACAAGTTAAAATCCTGTATATATATATATATGGTTTGTTACTGCTAATGCAAACAACAAGATTATACATTGTATTAGTGCCGGCATACCTATTAACCAGTATTAAGTGTATTAAACATACACTTAACCAGTTATGGGGGTTTTATGCTAAGTAATAAGGACTGAAACGGATATAGTTATGATAAGTAATTTCCTTGCTACGACTTTTTAAAACTTATAAAAACTATTTCAAAATACGGCTTATCCATGAATTCCGAGGACATGTGGTCACCTAGGCATACTGCTTCATTTCCCGATGATGTCACCTGGTAGTGTTAGCGGTTGAGTGGGTTTTACGTTGTTCATTTGCTACACTATGCACAATTGGTGACGGTCTGGCATTCAACATTAAGGGTGTTCTTGACCCTACAAGCAAACTATATAGCAAGTTTTGCAACCACAGTCATTTTAAGAAAGGTCTAATTTACGATTTACCCAAAAATTTCGAAAATACTTTTGGATAAAACCTATACCTTTCCTTGTTAGCTCTTTTTTTTTTTTTTTTTTTGCAAGTAAAGAATATGTATATATATATGTATGTGTTATGTTAGTAAATTTTTTATCTCTTAAGTTTCATTTCACCTACCTATATAAAAAATTCCTATATAAAAAAAATACACTTCATACGGTTTCGTTATATAAATCTTTGTCGAATCCTGTTCTTAGTCAGTGTAAGAACATGATTCGATAAGGATTTATTTAACAAAACCGTATGAAAAGTACTTTTTTTTCCATAGGAATTTTTGCTAGTGTTCGGACACTTTTGTTACCGACTGTACACCAGTAAGAGCCATGAATGAGACAAACAAAGTTTTTTTTTTTTTTTTTTTTTTTGAGTACTTCAATACGTTAGCTAAATAGCACTTTCAAAATTACTACATCAATTTGCAAGTGAAACTGCTAATAGCATAAAAGCGACTGAGCATGATTTTATCAGATTACTAGTGTAATGATTTGCCGAAAAAGAGCTCATTACAAAATGGAAATTAATACGCGTTCTATTTAAAAAAAAAAAAAAAAAAAAAAAAAAAAAAAAGCTATTCAAATTTTTATTTACTACATTTAATTAGCATAAAAAAAAATAGATTACCATGCGTTTGGTATGATTATTTCATTAATAATTCGATTAAAAAAAGTTATGAAGATAATTTATTTTACTGATTTCTTAATTAGTTATTATGTTATTTTAAGAAAAATATCTCTAGCATACTTGTATTTAAAATGCTTATAATTATATTTTTATGAATGTACTTCTGGAGAATTAATTAAATTCTCGATATCCATCCGTCATTAAAAGAAAAGAAGTGAAGTAAAAATGTTTTTAAAATAAATTTATTTGATTTTTTTTTTTTTTTAAATATATATATATATATATGTTAATAGTAATACGTGAATAAAATAAACATTAAAGAAAAAAAAACTGTATTAAATTGAAATTTAATTCCCGAAGTATATTTATAGAAGGAAATCTATTAAGCGATCAATGTCCTGCATATGTTAAGAGCATACTTAGCTTCGGTTTTAAAAGCTTCGTATTAAATTAATCATTTAATGCCTTATGGAAAATAGTAATTTGCCAATTTAGAAAAGAAAAGAAATAGGTAATGATAAATAGTAAATTCTATAGCTGATAGAAATGTAATACAACATAAAGAAATAACTACAGATGTCTATTCTACAAAATTAGAAGTTATATTTTTTATTAAAAAATCCTTTATGTAAAAGTAAAGTTTATTAAGTATATTTTGCATTATTTTGCATTACAAATTTGATTAAATAAAAATTAATCATGAGACATCGTAAGTAAATACTTCTAAATTTTAACTGACAATGATGAATGCAAGTGACACGATAATGAATAAATACTGTTTAAGATAATTATGATCGAATACAAATTATTATTTCAATAAATTTATTCAATAACAATACTAATACAAATATTAAAAATTTGCAAATTTAATTATTGAAATGAAAGCTAGCGATTTTTTTTCCACTGAAAACAAAACAAAACAAAAAATAAATAAATAAAAATAAATAAAGAAATATATATATATATATATATATATATATATATATAACAAAAACAAAATATAAATACATAAATAAAAATAAAAATAAAAATTTTCACATTATATGACATTTTCACAACTAAAAATATTTTTACATAAATTTCCAAGGGTCAGTTAAATAAAAATAATTATTAATAAATAAAAACGTTCTGATAAACGCAGGAAAATTTTCCCTATTTAAGTACGTGCTTACTGTCATGATAAGAATTAATGTCTATAAACAATATCCATCTTGTATTTTCTGGAAGTAAGTAAAAGTTTCATTGCGAATGTATCACCCAAGGAAAGTGATTTATAAAAAGTTATTATTATTGTCTAATTTTAACAACGCACATGTTTGGATAAGATTTGAAAAAAAAATAGTTGCATGCGATTTTTTGAGTGGAAAGAATAAAAATATTTGAGATACCCTTTTTGGATTTTGAGAATGTACAAACAAAATACAAATTTTATATGATTTTAATTGATAAAAGAACTAACAGATTTTGTTATTGCTTTGTTTTTGTATAAATATAAAAACTCAATTAAAAAAACAAATTTCAGTTTTCGTTTCACATCTGAAAAGAAATTATTTAAAGAAAAAATGGTAAATGAAATATTATTAGCTTAAAATATTTATCAAAATACAAGTTACGATTATATTTTTATACAATAAAATGTATATGAATGCATAGATTGCAATGCTTTCTAGACACTGATTATTTAAAATGCACCATTTAAATATACTGTTTTGATCGATATGGTAAAAAATCAAGTTACATTAAAATGAAACATTCTCCTTAATGTTCTGTATAATTTTATATATTATTTCTTATTAAACAAACAAGTAAAACATTTTATATCTCTCGAAACTTAATTTTAAAAAGCAGATAAACATTTTGTTGTAACGCACGTGATATTGCTTTTAACGCAATTACATAATATCTAATACTGTAGGATATGATATTATTTCGTAAAGAGAGATAGAAATGCAATTCAATAAAAGTCATATATTTCCGAGCTGTTGTAACTAAATTACAGTAATTTTGCATTACATTTAAGTAAATAGACAATTGTGGCAAGTTTATATGCCATTATGTTTAAAGGATAATTTCGATAAGAACTTTATTTTCTTACTTGGATTTTAGAAGAATCTTAAATTGGTTTTATTCTTATCTAAGATCGAAATTCTTAAAAAAATAAAACTGCTTTGCTTCATTTATTTAGTTTGATTATGTTGAAACAATTATTTAAAAAACAATGAATCTTTTTATCTTTTCTTAAGATAAAATTTAAACCAAATTTTAAGTGAAATTATTATTTCTTTGATAAGTCTAATACGATATTGTAAAAATATTCAGCTTAAAAAAAAATATTAATAAAGAATTTTCTTACAATTTACAGAACATCGAAATGATTTATATATTTTTACTTTCTTCTATATGTAATATAGAGCAATTATTGGATTCGTGAAAATTTTCGAACTCCGTTTTTTAATGGATTGACATGTTCTGGGATGTTCTACGAATTGATAGTTTTTAGAAAATGTCGGTCTGTCTGTGTGTATCACGATTTTTGGGGACACTGTATCTCATGAACCAATGAATTAAATTTAATCAAACTTGCTGTTTAGTTGGACCCTGACATAAACTGGTACTGATTAGATTTGGGGATCAATCGCTGAACAGGTGGCGCTGTGATCACATTTTTCTAAACTTCTAACATGGTAGTATAGGACAAAATTTTGTATAAATGTGCATAATGAGAGTTACAGTGCGTTGCATGAATATAAACGCACCTTTTCCAATAGTCAGAAATATAATTTTTTAAATTTTAAAAGAAGGAATGCGACTTACAGTTATTGCATATGACTAACAACTGAATAAGGTGCTTTGAGCAAGTATGTTTATGCTCATGCAAGCTTATTTAATGAATGTTTAAGCATTTTCTTATTTTTCACTGTTATTCGTTTGTTGCACGAAATTAAACGCACTCTGTATTTTGGGTTTTAAATTTAACAGAGCCGCCGGAATTAAATTAAAACACAAATAGCCGTGTTGCTAAAATTCTCTAAAATCAGTTTTAATGCTTGAGTGCAAAATTTACGGAGTTTGTACAGGATGGCAAGCGGAAAAACTTTGACAGTAGACGAGAGGATAAAAATCGACTTTATGCATGGTAAAGGCTTTAGCAATCGCGAAATAGGGCGCTGAATTGAAAGAAGTGAGAGTGTTATGTGAAATTATATAAAAAAAGGAGCAAATTATGGAGAAAAAGCGTATGAGAAGCGAACAGGAAAGCTCACCAGTTACAACAAATGTCGAATATGCAACGCTGCAAAGACTAAGAATATTTCCTGTGCGAAGATAAAGGCTCAATACAAGCTGGGTGTTCATCGGACAACCATATGGAGAATTATCAAAGCTGCAACATTCATTAAATTTAAGAAAATGAGGGCGAATTCACCCCTCACTCAAAAGCGCAAGGATATGCGGTTGGAAAGGGCAAGAAAATGGATTCTAGATCGACTAAATTGGGAAAAAGTCATCTTCTCAGATGAAAAAAACTTTAATCTCGATGGCCAGGACGGATTTCACAGCTACTGGCACGATATGATAACCGAAGAAATGTACTGTTCAAAACGTCAATCTGGAGGTGGGTCTGTCATGGTGTGGGCAGCCATAGGTGTTAAAGGGACTTTCGAATTAGAGTTCGTGGAGAACAGTATGAACTGTGTAGATTATGTCCAGATGCTCACAAGGAACCTCGCCGTCAAGCAGTCAAAAAATCTGGAAGAAATTATATTTTTCAGCAAGATTGTGCATCTGTACATACAGCACATATCGTGAAAAAATGGTTCGGTGACAATAAAATTAAAGTACTGGACTGGCCCTCAAAAAGCCCCGATTTAAACATAATGGAGAACGTATGAGGTAATTTGGTTCGCCGTGTTTACGCAAACGGAAGGCAGTTTAACACGAAAGATGAACTAAAATCGGCAATTCTGTTAGCTTGGAAGACAATCAGCTTGGATGACCTCATGCCACTATATCAGTCAATGGCAAGGCGTTTACTGGCTCTTCTAGAAGCCCATGGTGGCTTTACAAAGTATTAGATACAATATTTGTTACTCAGTTATTTATTTTTTACATGTGCGTTTAAATTCATGCAACATGTGTATTTGTCATAAATTCAGTAAAATTATTTTCTAAAAAATCATATTGGTTTTTCGTTGTTTTAACTCGTAATTTCATTTCTTGAATCATACACATACAGTTTGCATCAAGTGTCACCTATTCATATTTTTTTATTACTCTTCTATACCATTCTGATTCTTAAAGCTAAGGTGCGTTTATATTCATGCAACGCACTGTATTTTAAACTTGTGATTGTAAAATTAATATAAATTATTAATAATAGTAGTAGTTAACTAGAAAAAAAAATTGTGTATGTGGGGGCATCGCTCCCCCCCCCCCCCCCGGGAGGGGAAGTACACCCCAGGGGGGAGTAAATTTTCAAGATGGTTATCTTTCGAAAGGTCTCGTCAATACCTTTATAATGAAAGGTAGAACAATTGAACTATAGATCTGTGATAATTTA
This sequence comes from Salticus scenicus, assembly GCA_963930645.1. NCBI lineage: Eukaryota > Metazoa > Arthropoda > Arachnida > Araneae > Salticidae > Salticus > Salticus scenicus. The sequence goes on from OZ005653.1 coordinate 25,850,544, forward strand.
AAACAAAGTTACGGAATTTTTTTTTTTTTTTTTTTTTTTTTTTTTACTCTTAACGAAAAAAAATCTTTATTTATTTATATTTTAATATTGAGAATAAAATTGACTTTTTGGGGGTATTTAGTCTTATAGTACTTCTCTAATATGGAAATCGCCTGCATTATTATGGAAGAATTTTTTTTTTTTTTTTTTAAATAATAATTTTAAGGAATTATTTTTAAGTGAATTGTATAGGAAAATTTAGAAGAAAGTCATGTGGTGGCCACAATTAAAATTTACTTACTCGTACTTTTTTTTTTTTTTTTTTTTTTTTTTTGACATAAAAAGAAATATATTAATTTACACGTCAATAAGGAAATTGGAAAATCAATGTATAGTTTTTTTAAATGTATAATAACGTCTCAATTTGAAAGACGAATGAGCAAATTTATTTTTTTAATATAATTTTATTCCGATTTTAAAATTCAAGTTAGAATTTATATATTTCCTTTTACAACGAAGGAAAAATGAAAGCTGAAACATTTTTAGTATCAGATTGATGTATTTTACCATGTTTTTATTAACTTCGATTCTTGTTTGTGGGTTTGTTTGTGTGTTTGTCAGGGACAAATCTTGCAATCGATTTTTAACTAACTTCCCGACTAGCTAGATATTTGAAATTTTCAGAACAGCTCACAACACGGTGACAATACATTTTTCTAATAATTTTAGTCAACTATTTTAAGTCCCGCTGCCTTCGGCAGCGCTTATATGATTCGGTTGAAAATTCATTTAACTAACTTCCCGACCAGCTAGACATTTGAAACTTTCAGAATAGTTCAGAACAGGCTGAAAATGCATTTTCTTAAAACCTTTAGCCAACTGTTTCGGGTTCCTGCTGCCTTCGGCAGCGTCATAAGTACAAAGCTTGCAATCGATTTTTCTCTAACTTTCCGACTAGCTAGACATTTGAAATTTTCAGGACAGCTGACAACACAGTGACAATACATTTTTCTAATAATTTTAGTCAACTATTTCAAGTCCCGCTGCCTTCGGCAGCGCTTATATGATTCGACAGAAAATTTATTTAACCAACTTCCCGACTAGCTAGACATTTCAAACTTTCAGAATAGTTCAGAACACGGTGAAAATGCATTTTCTTAAAACCTTTAGCCAACTGTTTCGGGTTCCTGCTGCTTTCGGCAGCGTTATCAGTACAAAGCTTGCAATCGATTTTTCAGTAACTTTCCGACTAGCTAGACATTTGAAACTTTTAGGACAGCTCACAACACGGTGACAATACATTTTTCTAATAATTTTAGTCAACTATTTCAGGTCCCGCTGCCTTCGGCAGCGCTTATATAATTCGACAGAACATTTATTTAACTAACTTCCCGACTAGCTAAACATTTAAAATTTTCAGAATAGTTGATAACACGGTGAAAATGCAATTTTTAATACCTTTAGACAAATGTTTCGGGTTCCTGCTGCCTTCGGCAGCGTTATCAGTACTAAGCTTGCAATCGATTTTTCACTAACTTTCCGACTATCTGGACATTTGAAACTTTCAGGACAGTTCATAACACGGTGACAATATATTTTTCTAATAATTTTAGTCAACTACTTCAGGTTCCACTGCCTTCGGCAGCGCTTATATTATGCGACAGAAAATTTATTTAACTAACTTCCCGATTAGCTAGACATTTGAAACTTTCAAAATAGTTCAGAACACGGTGAAAATGCATTTTTTTAAATACCTTTAGCCAACTGTTTCGGGTTCCTGCTGCCTTCGGCAGCGTTACCAGTACAAAGCTTGCAATCGATTTTTCACTAACTTCCCAACTAGCTAGATATTTGAAACTTTCAGGATAGCTCAGAACACGGTAGCAATACATTTTGTTTTATTACTTTTAGTCAATTGTTTCAGGTCCCTACTGCCTTCGGCAGCGTTCATATGATTCAACAGAAAATTTATTTAACTAACTTCTCGAGTAGCTAGACATTTGAAACTTTCGGAACAGTTCAGAATACGGTGAAAATGCTTTTTAAAAATATTTTTATGCAATTGCTTCGGGACCCTGCTGCCTTCGGCAGCGTTTCCAATACAAAGCTTGCAATAAACTTTTAACTAACTTCCCGGCTAGATAGCCATTTGAAACTTTTATAATAGCTCAAAAGACGATAGCAAGGAATTTTTTTAATACTTTTATCCAATTGCTGGGGTTCCGGCTGCCTTCAGTAGCGTTTATATGATTCAACAGAAAAATAAAAAACATGGTTTATAAAATTTTTTTTTATCTTATAATTATTTTAAAGTATTTTATACTTATTTTTTAATAACGTTTGAACTAATTAAACGATTGAACCAAAAAAGTATGGAATTAAATAGATTTTGTCACCGTTGATAAGGATATAAATTTTCGTAGCGATAGGACGAACGATGTAGCTTTGAACAGCCAACTAAAAATTCAGACAACTTCACCGACAGATTTACAGTTACAACCATATATAAATATATACAGTAAAAAAAATAATTTTTGTCCACTTTTATATTAACACATTTATATTGACACATTTATTTAACTTTTATTATGAAACGATATCTTATCATGTTCCTTTAATGATAGAATTGATAATATACCCTATTACTTTTTCCTAACTTTCATCACTTTTAATGTATTACTATACATAAAGTTACGATTTTATGAACAATATTTAGTATGTACTTCTAATATATACTACTACTACTTAAATTAAATAAAGTCATTTGCTAGACTAAAAGAAATATCTAAAAATTGCACACAGAATATCCAAAATAATTCTTCGTTAAACTTCATTAAAGCTACAAACTGTCACGCAAGACTTATTCTATTAATGAAACTCTTAAAGCATTTTTTGTCTAGAGTGTCACTTAATCAATTATGGACTCTGAACTTTCAAGAAAATTTTATTCTCCATCAATCTATTTATGAGAGTGGTGCTCTTTAACCGTTATGTTTTACGGGACATTAAGAGCTTTAATGAGCCTCGTAAAATCCGAAATATATCAGAGTCCTTTTTCAGGATGATAATGACACACTTCTTAAATGGTATTTGCATTATAAATCATTTACATAGATTTAGTAATATTGTGTTTTTTTTTTTTCACTAGACATATTGCAGAAAATTAAAATAACTATAAAAATTAAACTACTTTTCTTTATATATATAAATAATATTTAATTTCATTCCTAACAGTATATTTGTAAATAAATGGAAACTAAAATTGTACTTCCACTTTTCAATATTAAAAAAAAAATAAACTAGCTTCCTGTTTCCAACGCAAATGTTTTAACTATGTCATTCAACATAACAGCGCCACCAACAGATTATCATGTGAACTTATCTAATAAATTTAGCTTACAATTCTATATTCAATTTTCTATAACTTTCTACAATTTTCACCAATAGATACTGAGATTTAGTCACGTGGAAAATCGAAGAAAATAACAATAGAGTCACCTGTCGAACAATATATACTCAAACTAATTCAGCATAATATTTCAAGATATATAACATGCCCTGTTTCGTACACTTGTATGAGAAAGAGTATTAAATATAGCCTTCCAGTAAGCGCAAAATATTTACGCATAGCAGTGTCACTTGTCAACCGACATGCACGCAAACTGAATCAGCACAGTTTTACATAATATCAATCTTATAGGTGCATTTATCTGTCATAGATGCTAAGATATTACCGCCTTGAAACGAGAATAATTTGCAGAAATTCAACACCACTTGTCCACTGACATGCCCCTAAGTAGAATCAGCATAGTTTTACATAATATCCACGACATAAAATAAGCATTCATAAACTATAGCATTTGAGATATAGACTTCCATCACATGTGGAAATCGCATTATATCAGTGCCACGTATTTGTGAATATATCCAAAAAACTAATTAGCACAAATTAAATCACGGTACAGCCAAATATATAATGTAGTTAAATTCCGTCCATTAGTTCGTCAGATATAGCGTCCAAAATATTTTGCTAACAAGTACAGACAGAATTTTTTTTAATGGAAAAATCATGTACACGCGATCCCAAAAAAATTTGCTGAAATATTTGAGGTATAACTTGATCTTTATACTCGCAAAGATTCCCGTAAAATTTTTCTAGATATTTTACAAAATGTCTAAATTCGAAAATGTCCAAATAATTATTCTTAGATAATGTATTTACGAAAAAATAGGGCGTTGCCGAGAGAAAAAGAATTGTGCATTTTTTGACTATAGGAGACGAAATCACCAAAGACAGTTATGAGGATGTTTAGGCTTAAATTTAGTAAAGGACAGAAATATCAATAAAACGTTGGCTGAATCAATTTAAAGAGACCAAAAGTGTTTTAAATCAAAAAGGTGTGATTAGCTTTATTGTGATCGAAGAAAAGGTTGCCGTAATACAAAATATTTCAGTTTTGTCCAAGAAAATCAATTTGACATGCCATCTCCCAGATACAGATTCTTCGATCAACGTTGCATAAAACTGTCTATGAGCGGTTGAAACTAACAGAGTATAAAGAGAAAATATCGACAATGATTTTCAATAAAATATCGACAATGATCGACCACTTCGTTTTAAATTATTTTTGGACAGTTTTGATCGAAAAGCTAATGATAAGATGTTTACCTACATGCCTACATGCGGAAAACCTAGATGCTTTTAGAGAACATAGACGAGATTGACACAGAGTAAATGTTTGGTGTACATTAATCCGTGATAAGATAGTTGGTATTTTTTTTTTTTTTCTTTTCTCGTGTAGCACTCAGTTGATTCTAACATTTATTTTAATATGCTGAAATTGTTCGCAGTACATCAATTAGAGGACGTGCAGCCAAATGTCTTCTTTCAAAATTATGGCGCCACTTGCAGTTAGGGCTTACTTGTACGTGATTTACCCAATAAAAAATTCCCAAATCGGTGGATTGGGAAAGGGGGCACTTTGATCTCCTTATATTAGAACACTTGGCATTTTCTTCAGGGGATATTTAAAAACAACAGTTTATGCTACTGACATACAAGACATATAGTATATACGGAATCGAATGTTCACTGAGATTGCTACTGTTACTCCTGAAATGCTTTAAAATGTATGGAGAGAAATTGGTTACATTCTTTACATTCTGTCAGCAACTAATGGTGCTCATAGTGAAGTGCAGTTAAAAACTTTATGCCACAAAATATTCCTTGATTAACAAAATAAAAGGCCGCAAGTGCTTTTTGCTTTTGTATATATATATATATATATAAACATATATATATAATTTTAATTTATGCACTGTATATCCATACAGGTAAAAGCCATAATTTAGACAAATAAAGTTTTTTTTTTTAATTTTTTAATTTTATTTTATTACTTTAACATATTATTAAATAGCATTTTGAAAGTTTTTACATCAATTTGCAAGCGAAATTGCTAACAGCATAAAAGCAAATGAGTATGATTTTATTAGTTTCAGATGGGAAGATTTGCTGAAAATAACCTATTATAAACTGGAAATAAATATTTATTCTATGAAAAGGGAAAAAATTAAATTTTCAATTACAGTATTTAATTACCAAGAGGAGACGAAAATTAGATTAAAATGTGTTTGGTCTTATTACTTTCATTAATGTTTCAATTAAAAAGAATAAGTAAGCTTTTAAAAGATAATTTGTTTTCCTGATTTCACAATTAATTATTACATTATTTTAAGAAAAATATCTCTAATATAGTTGCGCTAAAAATATTCATAATTATTTTTTTTTATAAATGTACTTCGAGTAAATTAATTAAATGTTTGTTATTTTTTCAGACTTAGAAATTAAACAAGGTAAAAAAAAAAATTATCAGTTAAAATTAATTTCAAAATATATTATTTCCATTTAATCATGTGTTAATAGCAATGTCTAAATAAGAGACATTTTTCAAAAATTCTGTATTGAAATGAACTTTAATAGCGAATTATATTAATTAAAGAAAACTTATTATGCTACCATTTTCTTAAATATATTAAGAACACAATTATCTGCGGTTATAATACCTTAATTTTAAATTAATGATTTAATTCCTCTTAAAAAACAGTAGCTTAATATTTTAGAAAAAAGGGAATTATATAATGACAAATTTTAAATTGTGTAGCGGATGGAAATATAATGCTACATAAAAAAGAAAAATAAACTACAAGTTTCCATTCTGCAAAATTATAAACTGTAATTTTTATGTAAAATATAATTTATGTGAAAATAAAATATAATTTATATAAAGGTTTATAATATATATATATATATATATATATATATATATTATAAACCTTTATATAAATTATACTATGTATGTATATATATATATATATATATATATATATATATATATATATTAATTTTATTTATTTATTTTTTGTAATTTAAAAAATTAATAAAAGTCATTATTATTATTATTATTATTATTATTATTATTATTATTATCATTATTATTAAAAACTGAATATAAATTAGTCGTGAAATATCGTATCTAAACATTACAAAAATGTATCTGGCAAAGAAATAAATTTAAATACGAAAAATATTATAATAGGGGTACAGGACAATTTGGTCTCGACGTTTTAGTACTGCCATTTTCGTCCCTTGGAAATTTTGGTCCTGCCACATTCATCCCGCTTTGATTCATATTTAGAATTCTTATCATTTGTTTAGAAGAGGTTAGAGAATTAAAAGGAAAATTTGTTAATTTATTGTAACAATAACTTGCAGTAACAAAAATAACTGATTTATTTTATTATTATTTTTTGTATTTATTTTTACATAGTGGTTTAGATCTCACTTGGTATAATGGTGGGTAGACAGCAATCGATAAAGTTGAAAAGAAAAAAGTGATCTTATATAAATATCCACTTTTTTTTTAGTGACGGGGGGGGGGGGGGTTGTATAAATTATTTTCAACCTTTGTTGGAAATGTCGTAGTTAAGGGTAAAATGAAAACAGAAATTTATTACCTTGGTCCAACAGCACCAAATTTTTATTAATAATAAAGATGTTTCTTAAAGGCGAATACGAGTATCTCTACTTATTTCTTTCTTTCTTTTTTTTTTTTTTCTATGTTTCAGTTTAGATAAAATACAAGCTTTTAATAAATTTAACACTATGATGCAACTGTTAATTATCACAGATTATTCTTTTTTTTTAAATATATATTCGATCATGAAGTTTATGGGAATCAATGTTCTGTCCATGCATCCCCTAAATGGTAGTATTTAATACTACACAAATATCTGAAAATCTAATAAACAATCACTGCACATTCGCTAAACTTGAGTATATAAATATAACGTTTGGAAATGTCGATATATTCGGTGATTTTTTCCTAAGTCCCTTATACTTTATGCCAAAAAGATACAAAATTCTGCAAATTAAAATAATATATATAGAGAGAACTAATTCTTTCGACCGGACTGAATTTTGTATAATATGCTATGTTCCTAATAGGGAAGTTCTAGTGTTGTCGTTATATACAAGCTCCCAATTTTACTGCAAATAAAATAAAATTGAAACCGCTGCAACTAAATTTGTTGTTTTTACAACCAACCCGAGTATTCACTTTTATAACATAGATGTCGTTCCAAATCATATTGAAATGAAGAAACAAATTTCTGTATATTTTGTATATAAAGTTTCTGAATTTTTTATATACTTTATTAAAAACTATTTTTATTTATTGAAATATAAGGTTTTTTATACTTATTGAATTTAATGTACTTTTATTTTTACATAAGTTACGAATTTATTTTTTTTAAGTAACTAAATGTGTTAGTGCCAAATTTTCAACCTTTTAATGCTTCATTCTTTCTTCAAAATAAGGATTATAATTGCAACTGATATTCTTATTATATAGAAATGATTAAAATTCTATATAATAAAGTTAAACTCTACTAACCTGCACGTTCCCTCATGGACGTAATTTATTTGAATTCTCTTGGGTGTCCCTGTACACGTACCATTTGCTTTATCTCAACGAAATGCTTAGTGTAGCATCGTTATATGATACACATTTAGAGTACCAAGTTTAGACTTTCTGCTATTAGTTGTTCTTAAGATCTGCTGATAACAGACTGACAGACACACGGACACAAACACAGACTCACAGACACACAGACCAAGTGCTAAAAACATGCTTTTCGGTTTCAGGGGACCTTCTCAGAACATGTAAATATAACAAAAACTCACTTTAGAAAATGTGACCCTAAAACAATACTTTCTGTACCTTATGGGTAAGAGAAAGTTAAAAAAAAAAAAAAAAAAAACTCTAATGATACGTTTTACCTAGGACTGTTGCCAGTATTAAAAGAATTTTTTTAAGCATTATATTGTGTCTTTTAAAATACGTACACTTAAAAAAAAAAAAAAAAAAAAAAAAAAAAAAGTAAAATATTTGGATTTGATCATATAATTTTACAGGAAATGTCCGTTTAGCTAGTTAATGCTCAAAGACCGTAAACTGATGTCATGAAAGTATAATTTTAAAATACAGATATTTTTTTACGGTTAAAAACTGTTAACCTACGTAATTTTCTCAAATCTGCCATCAAACTGTATTTTTACGGTCAAATCCTTTCGAATGTAAAGTGTTAACTTTACAATGACGTCATATAAAAATTATTTCGCATTTGAAACTTAAAATATAATTGTAGTTTCATTGATTGAAAAAGTTTAATAACACATTTATACAAATAGTGAGAGGCATAAAAGATCTATTGTTTTCCTAATTTAATTAAATGAGTTTAAACAAAAGTTGTTTATTTGTTACAACGCGTAACATTACGGAGGAATATACCATTTATCGTCGAAACATTTTTTTTTCTACGTTCTTTGCCTGGAATGGCTGTTGCCGTGTGTTGCTTGATTGTTTTTTTTTTCTTATTTACAGTGTATGTCAATGAAATATCTGATATTAAAATCTTCAAATATCTAAATTTTTCTCTTATACCTATTTGAAATCGTATATACATATAAAAGAAATAATAGAATATTTTTATAATGCAATTATAATACCAGTTTAAAAATGTCCGTATAGTTCTTTAACATTTTGGATTTCGGATGCAAATATCTGTTTTTACTTAATTCGTTTACCTAATAGCAATATAGCTAAGCAAAATTTGTTTGTAGTTGTATTATTGGAGTTCGCCCCATTTATTTAATTGAGGAACATTTATACTGCTGATAGTTGTCAAGCATAGCAACGTGTATTTAGAAATCACCCATTTACAAATAAACTAAGATAAAGTTTCGCCTCGGAATTTTGCCAAGATTACAAGAAAAATCAGTGATATTATTGGAAAAAAGAAAACCTCAGTGATTTCAGTAATAACGACAAAAGATCTAATGATTATTCTTATAGGTATACTGTTAGTAGTCAATTGTGAACATTTCTTTTAGTATGCAACAGAAATACAGTGAAAACCTCTAAGAATTTTTTCGAGAAATTAAGTGAAATCGTTCAAGTTATTTTAAGCAGAAATTCTTTTATTTATTTATTTACTTATTTTTATTTTATTATTTTTTTAAATATGAAAATAAAAAGTTGTAAAATTAGACAAAATATTTGTAGTGCATAATCATTATTTTTATTAATATTTTAAAATACTGCTTACATATGGTTTTTCATTGGTTTTTCATTACTGTTAGTAAAAGTGTGGGATATTTAGGTTGTAATAATAGTTTGATTACCTCTATTATATTTATTGCTCTGCAAATATAAGTATTATTATTTAAATCAATAATAATAATAAGTAGCGTGGAAAAATTATGCAAAATAATAAAAATATTAAAAGATAATGCAAATAATAAACTTACAATTACCAGTTAAATATTTATTTCTTCTTATTATTTCACTTAAAATTATCTTTATATATATAACTTTAAATTTATTTTGAAATATACATTTTAGATATCAAAAGATAGATATATTTAAGCATGTAAATTTTTGACGCTTACTTGTTTAAATAATCTCCATATAAATGCAAAGTTAATGATACTTTCAAGCCGAAAAATTTATTTATGTGACCAAAAAAAAAAAAAGAAAGTTTTGAACGTTCATGAAGTTAAACGTTAAACATGAACATTTATGCAATGTATCTAAAAACTTTATTTTTAAAAAAGACCTCTGTCCCGAGTAACAATTTGAAAGAAAACTTCGAGGATGTTTTAAGACAAGAAATAATAATCTTCAATGAAAAATGAAATATTTTACAGTACACAACAAAAAATTGTAAAAACAAGCAGCAATTCAAGAGGAAACAACTATATACACACAAATATTTCGAATTTATTCGCAATAGAGAAAAAACCTTTTTTTTTTTTTTTTTTTTTTTTTTTTTTTTTAGAATAATATCCTGTTTATTTAATCATAATTACATAACGCAGAAAACTACTATCTCTTAAAAAAAAAAAAAAAAAAAAAAAAAAAAAAGTTGTGTGATAAAATTGCCGGCACTAATAATGCTCCATTAAAAAAATTGTAACTTCAAATATATGCTGTAAAAATCAACAGCAATTGTTTTGTGTCTAAATGTATAATTTTTTTTTACGCAAAAAATAAGCATACGGCACGTACTTTTACGCTGGGTGAAGCGGCATTCCATTTTTCCAGCTCATTTGATATACTCATTTGATATACAAATTACATACAACATAAAAAACGCTGCAACTATAATATACAAATTAAGATTTTGCATGTATGTGCGTTTTCTGATCTAAAAAAATATTCTAATTGAGAAAATCAAAACTTTTGCATATGGTTCTTTTTTTTAATATGTAAAATAAGATAATTTGAAATGAAATATTGAGTCTTGCTTCACTCATTGCATCCATTAATAATTAATTAATCAGTCAGCTACAAATTAGTTTGTGTTTAGTGTTTAGAAAATGTAGTGATGTTAATATTTGGATGTCTCTTCACATAAATTTTATTTATTTCTTTTTTTTTTATTAACTTATCTTCTAAGCAACCCATGTTTCATTATTTTTGACACATACTATATTAAAATAAATTCACTTGAAAGAAACTTGTGATGCAAACGAGTAAAACCATGCGATTATTGAATAGTCATAGAAGTTGTAGAAAATGTATACATATTTTTTTTTAAATGCATACATTCAAAAACATATCTGACGAATGAAATTACAATCTTAAATCTAACTCACTCTTATTGATCAATTTACATCTATCATAAAACACTTTCTTATTTATATTGATTCAGTATCATCAATGTGCAATTTTAAAAAAAGTTTCCTAATTTATTACAAATACAAAGGAGTCTAAATCCTCTTTTGATATACATGTCGTTTAAGCCGATTAAAATGATAAATTCAACCTTAACTTAACTAAATATTTTTAAATAAAAAACTCGATAGCTGTTTTCACTTCATCTTTAAGTTTTGGTACAATTGCGCTGCAAAACGGGTGTTAAATTATGTATCGCTATTTTCATGCATCATTAGAAGACAGTGTTATCCTCTGTTAATTTTTTTTTTTTTCTTTCTTTCTTTCTTTCTTTTTTTTTTTTTTTTTTTTTTTTTTTTTCTTTTAATGTTTGCTTAAACTATTTTTCACTGTTTAACATGAAATTTACAATTATTCCAAATCATGTATATATATTATAGAGAATGACATTAATATTGATTTGATGAGTCAGCAACCTATCAAGTTTTATTTTAATGAAATCAGTCGAAATGTTATTGAATAAGTACAGTTTTTTAATTTACTTTACGCATATTTATTTTATTTTATTTTATTTTATTTATTTATATATTTATTTTTCATCTAAAAAAGAAACTTAATTTTTATATTTTTATAACTTTCATGAAGAACTATAAAAAATAAAAAATAATAAAATATAAATATAAATAAATAAATAAATAAATGAAAAGTAAGTTGAAATTGTAAGTAATAAAGAACAATGAAGAATAAAGTAACAATTACAATAATAACATATTTATATGCACAAATAAAAGACATAAATTAGACAAAAAAATATTTTTAATTTTTAATAATTCAAATTGTCAGCTAAATAGTACTTTAAAATTGTTACATTAATTGCAAGCGGGACTGCTAACAGCATAAAAGCAAATGGGCATGATTTTATCAGCTACCAGGCGTGAAAATTTGTTGAAAGTGCTCATTACAAACTGGAAATCAATACGCATTGTATGGAAAAGCTGAAAAAAAGTTATTAAAATTTTAATTTAAACTTATTAATTACCATGACAAAACAAAATTAGATTAAAATATATTTTTTGTCTTATTATTATTTGTTTAATATTTCGATTGAAACAAAATAATAATAAGCGTTTAAAAGATAATTTTATTTCCGGATTTCATAATTAGCTATTATGTTATTTTAAGAAAAGCAGTTGTTATATAGTTCTATTAAAAATGCTTTTTTAAAATTTATGAATGTACTTCAAGTATATTAATTAAACTTTTGGTACTTTTGCATTCAAATAATCGAAAAAAAGTACACTGGAAACTCTTATTACATAAATTTTTTGATAAATAAATATACATATTATTTTGATTTAATTAAATGTTAATAGCAATGGGTGGTAAAAAAAAAACCTTTAAAAAAATCCTGTAATAAGGCGAAATTTAATTTTAAAGTATATTTATTTAAAAAAATATATTACGTATCCACTTTTATGAATATGCAAAGATCATATTCAGTTTATTATTTGGTTTTATTTGATTAATATTAATTTAATGATGTAATTTCTTTGGAAAGACAGTAACCTAGCATTAATAGAACAGATTAATTAATTATAAATAATATGTTCTGAAGCTCGTTAAAATGTAATGCAATATATAGAAAGAAACAAAAAACTTTAAATTTCAATTCTATAGAAAGGAACATAGTAATTTTTATATAAAACAACATTTATATAAAAGCATGAATTGTAGTATTATTAAGGTTAAAAGAAATAAAGAAATATATTAAGGTGGAAGTATGCATTATCTGTATGTATGTGTATGTATTTATATTCCAGTAAAGAAAAAAATAAAAAATATGGCTCCATGTGCAATTTAAATATATATATATATATAATACCAAATGTTAATAAATACCTCCCAATAACGTTAAAACTTATTTTAAAATATCGATAATATAGTGAAATGCAGAAAGCAAAACACTATGTGCATATAAAGGTATTAAAAAATATGTAAATAAACAAATTAGCATGTCAGAAAAATGACGCAATAAAATAGGGGTTAATTGTAAAATTTTAGAGACTAATCTATTACTGTACAATATACAATATATATATTAATTTATTTATTAGGACATAGGACTATCAGCCTCAATCTACTTTTTACGATACCAGTTTTGCGATAGTTGAATATTTATCGAAATGAAAAATTATATATAATATAATTTAATAATTTGAAAACGATGTTACAATTTGGGAAAAAAAAAAACAGTCCTTTGTACTAAATTAAATTCTGTTTTTGCCAGAATTTCTTAAAAATGTTTTTATTTTTTTTTTATTTTTTTTTTTATTTATTTATTAGAAAGGAAAAGAAAAGAAAAGAAAATTAATAATAATCACTTATGAAATGGATAGTAGCGAAAAAGTTTTTTTTTTTTTTTTTTTTTTCCAAAAACTTTTTTTATATTATTATTCGTGTGAATATATATTTTATTATATGTCGAAAAATAAATTAACTCGAAAAAGGTTTTTGGCAACAATTATAAATAAAAATAAGTAATTTAAATGTTTAGAAGAGAGAATTTCTAATTTTATTTATATATTTATTTATTTATATTTTAATACGGAAATATTATGTTCCTTTTACAGACGCGTTTTTTATCATCTTAGTTATGCTAAACCTGTTAAGTGTAATATAATAATACTTTGAACATATTCTTCCTTTTTATTATAGAGCTAATATTTACAGACTATAACGATCCTGTACTTATATCAAACTAAATAAAAGGACTAAATAAAAGGTTTATTTTCAATGTATCAACCAATAAAACTGATAAAAAATATTATTATTATTGTGTATTAATTCCCAAGCTTGGATTTTTTTTTTTTTTTTTTTTTTAAGGAAATAAGAAAAGAAATAAAATATTAAAAGCGTGCGCTTTTGATGGGAAAGAATCTATGAAAGAATAATTAGTACAGATTCGGTATAAAGTACAAAAAATACTTGTAATGTTTGTTTTTATAAGTATATTTCTTTCACACTCCTTTCACAATATATATAAATATGTAAACAGTGATCATATTAATATATATACATCTATATATATACATACTTTCTATTATTATTATTTAAGATCGTCACAACACATCCTACTGTTAAAAAAAAAAAAACTGTCCTAATGTATTTTTATTCGTTTTATTCTTACTGAATTTATTCAAAACTTATACACTCTTGAATTTAAATGGATTAATGTTTCTAATTGTAGTTAAAATGTAATTATGTAACTCTAGTAGCATTGATCGATCGTATTTTGCTCGGCCTTTCACCGAATTCTCGAAATCTGCACGAGCATTAATATGGACATATAGTTTAAAATATCTAAGACCTATTTTCGATGAAAAAGAATTCATCGAAAATAGATATCGAACAGGTAACAAATCATATAAAAACTCAATGAAATCACGTCTTAACACCCGATTTTAATCGGATCAATTATTAAAATTCATTAGGTTCATCATCGGATTCAGCTATCATCGATGAGACATTTCAGATAAATTCTCGAGAAAATTCTTCGTTCTCGATCAGATTTTGATTATCGACCGTTCATCTGTTCATCGGTATTTGATGAATGACCATTCAACGGCCGATTACATTCTGTATGTAAAGAATAAATGGAAAAGCTTTAGTATATAGCATCCCTCAACGAAATTTGAAATTTGGCACCAAAGTAACTCGCACTTTTCTTGTTAATGCTATAGGCATTTTAATTGATCGCCAAAATAAGACAAAATCTTAAAAGTCGATAATTTAGTCCTATACAGAAACTGTATCCTGAAAGAAATGCTGCTCCGGTTCTAAAAAAATAGTTTGACATAATCTGAAAACAGATATTCACGGCCTATTGTTTACATATGGCGATAATTATTGTACAGTCGGCTGCAAAATTATTCGAGCACTAGCAATAATCCTTGCCAAAAAAAAAAGTACACTTAATACGGCTTTGTTAATTAAATCCTTGTCGAGTCATGTTCTTAATCAGTCTGAGAACATGTTTCGACAAGGATTTACTTAGCAAAACAGTCTTAAGTGTACTTTTTAAACATAGGAATTATTGGCTAGTGCTCGAATAATTTTGCAGCCGACTGTATTCGCTAATATACCAAGAAGCATTTAAACATAAAATCATGAAAGCAGATTAATTTACCAATCAGGATAAAATATGATAATGTAGATAACTGTTTAATTTTACCAAGATAAATTTTAAGAAAGGTTTTATTCAGAAAAAAAATAATTAGATGATTTTTAACTGTAATGATTAAAAAAAAAAGAAAAAATGCATAACTTTTAGTTTCAAGATGCCAGATGATGCGTATGTTTGCGTATGTATATTTTTACATGTTCTCAAGTTTCCCTAACATAAAAATGTTAAATCTCTTTGCGTTTCTAATGATCAGTTATGACAAGAAGTTTACAAAGTTGAGATCATTTTATAAAATATACGAAGGTTTATATATAAATACCAATATATTCAAAATAATGTGTTGTGGAATTCGCATGACCCTTTTTTTAGCGTATAAACGAATGTTGAACAATTTTCACTTCATATCCTAATGGTATCATGCTTTTATACAAATAAAAATATATCATTTATGAAAATATACATAATATTTTTAGTGTTTTTAGTGTTGCCTAAAAGTGTTAGATTGTACCTACGAGAAATTTTGTCTATAGACGCAATGAATTTGAATTTTCTTAGATGTCTCTGTACACGAAGTGATAAGAAAAATTACCAACTACGATTTGCCAATTTTAGTAAAAAGGTTTAAGTAACATCCCCATATGATACAGATTTAGTATCCTCAAAAAGTGTAAACATAGCAAAACTCAATTAAATAGTAATAATAATAACACAAAAAAGTACTTTTTCTACTCTTATATAGGTAATACGAATTAAAAATCGATTTTTATTTCTGTATTTTAATTATCGAAAAATAAAACATCGCGCCATCGAAGTATAACACTAATAATTCCATATATAAAATAAATAAATAAATAAATAAGGATTTCATACATTGCAAGTTTCAGTACACAAAAATGCACTAAAACCCCCAATTTAGAGGGTTAAAAGGTAATTGCAAGATTTGAAACGGCAGAAAGATTTTAGCCGTTGAATATGCCCCTGATGAAATTGTAACTCTGAAAATATTTCCGGATTGTAATGCCTTTGACAGTGGTTTCACATTTAAAATTTGAGTAAAATCAATTTTGCAAAAGTGCAAAAGTGCAAAAAAAAAAAAAAAAGACAAAAATAAAAAAAAAAATTAAATAAATAAATTACAAGATTTGGCATAAATAGAAAGACCTTTGACCAAGCAATCAGTATCTCAATGATATATATTTCGTAACATGATGTAATTAAAAAAAAATAATAAGATGAAAATTAAATTTGACTTACACGTTCATTTTACAAAACTGACTGTTATGGAGAACCAACAATTTTTATACAATTCATTTATGTGAAAGCAAACTTTTCATATATATATATATATATATTTTAACTCCTGTAAAATCCAACATAACAGCAATTCATATTCTTTCCAATAAACATTTATCATAGCGAAAAATATTTTTTCATTCCCAGAATATGAAAATTATCAGTTTGTTCTAAAAAGCATCTGTAAGATTGCCCGTAAACCAAATATATTGTAATCATTTTACTAAATTGGTTTATTTTTTTTCTCTTAGAAAGCAAATGATAACAGACACCCGAGTAAAAGAAAGAAATATAAATTTGTAGGTTTGATCATAAATCGTTATCGGATGGAATGGAAAATTACCATTGCAAGTAGGGGAAGCCGGGGTAATAAGAGACAAAAAGGGGTAATAAGAGACAAAAAATATTAATAAAATATATACTATTAATCTAAATAACTTGAAATAAATGTCTCGTATTAATTTCATTAAATGGAGTCCTCGTGATTTTTTAGGTGATTTTTGAACTTAAATTTTTTGTTAATTTTGTTTTTTACATTTTCATTAAATCCTTGTCTCTAATAACCCCACGTGGGGTAATAAGAGACCAGGCTTGTAACTGTCCATATATAACAATGTAAAATCATGTGGGATAATAACAGACATCTGGAAACAATTCTGAATCAGCCAATAGTTTTTAATTTTTATTATTTACATCCATCCAAAAATTTGTTTTCTCGAAAATTAACTGTCATAAATGTGTTTGTGAAATTCATTTATTTTAATATTAGGTCCTAAATAATATAATATTGTACTTAATGATAGTTCTACATAATCAACATAACCTAGGGATTAACCAAAAACATCAATATAATTTTTAAAATGGGCAGAAAATATTTTACCCATTTTCTAAAGTGTAGGCAAAAAAGACGTATCTTTGAAGTGTATACAAGCGAAGAAAATGTAATAAAAGATTTTTCTAGTAATTATAAATGAACTTATTTATTATGTAATGAAGTATTAATGACTAAATACTAACTTATACACAGTCTAAACATAAATTTACATAATCATAACAACTAAATATGGTCTAGCCAAATCAGTAAAACTGCTTTTTGATTTAAAGTGAAAAAAAAATGTTCTCTTGGTAAACTTAGACTGGGCCTAACGCTTGGTAAACTCTTCGTAAACTAGTCAGGTACAATTAACAGAAACTACAATGGGGGGTGGGGGGCACAGTAATTAACAGTGGGGGTAATAAGAGACTCATGTCTCTTATTACCCCCACAGAAAATAAAAATGGTGTAATAAGAAACATGCCTAGAACATGTAAGTAAAGAATGCTTTCAAGGTTTTAAAAAATTGTACATCAAAGTCATAGTCTTGGTCAAAAGGTTACACATTAATAAATCCCAAACATCTTACCTACAAAAAAAATAAAGAAATTTAGAAAAAGTCACGAACTTTCAGGGTAAGTTCAAAGTGAAGGTTTATTTTCGTCGTATAAAAAGAATTCAAAATGTGTTATAAACTTCTCAATAAGTGTATTGTAGTAAAGAATACATATGATACTTAAAATTACATATTTTTAAAGGGGCCCACCAGCGGCCGAGCGGTTCTGCGCTTAAAGCTGGTAGACGTGAGGTGCCGGGTTCGATCCCCGGTCGCGCTCGTCGGCCTAGCCGTTCGGAGTTTTCCGTTGTTTCCTCCGAAACTTGCGTAAATACGGGCTAGGACCCCTTAGAAAGACCTCCACGGGAGGCACTCCCCCTCAGGCCTAGGACCCCAGTGTTGTCAATCGGCCTTAATCTTTAACACCAACACCATATTTTTAAAGTTGTCTAAGTATACTTTTTGGTGGGATTTTTGACTGCGTCTCTTATAACCCCTGTCTCTTATTACCCCGGCTTCCCCTAATGCCGAGTTCATTATTTTCTATGTGAGATTCTGTTTTAGAAATTAGCCAATAATTTATGATATTTAAATCATAATGTTTAAACGTATGATAGTTTTTAATAATGACATTTATATTTTTTTTTCGCTTTTGTTATTTGTACCTTTAACTAATAAACGTAGCATTTCATCCTCTTCACTTTTCAAATGTTATTACTAAACCTAAGTTTTCAATAAATTCGCTTATACTAATCCCTTTGGAACAAGACTTAGTGTACATATATAATTTTTCATGTGTGTAATGAAAAGAATTTGAAGGAAAACTGAACAGATGAATAGTTCCCCACAAAAATCCACAAAGGCCAATAAGGTAATTAGTTAACTTGAATAGGTTTAATAATTTTAATGTATTTGAAAAGGTATATTAATTAAAATTTATTAGAAAATTAATAAAATTACGTGCCTAATTTTAAAAATTATTAGATTACAAAACTTGTTGAAAACATACAAAAAAAGGATCTTTCAAGGTAATGTAGTAGAAAATAAGGAACGAATAATGAATAGCATTAAAAAGGTTTAAAATCGAGCGTATAATAATGAAATGAATCATAAACGTTGAAATTAGTAAAATATTTTTGGAACATATCACAAAACAAAATTGATAGATTATTAAATAAAATAGCTCAAAATGCCGCCGGATTTTTCCAGAAGCCACCCCTAAAACATTCAGCAGATAAATGCAAGGTTTTTGTTTAAGCAAAATACCAAAAAGTATACATACAAAACTACGCAAATACCAAAATACGCAAAATTTTACGTAAAATACCAAAATACCAAAATGTAACTCCCCACTGTAACAAAAATATTACCATGAATTACGAAATGGTAATAAGATTAATACATCCTAAGATGTTAACCAGAATTAAGTACTTAAATAAAATCTAAATTTAAAATGTATAAAATAGCAAGCTGATACGAAGTTGAGTTGCATTTTGCCCGATTTAGAGTTAAATATATATATATATATATATATATATATATTACACATCTATATGTTTCGAAGATTTTACGAATTCTCCGTATCTCTCATACCGGAATTTTTATTCTTTTGTTGCTAATAATAAGATTATAATTTCTAAAGAATGTTATGATTAGTGAATAATGAATGATATGATAAAGAATAATATGATAATTGCAGTAATGGGGCACTTCTCTCTCTCAATATATATATATATATATATTTATATATATATATATATATATATATATATATATATAAATTACTAAAAACAATCATTGTCAATTTTCTTTTTAAATGCACAAAATCATTCGATTATTCTTATGAAACGATATATCTATACATTCCAGTAAAGCCAATTGCAGTAAGATCCCATTTCTCATCACGTTAATTTATTAGTACACATAAAATAAAGATTTTATGGAGATATTTAATATGTATATTATTTCTTAGATTAAGTAAATTCATTTACTAAATCATACAAAACATCTTAGAATTCCATCACAACTTTTTCAGGAATAATATCCTAAATGTATCTTCGCCTAAACTGTATTAAGGTTACAAACTGTCACGCCAGACTCGTTGTTTTAATGAACCTTTAAAAGTATTTTTTGTCTAGAGTGTCACTTAATCAATTATGGACTCTGAACTTTCAAGAAAATCTTCTTCTCCCATCAATCTATTTATAAGAGTGGTGCTCTTTAACCGTTATGTTTTACGGGACATTAAGATCTTCAATGAGCCTCGTAAAATTCGGAAATATACCAGAGTCCCTTTTTAGGATGATAATGACACATTACCTAAATTGTATTTCATTATAAAATGCTTTTACAGATTTCGTAATTTCCAGATTTTTTTTTTTTCACCAGACCAGATTTTTTTTCACCAACTAAAATATCTATAATAATTCAAAGTATCTACCTTATCTAAATAAATTTTACAAACTTTTATTAATAGTTATGTAGTATCAGTAAATAGAAAACAAAAATAGTGTAAATGTATTTACTACTTTTCAATGTTAAATGAAAAAAGAACATATAAAAATCTATTAGCAAAAATCTATTTTATTAAATGATAGGAGTTTTAATTTCTTAAACGTCTTTCTATTAATTATATGTCAATTTACTGAAAGGAGTTTAATAATATTCTTCATACATATAAATCTATTTGAAACTATCTGAAACATTTAATATAAAAGAAATTCATTTTTTCCCCTTTTTAATTGCTACACAGCACCAAACAATATGTTATATATATATATATATTTACGAATTTCATTACAATCTTGAAAGTACTCTTACCTGACTAAGGTTATCTACATATTTCTTTTTCTGTTCTTTTCTTTCCTTTTCTTTTTTTTTTTTTTTTTTTAAGGACTTAAATTGAAAATTTGACATTAATTTCGTTGTACTTTAGTTAAAATATTAATTAATATATATATATATATATATATATATATATATATATATATATATATATATATATTTAGTTTTATTTTCTAATCATCTTATATATTAAAGCACAAAGCTATTTTTGTAAGACCAAAATGACACTATCTAAACATACGCAACTTTGAACAAATCCGGAACAGGATTTTTCTTTCCTTTACACATACGAACCATCGAGCAGCTATAACGTAATTAAAGGTCGATGATATTAACAATTACCACGGTTATTTATTGATTCATACTTTTCAAGTAAGCATAATATAAACAAAGCAATTTGTTTTGGTAAATTATTACCACCTTATGCATTTAATTGTTGCCACCTAGTGCATGATAGTTTTCTTTATAATTTGACAATTAATTAATTTGACGCCATCTGTTAGCTTCTAATGTGAACAGACAGATGTTTAAATGTAAAGGAAGATGTGCAGAAATATATTATTTTTATAGAAGAAAGTGTTACGGTGTTAAAAAAAATACTTCATATTTTTAAAAATAAACGTTTGTGGGTTAAGATCAAAATCAAATACATATGTTATTCCTTTATTTTTTTCGCACATTTTAAGAATTTTCATTCTGTTTTATAATTTCCCAATGGATAGTTTCACGGTTTCATCAGTTTTTTTTTTTTTTTTTTTTTTCTTTCTTTTATTAATATTTGTCCATTGGTTATAAAATTAATTATTTGTTTTATAAAAGAAAAGAAAAATTTTCGTTGCTATCATTTTTTAAAAGTAAAACCAAACCAAACTTAACAATATATTACAATTGAAATAAGAAGAATATAAAACATCAATAACATTTATTTTAAATTTAAATATATTCCTTTTAAATTTATGTGATTTTCAAAATTTATATTTTTATGAACCTGAAAAAAAAATACTTTTTAAGAAGACATTTTTAAAAGAAAATTAATATAATTTATAATTTTTGAAAGTGTATATTTTACATTGATAGCTAACAGATGGATCCATAAATGTCATATTGAGATTAAGATTGAAATGGAAAATCGTCGATACTCTATGGGGAATATTTGTGAGGAAATGATATTTTTGATATTGTCACTGAATATAAGCGTTTAATTTTATTAGTTTTTAATTATTTTTAAAAATTGATTCAATAAACCATCTATTTTATTTTATTTATTTATTTATTTATTTTGGAATAAAACGAATTAATATTTTGGATTAAATCCAAATAGTTTTACAAATATGGGAATGAAAAATCAAAATCAAATTTTGAAATATTTTTATTAAAGGAAAAAATATATATATATCATTTTACGGTTAAAATGTATTTAATATTGTCTTGGTAAATTATAATTAAAAACAACAAACAAATTGAACAGTAAATATAGACGTGTGCAACTCTGTGGATTATTATTCCATTTGGTAAGGTAAGAATTCTATAGTGAGATTAATTTAAGTGCATGATGCTTTAATAAATATAATCACAAATATTGGTACCATCTAATTTAGAAAAATTGATTCTTTTCATAACTTATATAAATTTGTCTTTACTTTAATTACTGTTAACATTATTTTGGTCATATTTAGAATAAAATTAGGAAAAGCTTAGGATTTCATTTTATTCTGTGGAGTACTCTTAAAATTTTTCTATTTAAATTCCATTAAATTTACCCCATCCCCCATCCCTCAAAAACATTTAATTAAAGCTGAAATATTAAACTCATTAAGAGCGATTAAAATTTTTAAACCTGGAGTGTTTTAAAATTTATGCAGGAAAAAAAAATAGTTGCATATTTGTGTAACATTGATCTGTAATATTTTCATGGGTAGTAGCTAGTATATAATATAATTAATTTAAGCGTAAAACATTTGAATTTCTAAACATTTCTGTATAACCTCAATTTATTTTTTCTAATTTTATGATTAATCATATATGTGTGTATGTTGAAACTCAATATAATTAAATGGAAGTGTTGAATTTGGCTAGGCTTAAATTTAATAGAAAATTTGTAGGATAATGTAGCTTAAACTGCATTGATTTTTCTTATATGTAAATGTAGCTTTTCGTTAAAAATAAATAAATAAATAAATAAAATAAAATAAAATCTATATGCTTGACTGTAGATTAAAATTAATTAAACATCGTTTTCTTTTCGTTTAATTATTTCAAAACTGAATTAGCGATATAGGTTACATTGCTTTGTTAAGAAAAATGAAATATTTTTCAAGTGTTACTTCGTGTTTGGATTTAATTGTATAAAATACATTAAGTTATTTTTTAAAAGAAAGAAAAATATTTATATCTTTAAAATGTTTGATGTACCATTCTCATTTGTTATATGTGCGTGCTAACTATTCTTTGTTGTTCTAAATGGCGCACAGAAGTAATTGCATAAATTATAGTTGATTGCATAATTATACTTAGCAAATAATAATAACAATAATAATATTAATACAAGTTTTATGCTTTTCCTTTTTATTATTTACTGATTTGATCACTGATTCAAATTTGTTTAAATTCTTAGTAACTATTTTTTCTTTGGAATGTCGAGTGTTATCACTTCAGTATTTTTTACATTCACTATGTCGAATTTTACATATTTCTAAACACTAATATGATTTTTTTGTAATTACTTTCGTTTCTTATTCTATGAATTTATTTAAGAATGTTAAATAGACTATGTAAGTCCTGTTATTTTAGTAACTTTTAATACGTGTTAATTAACATTTTCAGAAGTTAAAACATCAAGGTTAATTAAAAATTAATTGCTCTGAAAATAAATTATGTGTCGTTAATTTTCTAAATTTTTCCCCAGCAAACGAATCATTTAATTAATACGAACAACTTTGGGATTAAAATTGTTTTCTCGTGTGGTTACAGTTTCTCACGTTTCACTTGTAACATAATTAATGATAATTTCTCATTTTGTTTAAGTCATATTAGGATTTGTGTGAACTTTTCTCTGGTTATACAGTATTATGATTGTTTAAAAGAGTAAAATCCGTTGTAAGAGGCACGTTAAAAATATTTAAAAGAATTTTAAAAGGTTAAAAGACAGTTATACAACATGTTTCGTGCTTATTTACTAGCACATCATCAGGTCTCGTCAGTTAATGAAAGCCATCGAGCTTTATCTTGTTGTTCTAAGAAAGGCTGCCATAGGGTTGCCAAGTCTTTACTCTGATTCTCGTTGGTGCATTTATCGCCAAATTTCCAAATCATGATCTTTTCGTATATGTCTAATGTGTATTCGGCACGGAGTAATATTGATAGGAGTTGAAGGTCCAATGGGATAAATCTACGAAACTGTGATCTAAATTTTTGGTAAATATTGAGGGTGCCACTTGTCATTCCTCCCTGCCTCGGCGAGGATATACTGTTGTTTTCAATAGAATTTTGCTGGAGTACATTTAAAATTTTTTATTTTAAGCAATTTAATTTCTTTGTAAGTTCTTAAAACTGCATAATTCAGATGTTTCAAATAAATGCTGCGTTCCTAGTTATAAAACAGGCTATGATAGTGATAAGAAAAGAAAAAAAAAAGCCCTAGGAGAAAAATAAAGTCCGAGTTCGTGTTTTCTGCACCTAAAGTAAGTTTATTTTTTTTCTTTAGAAAATTTCATCCATTCTCCTTCCTCCCAATTGTCTGTTTTAGCTAGCTTCGGTTCATAAGAGTCGTCATTTTTTAAAAGCTTTCTTTCAAAGTAAAATTAGGATAAAATGGCTCTTAAAAAAAACATGTTGGTTAGAATACTCTATTTAATGAAATGTGCTTTCAATCAAAATTTTTTCAGCTTGATATTATTCAAAAAAAAATAATTAAAACGAGACATTTCCCCATTGAATAACATTGCGGAAGCTGGAGAGAAGGAAGGATTGCACGCTGGCGCCATCTGTAAACATTAGAAAACAACATCACAAAATTTCAGCGTTACCTTCTTCTCCTGTCTTTTTACTCCGTGGTATTCGGTGTGGGGGGTTGCTAGAATTTTACTTTCTTCCCACTTTGGCTGGGCTTCTTTATTGTCGAGTAAAAGTTGCTTTAATGCCGTGTTTCCGTACAATGATTTAATGGAATGCTTATGTTCTTTAATCCTTTTACTCAAATTGCGCTTTGTTTTGCCAATATAATAAGATGTTATATTATTGATTGAGATGGGGATTGCATATACGCCGCCAACTTTTGTTTTTTTGTCGCGATCGGATATTATCAGATTTTTCAATGTTGAGGTTTTAAATGCAATATTATATCCAATATTTTTAAATTGTCGTATTACGGGATGGAAACCTTTATTAAATGAGATTGCGCCAAAATCTACTAGTTTCTTTTCCAGTTTTTAGATTCGTATTGTTAAGCCGGTTTATTATTCTGCGTTTCAACTTATTAAATATTATGATATTGTAACCTTGATTAAGCATAGTCTTTTTAATTAAGTTTAATTCTTTATCTGAGGAGGATTTATAGGTGCAATGTGTGAAGGCTCTATTAATTAATGGTGTAATGGCGTTGAAAAGTAGTTGTTTAGATGTGTAAGAGTTAACAGGTGCTATGGTGAGGGGGGATGTTGGTTTGTGATAAACTTCAGTCCAGATAGTACTATTATCATGATTTCTATGTATCAATACATCGAGGAACGGTATGGCTCTATCTTTTTCTTTCTCAATTGTGAGATTTACAGAATCAAAAATGTTGTTCATATTGTTTACTAGGGTTAGAAGGCTATTATGTGTATATTCCCAAATTATGTAGATGTCGTCTACATATCTTTTGTAGAAGGAGGGTTTAAGTATGCTATTTGTTAAAACTGTATTCTCAATATGTTGCATGGTTATTTCACCAAGAGTAGGTGCTAAACATGATCCCATTGGTGTACCTGTGGTTTGTTGATAAATAGTGTTATTAACTCTAAAGTGATTGGTTTTAAATATCAGGTTTAAACTGGCTTCTATGAATTTAACATGCTTACTTAAGTTATTGTGATTATTGCACTTGTCAATAATTATATCTTTAACTGCATTAAGTGGAACTGATGGGTAAAGAGACTTTACATCTAAGCTGTAGAATTTAGCAGTAGGTTGTAGTTTAATTTTATGGATATCTTCTAAAAAATTCAAACTTGAAACGGTTACGTATGGCGAGTCGTTTATAAGCGGTTTAAGTAAACTATTAATAAATTTTTCGAGAAAGTAGACTGGTGATATTCTTCTGTTTACGATTGGTCGGAGAGGCATTGAAATTTTATGTGTTTTAATTTTAACGAACATAGGCGGTACGGATGTATAAAGGGGGAATTGGTAGAAATCTTTCTTGTATTCGGGAAAGTCTTTTGCCAGTTTAGTCAGAGAGTTTTTTATTGTATCAGTTGGATCTTTGTTCACTATTATTGAGTTGAGTTCAACTAGGACATCATTAAGTTTAGCTTGAAAATCTTCATTAGTAATGAGTACAATTACGAACATACATACATACGTTCGTACATTATGAACAATATGAACAACATTTTTGATTCTGTAAATCTCACAATCGAGAAAGAAAAAGATAGAGCCATACCGTTCCTCGATGTATTGATACATAGAAATCATGATAATAGTACTATCTGGACTGAAGTTTATCACAAACCAACATCCCCCCTCACCATACCACCTGTTAACTCTTACACATCTAAACAACTACTTTTCAACGCCATTACACCATTAATTAATAGAGCCTTCACACATTGCACCTATAAATCCTCCTCAGATAAAGAATTAAACTTAATTAAAAAGACTATGCTTAATCAAGGTTACAATATTATAATATTTAATAAGTTGAAACGCAGAATAATAAACCGGCTTAACAATACGAATCTAAAAACTGGAAAAGAAACTAGTAGATTTATTGGCGCAATCTCATTTAATAAAGGTTTCCATCCCGTAATACGACAATTTAAAAATATTGGATATAATATTGCATTTAAAACCTTAACATTGAAAAATCTGATAATATCCGATCGCGACAAAAAAACAAAAGTTGGCGGCGTATATGCAATCCCCATCTCAATCAATAATATAACATCTTATTATATTGGCAAAACAAAGCGCAATTTGAGTAAAAGGATTAAAGAACATAAGCATTCCATTAAATCATTGTACGGAAACACGGCATTAAAGCAACTTTTATTCGACAATAAAGAAGCCCAGCCAAAGTGGGAAGAAAGTAAAATTCTAGCAACCCCCCACACCGAATACACATTAGACATATACGAAAAGATCATGATTTGGAAATTTGGCGATAAATGCATCAACGAGAATCAGAGTAAAGACTTGGCAACCCTATGGCAGCCTTTCTTAGAACAACAAGATAAAGCTCGATGGCTTTCATTAACTGACGAGACCTGATGATGTGCTAGTAAATAAGCACGAAACATGTTGTCTAACTGTCTTTTAACCTTTTAAAATTCTTTTAAATATTTTTAACGTGCCTCTTACAGCGGATTTTACTCTTTTAAATAGTTATTTCGCACGTTGTTTTTAATTATTTAGTGAAACTTACAATGTCTGTGAAACAAGTATTATGATTGGTTAATAATAGCAACCAACTTGTATATATATATATATATACATGTGTGTGTGTGTGTATAAATATTATGAAAACATTTTTATACATTGCACAAGATTAAGCCATGTATCATGTAAATAACTGGAAAGAACACGAAATAAAGATTTCTGAAAACAATTAAGAATCCTGTTTTTTTAATGAAGAAATGCAACATACAATACCTTTGAATGTTGCATGCAACTAGGTGTTATTTCCATCATTCTCTCTCTCTCTCTCTCTCTCTCTCTCTCTACCTCTCCTCTCTCTCCTCTCTCTCTATATATCTATCTCTCTACACAAAATTTAACAACACACCTCATTACAATGATTTCATATAATACCGAAATGTAGTACTTTATATTCTAAAAGCAATATAAAATAATTCTAGTAATTAATTAAATTACTTTTTAAAGATTGTTTTACCACTTTTAAACATCTATATTTGTTAAAATCAGAATGACTTAAAAATATAAACACTTGATTCTTGTATCATACTTAAAACATATTTCGCAAAGAAAAAAAAATCAT
Organism: Salticus scenicus; assembly: GCA_963930645.1. Taxonomy (NCBI): domain Eukaryota; kingdom Metazoa; phylum Arthropoda; class Arachnida; order Araneae; family Salticidae; genus Salticus; species Salticus scenicus. The sequence goes on from OZ005653.1 coordinate 25,878,645, forward strand.
AATTAAATTCATTTATCAAAACAAAAAATAAAATAAATAAGTAGAATGTTATGTAATTTATGTGACATCTTTTTGCAAATCGTACGCGAATTATTATGTTTTTCTAACTAGATGTTTAAATAGTGAAAACTGGACGTAAAATAGAAAATGCAGGATCATATTATGCAAAGCACTGTATGTATCACAAATTTTATGGACACCATATCTCACAGATCAATGAACGAAATTTAATAAAAATTTATATTAAGTAGGACCTTGACTAAAATTAGCGGATGAATTGCTCGACTGGTGGAACTCGCATCCTATTTTTCATATTTTTTAATATGACAATGTGTACGTGAAAATTTCGTATAAATGCTCTAGTGACAATTATTTTACACTTATTAATATGAAATAAAAAATAAATATTTTTATGAAAATAGTATACATTCAGGAAAAAAACAGGAGCTAAAAAACATGCAGTACTCATTGATTATTAACACTTTCCAAATGTACGTAATTGTTATGTCGTATAACTTTCAATGCTCTTTGCCTACGTAATCACACAAAAGACAGACAGTGGTTCAGAAATGGATAGACTAATTTAATTTATAATAATTCTTAAACATAGTTAGAAAGTGTTAAAAATGCTTAACACAAAAGAAAGCATGGCCCTTATAACTTAATTGCAGCCCTGAATATATCTGAATATTTTAGTGCAGCCCTGTAAATCTAAAATTTAACAAAATCATATTCTGTACAAAATATTGTTTTAGAACATTAAGAATAAATGTCGATTTCTTTATAATTTTTTCAATAGAAAGTTCTTTAAATATAATTTATAAAAATGTCTATCCTAAAATGCAATCCATTGACATAATTTGGGTGTCCCTGTTCACAAAGCGGTTGTACAGGACCTATTGATGAAATTTAAAATAGAGAACATTCCATAATGTATTTGCCCAACAAACACAGAACTGTCGAGTTGTACGGTCCAGCATCGGCAATTACGGCATGCCGATGTATTCGTTAAAGTGTGGTCGGTCCGGTATCGTAGCACTGTCTGCAAACATATGACTGTTTTATGATCGGAAATACGCTTGTGGGCCAAAACATTTTACTTAATGTTTTAAACACATAGACTATCGTTACGCCGATAAGATATATTTCGCCGATACTGATACAAATATGGGCCGATGCAATTTGGCAACGTTGCGGCGGAGAGGACAAAAACTTTATGGAACCGATACTAAGGGCGGTATGTGGGCCATAATCACTGTTCGGCATGCCGTACGCCTTCCGTAATTGGCCCGACTCTCGTGTGTTTGTTGGGAGAATAACATATATAATTTTGTAATAATTCTGAAAATATTTACGGACGCTGGGGGTGGGTAGACGGATAGATAGACAGATAGACAGTCAGACAGATAGTTACACAATTTGAAATCACATTCACACTTAAACAATGGTTAAAAAGTATTAAATCGCTTAATGTAAATGAAAATAAAATTTCAGGGAATTTCAAATAAAAGCATTCAATGTAACTGAATATTTTTGTGGGACCCTGTAAATCTAATGATAATCATACTGCATTCTGAAAGCATTCTTTTGTGTATGTAAATAACATATTTTAATTTTATTAAGATTTGTTCAAAGTAAAGTTATTAAAATTTGGTTAAGAGAAATACCTCTCACAGAACGAATGCTTTGGAATAATTTCGGGTGTCCCTGTACAAAACCAGTGGTGGTTTTTGCTCGACTTTCTACAGAAAACATTCGATAATGAACTTAAATAACATATATCAATTTCATTGAAATTTGTGTAAAATAAAGGAATTAGAACATAATGCTTTGGAATAGTTTTGGGTGTCCCAGTACACAAACCAGTAGAGGTATGCACTTCATTTCCATTAGGAACATCCGATTGTGAACTTGAATATTATTTATTAGTTTCATGAAATTCCATGAATATTTACGTGAGTTAGAGCGCGGATATACAGATATACAGATACACAGACAGACAAACCGAAGTCATTAACACTTTTCAGCCTTATTAGAAAGTGTTAAACACATTTAGAAAACGAAAAAAAAAAAAAAACGATTAATATAACCGAAAATGCAATTACAGCAAATTTCCAAACATACCGATTAATGTAACAGTATATTTTTGTGTGGTCCTATAAATCTGACGCTAATCATACCGTATTCTATGGAAAGCATTCTTTTGCGCATAGGAATAATATATTTTAATTTTAGTAAGATTTGTGCAAAGTGACGTTCTTCAAATGTGTTTAATAGAAATACCTTTTATAGAGCGCTGTGTTTAGGAATACGTTCGGGTGTCCCCACCAGTGCGGGTATTTACTCCATTTTCAATGGGGAACATTCGATAGTGGACATGGATAACATATTTCAGTTTCATTAGGATTTCTGTAAAGCAGCTGTATTAAAATATGGTTCATAAAAATACCTCTCATAGGACACAGTGCTTTGGAATACTTTCAGGTATCCCTGTACACAAACAAGTAAATGTCACATTATCAACGGTGGACATCCGATAGTGAACTTGAAAATCATATATCAGTTTCAAGAAATCCCATACATATTTACGGGAGTTAGAGCGCGGGCAGTCAGACGGACAGACAGACAAACAGACAAACCGAAGTCATTAAAACTTTTCAACCTCATTGGAATGTGTTAAAAACATTTATAAAGCGATAAAAACGAGTAATATAAACGAAAATACAATTACAGGAAATATCCAATAATAACCATTAATGTAACTGAATATTTTTATGTGGTCCTTTAAATCAAATGCTAATCGTACTGTATTCTATGGAAAGCATTCGTTTGTGCATATGAGTAATATATTTTAATTTTATTAAGATTTGTGCAAAGAAAAGTTCTTCAAATTTTGTCTATAGAAATAAATACCTCTCATAGAACGCAATGGTTAGGAATATTTTCGGGACCCCCTGTAAATAAACAAGTGATGGTATTTAATCTATTTTAAATGGGGAACATCCAATAGTTGACTTGAATAACATTTTTCAATTTCATTAAGATTTGTGTAAAGTAACGGTATTAAAATATGGTTTGTAGAAAAACCTCTCATAGGACACATTGCTTTGGAATACTTTCGGGTGTATGTGTACACAAACCAATAATTGTGTTAACTCCATTTTTTAATAAGGAACATCCGATAGTGAACTTGAATAACATATTTAATTTTTTAAAAATTCCAAAAATATTTACGATAGTTACCTCACTAAAAACTAGTATGTTGTGGCCACCACGAGACTTTCTTCTATATTTTCCTATAGAAATTCACTCAGTAACAATATTTAAAAAAAAAAAAAAAAAAAAAAAAATATCCAATTTTTTTTTTTTTTTTTTTTTTTTTTTTCGTTAAAAGTAAAAAAAATCGATAACTTTGTTTTAAATTACTACGTATTTATAGTTCAACCATTCGTTTTAAAGGTATTGACGAGACCTTTCGAAAGATACCCATCTTGAAAATTTACCCCACCCCAAAGGGTACTTTTCCACATGCACAATTTTTTTTCCTAATTAACTACTACTATTAGCAATAATTCATATTAATTTTACAATCACAGGTTAAGAATAACTCTCATTATGTACATTTATACGAAATTTTGTCCTATACTACCATGTAAAAAATTTAGAAGAAATACAATCACAGCGCCTCCTGTTGTGCGATTGATCCCCAAATCTAATCAGCACCAGTTTATGTCAGGAGCCAACTAAATACCAAGTTTTGATTATTTCGTTTAAAAAAAAAAAAAAAAAAAAAAAGATTTTTTTTCTAAGTTTTTTTTTTGTAAAAAGTAAAAAAAAAATCGATAACTTTGTTTTATTTTATCACAGATTTATAGTTCAACCATTCGTTTTAAATGTACTGACGAGACCTTTCGACAGGTACCCATCTTGAAAATTTTTGCCCTATATCACCAAGTTAAAAATTTAGAAAAAGCAGGATGGCAACGCTACCTGTAAGACGATTTTTACCAAAAGTTGATAGGCACTAATTTATGTCAAGGTGCAACTACATACCAATTTGTATGAAATTCTGTCCAGTAGTTCCTGAGGTACAGTTGCCACAAAATTTTGTCACACACACACACACACACAGACAGACAGACAGACAGACAGACATTTTCTAAAAATAATCAAATCGTGTTCTACAGCTCTCAAAACGTGTAAATCCATCAAAAACCCGAAATCGAAAATTTTTACGAATCCAATACTTTATTCTATTCAAGATAGAAGAAAGTAATAAACTCAAGATATTCTGCAGATATTTTTAAAGAAAATCTGCAGAATATCTTAAGTTATTTGGCCCATTCTTTAGAAAGTTTACAAATTTTTTTTATATTGCCTTCAAAATTTTTGATATCACATATGATCAGATTTGATTCAAGATATTTTATAGAAAAAGATAAATCTTCAAAATATTTGAAAATATTTGAAAAAAAGTATTAAGAAAGTGCTATTTTCTTAAGAATATCTTCGGATTATTTTCAGTGGGGTAGAGCGAAGTTAGACAGACAGACAGATTAACATTTTTCAACCTTGTTGGAAAGTGTTAAAAAGGAATATTTTAGTGTATTGCTTGCTTCATCCCCCCCTCCCCTCCAACGAAGGAGGTATTTCAGCAAGGGGAGGATTTTTAATGCAGGTATCTTTCAAAAGAACTCGTCAGTATCTTTAAAAAGAATTATTAAACAATATATCTACGGTAATTTAAATATATATATCGATTTTTTCCTACTTTAACAAGAAAAAAAAAACAGGCATTTCCTTAAATGTCAGCACAAAACTGGCTTTTGCGGCATTTAGTATAATAATGTTCAGAGATGAAAATCGTCTGAATTCATCGAGGAAAATAATCTTAAGGAACAATAACAATGTTCGTGATGCCGAAAACATACTTATTTGTTTCTTCTCGGAATATGTATTACGAATATATCTGTACTGATTAGTATAAAGGAGTTAAGTCCATATTCTTGATTTTTCAGGAGACGAAAAACAAATTTAAACTGACTAAAAACTAATGAGCATATTCGATTAGAAAAAAGGGATTATGTTGGTTTATATGCTTTATACCATTCAGCGATTGTCAATCCTCATTTAATAAAGGGAAAAAATTTAAATAAATATTTTATACCAAAGATTAATGCTAAATTTCTGACTTGAATCATTTTTTACCAATAGATTTTCTCAAAGACTAAATGACATGGATTTAAATCCTATATACCAATCGATAGAGAATTTTTTTCTTAGTCTGACTATGTACTTAACTCAAAACCGAAATTTTTGGACTTAAACCCTTTATACTTATCAGTACAGATATATTGTAATAATCATTACAAGATATATTATAAGGTTCTCCTGTTCATAATTTTTCGAAATTTTAATTTTGGGATTTATTTTCTTTTAACAATTTTTAGTTTATTCAAAGGAAGTAATCAGAATGATAAATAAATAATTTGTACTGCTTTAATTTGTACAAAAATAAAAGCAGAAAGTTTTGTGTGCTATTAAAACATGCTAATTTTTGTTAAAAAAAATGTAGTTATCTCAGATCTATAATTAAACCATTCGTTTTAAAGTTATGGACAAGTTCTTTTTAATGATACCCATATTAAAAAATGTCATCTACCGGAGAGGATTGGGGAAGCGATGCCCTACACTTTACAAAAAGGATTCCCCGGTTGACTATTACAATCATAAATATTTATATTTTAATTTAACATCGAAAAGTTAAAAATAATTCACATCATTATGTTTATGCGAAATTCTATCTTATACTGTCATGTTAAACTTACGGAAAAATGGGATGAAAGCTTTAATTTTTGAACGATTGAGGCCCAAATGTAATCAGTATCGATTTTAGTCAAGGTCCAACTAAATATCAACTTTGGCTAAATATCTCCTAGTGAGCTCTAGCGTCCAGTAAAATTTTGACACACACAGATTAAAAAAATCAAATTAACAATTAAATTATTTACGTTTATGCTTACACTGATAGAAAAAAAATCCTAACACCAAGAAAAAATTATTGTACAGTAATGAAATTTCAGCAATACATTTGTCTAGGTAACATATTTAATTGATTAAAGTTTCAAGATCACAGGTAGAGCCATTGGCAAGAAGAGCCATTTCAAATGTGAAATGTTGGTACATTAGTAACCGGTGTAACCGCCAGAATTTTGAATGCAAGCATGCAAACGTGCATGCATTGTGTCGTACAGGTGTCGGATATCAGTTTGTGGGATGGAGTTCCATGCCTGTTGCACTTGGGCGGTCAATTCAGGGACGGTTAATGCTGGTTGTGGATGACGCTGGAGTTGTCGTCCAATGATGTCCCATACGTGCTCGATTGGAGAAAGATCTGGTGATCTAGCAGGCCAAGGCAACATGTCGACACTCTGTAGAGCATGTTGGGTTACAACAGCGGTATGAGGGCGAGCGTTATCCTGTTGGAAAACCCCCTTGAATGCTGTTCATGAATGGCAGCACAACAGGTTGTATCACTAGACTGACGTACAAATTTGCAGTCAGGGTGCGTGGGATAACCACGAGAGTGCTCCTGCTGTCATACGAAATTGCTCCACAAACCATAACTCCAGGAGTAGGCCCTGCGTGTCTAGGCCGCAGACAGGTCGCTAGCAGGCGTTCACCTGGCCTGCTTCTAACCAACACACGGCTATCACTGCGACCAAGGCAGAACCGGCTTTCATCAGAAAACACAACAGATCTCCACTTCGTCCTCCAATGAGCTCTAGCTTGACACCACTCACGTCGCAAACGGCAGTGGTTTGGAGTCAGTGGAATGCACGCTACAGGGCGTCTGGCTCGGAGCTGTCCTTGAAGTTACCGATTTGTAACAGTTTGTTGTGTCACTGTGGTGCCAACTGCAGTTCGAATTTCAGCTGCAGACGCAGTACGATTAGCCACAGCCATACGCCGAACACGGCGGTCTTCCCTCTCAGTAGTGTCACGTGGCCGCCCGGAACCCGGTCTTCTTGAGGCAGTACCTTCCTTTGACCACTGCTGCCAACACTCATGCACAGTGGATACATTCCTGCCAAGTCTTTCTGCAATATCGCGGAAAGAAAACCCACCTTCTCGTAGCCCTACTACACGACCTCGTTCAAACTCAGTGAGCTGTTGATAATGGCTTCTTCGTCTTCTTAGAGGCATCCTTGACTAACATTAACCCACTACGTCAAATCTCAACTGTAAATAACGATCACGAACCTTACAGTGCTTATTTAAAGCAAACCTCATTTGCACGTTCATAGTGTCGCTACAACGCCACACTTATGCGCGTAGCTCGAAATTTGAATCGACGTCATCTTTCAGATGTATAAACATGCCTACCAAATTTCGTTTATCTAGCACAGCTCCTTCCTGGTGTTGGGATTTTTTTTTCCATAAGTGTATTACGAGATTTGACGGCCTTCTACCTCGTAGACCATAAACAACCACAAAAAATTTCGCACAAAATTAAAAAAGAATGGAGTGTATTTCAAATCAATAGAGTTGAATCCTGTGCCCATTCTTTATTTATAATACGAATCGAAGTGATGGTCTATTTCTAGTCTTATATTTGATTTCACAGTACGGCAAACATGATGTTGGTCGTGTGCTAATAGCCTGCACATACAACCAGTTGTACCAATGCTACTTCTGTTTATCATACCCTACAATATGAATACGTAAGGATCGTTTCAAAAACATATTAAGAACAGAGCGTAAAATATGTTATATTACAAATTTCGGTAAATCAGATCCACTCCTGCACTCACAAGACGACTACTAATTACTCCTTAATACATTTGTAAGTTAAACTTGACAAGGGGTGATGTTTATCGAGGTGGAAGTCCAAAGTTTGTGTAATCATTTTCTACATACTTTCGCGCAGGCTCCGAGAGGGAAAGTCCCTAACACATTTTAACTATTTTCACACATTTTTAGTGGGAGCATCAAATTGGTTAGGTTGCATTGCAAGAAATCAGAAAACAGCATTTGAATCACGGTATAGTGATACTGATACAAATGTACAATTACGTCAGAGATGGTTTAATAAGCATCTCTTCTTCTAGATAACCCATCTCTTTTTCTAGATGTGTAGATTTCCTATACGACTAAAGTTCAAAACATGGTTTTAAATGTGGCGTTAATGAAAATATATTCGTTTTTGGTTTTCAGCAAGCAATTTCGCACCTGTATAAAGCTGATATTTCTCATAACCCCCCCCCCCTTTTTTTTTTTACTTTAATTTGTTAACCTATATGAATATTTTCTGTATGAATTTTACATTTTCATGCAAAATTAGGGAGTGTTAGTTTAAATACCTATATAATAATAAAAGAAGATGTCTGTCTGTCTGTCTGTCTGTCTGAGCATCTATACGTTAAGTCCCTACTGAACGCAGAACTACAAAATTTGACATACGGGTGCTCAGAAGCCTGCCCGAGTGCATAGTGAAAAAAGAATTTTAAAATCTTAATTAGTTCCGGAGATATTAATTAAAACGTCGACCAATGTCTAATTAAAAAGCCAGCGGATCGTAATTTCAGCCCTTTCAGCGTGTTCCCCAAAAGAGGAAGCAGAGAGAGAAAAATTTCGCGGGTTTTTCTAAAGCGATCGCTGCCGATCTGTTGGAAATATCAAAAATACACCTATACCACGAGAAAGAGCATTTCTTACCGATTCTTACGGTACAATTTTTTTAAAAATTACGGATTTTTTATATTTTTTAAAAAAGTTTTAAAAAGGGTCGAAAATTTTTCTTTTTCGCGATCATCTTTTTTGAATCGCCCTATACGACCGAGTAAAGGTTCCATTTTTTAACAACTGGTATATTTGAAAAGGTCATTTAATCCTCTTTCGAACCATATAAACATTTTTACAAAATACGGATTAGCGATCCATATTTTTAGATTTTACGAAACATCGATTTTTTCGCAAAACATTTTATAACTCAAAAGCGTTTAGAGATAAATCATTTCTTTTATATATATATATATATAGATCTCGCTTCAACAGTTCAATTCCCAAAAGATTGAGAGAAAATTTCAAAAACTGAATGAGTTATAATTTTTTTAATTTTCAGTATCGCGGCAGTTTTCAATGAAATTCTGAATCGACGTTTCTGAATTTCTTCCAACTGACCTTGACAGAGAAGAGAGAATAAGATTCTTCAGTGCCAGGTGCTAGAGGTCGGGAAAAGGTTGCTTTTCGTTTTTCAGCCACGTGACAAAGTATACTGGAAATAAAAAAAGCAGTTTATGAAATTTTCAATTTAAAATCGATCAAAAGCAGAACTTCGAAATTGCCCGTCATTATGGTTCACCTGTATGCAGTTAAAAAATCTAAAGTATAGCTTTAAAAATAAAATAAATAGACATTATATTTATTTAAATTCATTTTTATTTCATCTGTTAATGACACCATTCACCAATTTCATCTGTTAATGAGTTACTTTTAACAGAATAATACTGATTTTTTTCCCCTTTTTTTTTCTTATGAATTCGGTTGTAAACAAGCAGTTTTGGAATTCTTAAATTTTAGATGGATTTCAATAGAAATCGTTAATCGCCCTTGATAGATTAGCCATTTTGAATCTAAAATATATCATAGATATTCATTATTATAATACATGATATACATCATGTATTACAATAATCATTACAATAATCATGATATCATTATTGTAATACATGATAGATATTTTAAAGAATTTTTATTGCAGGCTATTAAAATGATATAAGTCGTTCAAATTCTGTACGAAACTTTCTGAGAAAACTACGGAAAAACCAGAAATTTTTTATTCTTTTATATTTTACAGAGTTTCAAATTCAGATTTTCGCTCACATTTCGTACAAAAAATTTTAACGGTATATAGCCCGGAATTAAGCAAGTTTTGGAGAAAACCACAGATAAGTCAGACACAAATCTTTTAAAAAAATGTTATACGGCGCCGCAGGCGCCACCGAGCGGGACTTAGCTAAAGTCAGAAATTTGAAAGATCATAACACGGTGAGCGAACAGGATGTTTCAGATACTGAAAAGGGAAGAGGGCGCCGAAGGCGCTACCGCACGGGAATTTACTGCGCTTTCAATAAGCTATTTTCACGATATATCGATAAGCTGTTATTAGACCTGAAACGGGAAAAGGGCGTCGCAGGCGCCACCGAACGGGGGTTTCGTAAAGTCGGATTTTTCAGGGATCGCGAACCAGCTGGTCGCCGAAGGCGGCTAGTTTAAAAAATAAATCACAATTTCCCTAAATTGGGAGAATTATATCATGATGTAATTCCTAAATATATATATTTATCTAAAATTTCATTCTTTTTTCTTGACTTTTTTAATCATAGCGATTCCAATGAGCAGGAACGTGTTGCATAAATAATCTTTACATTTTTCTTTTTAAAAATGAGATAGAAAGAAAATTTTAAGAAGAAGAAAGATGAAAAAAAACATGAAAATTTTAAATATGGGCGATATTATTAATAATTACGTTTCAGTTTTACTTCCGTAGTAATTTTTTCCTACTCATAGTGTGACCGAAACATTCAATGTAATTCAAATTTCACACTACAGTAGCACATATTATTTTATTAATAAATTATTCACTAAAAATAATGCTTTTTATGAATAGGAGACATATAAGATCGTACTCATATTTTATTACACTTCGTTCTGCATTGGTGCATATCAGTTGAATAATGAAGCTTTTAAACGCAATTAGTTTTTGGAAACTATCTATTTCTTAAAATGGAATAAAGCAATATCGTTCATGCGTTGTAAAAGAAAAATAAATTCCCATTATGTCTGAGTTATTTTTCATAATGCATCAGTAGTTTCGAATTTTTCTGTCGTAATGTCTTTTGTGGGATTACACTAGTAAATTTTCCATTCTTATAGTAATGAATTTATCATTACTAGCAAACCCATGCGAAATTTTCGCAGTTTATTTCTTTTTTATTTATTTACCTTGAAAATTTGAAACTTATAAATCTTATGCTAATTTCACCATCCAATTAAATTTTTACATCACCAGAAGCTAAATTATTATTAGTTTTTCTGGGATGAAACGCTAATGATAGTTAAACCAAATTATTCAAAAAAAAGTTTAAAAAGAAAATTCATGTTTGATAAACAACTTTTCATATTTCTCCAGGCAAGACAGCTTTAATAAAAAAACCCCTATGGTGACTTTTAAATTTTTGCCGCCATGTTGGCGAAGTCCCTTTTATTTTATTTTGTTTGTATTATTTATTCAGTTTGGCATGTTTTTTGTTAAAAACACTTAGTACCTATTTTGATTATACTTTTTATTATTGCGTTTTTTAGTCAATTTATGAAAAGTTTGTATCTTTAAAATATTGCTGGGTTTTAAATGACGCTTGCAATGTTTGTAAAGATGCAACTTGTAAAATTAAATTTTTCCATAAAATAATCTAATCAGACAAATGTTGTTATTTTATTTTATTTAATTTTATTATATCACTGAACTAATTACGCGTGTTTAAATATTACCTGTAAAATATATGTTATCCTCGCGTATTTTATTGTCGTATCTTTTCTACAAAATATAATCGTAACTGTTGCACGTTAGTGAAATATTATATAGAATTTTCAAAGTATTGCGTATACATCTTTAAAATATTACTATGTTTAAAATGACGCTTTCTAAGATTCTGAAGAAGCAACTGTTAAAAATACATTTTTCCATAAAATAATCTCATCAGTCAAATGTCTTTTTCTTATTAGATCATTTAGCTGAGTCAACGTACTTAAATGTTGTCGAGGATAATTATATATATATATATATATATATATATTACCCTCGCGTATTTTATTATTATTGTTGTATCGTTTCGACAAAATACAATCGTAACTGGCCCACGTTTGAGAAATACTATATAGATAATAACTAATACAAAAACAAATAATTACAGTGCACTTAAAAAAATGAATGTTTAATGTGAAAATCCCATTTCAAATAGTATATATTTCTCACTTGAAAAATTAAGCAGCATAAAAACGCATTTTATTCGACATGTAATGTATGAACAATGAATTTCGGAGAAGAAAAAAAAATATATGTATATATAGAAGCCGATAGTTATTTTTAAGTACTGTATTTCTATTTAAATAAAAGAAACACTTAAAAATAAATGTAAAAAAAAAAATAATAATAATAATACTTAAGGTAATTCCGGGACGGATGCCCCACTTAAGGAAAGGGAGCTATAAAATAAATTGGGTAGTAACAATGACAACGAAAATTTGTGGTAAACACATAATAGATATTCTTTATTACTACTAAGTAGATTTTTTGTACCATATTGTAAATTTTCTAAAGAAAAAAATAAAATTGCGGCAGTACTACATTTTGCCATCTCTCCCGAAATTGTGGGTGAGATGCCCCACTCACATGGGAGAGATGCCCTACCTGTAAAAACAATAATAAAAAGTTTTAACATTGGTCAATAGTTTATATTAATTTTTCAGTAGTATATAACATATGAAAAGTAAGCTATTAAAAAAAAAAATAATAATAATAATAATGATAATAATAAATAAGACCTTAGCATTAATTTATAAAATATTAAAAAATTAGCTACAATAGACAAGATGTAAAATTTAAAATAAAACACGTAAACTACTGAAAAATATTTCAAATATAAATATATATATATATTGTTTTTAATATATGCGAAATTTTCATATTTACAGCTTAGAAAGTATAATGAAAAAATATTACAACATGTGCCGAATTTATTCAGGTATTTTTCTTTTTCTCTTCTCTAATTTTCGCTTTCCCGCAAACATTGCACAGATCCCCGTACAATTGTGCATGATTCATGTAACCATTTATTGCACTTTATCCAATCTACTGATTCTTTTGTAAAATAATAGTTCTCCTGACAATCGAGGCAATTGTTTGTAGGATATCATTTTCGTCCTTTTCAATGGGCATGTCCATCACCAGCTATTTTGGAGCTTTGCTAATTTAACAGCGGAATTTAACTTTTTTTTTCTTGGATGAGTTCTTGGGATGTAATAACCTTAGCCGACGGTATCTTTCTTTTTCGGCATCTCTCCTATAACCTAGGTACAGGGGAAATCTGGTGCAATATTTTTGACGGGGAGGTTGTTTGAACAGTTGATTCAGAAATTTGGGACTGTTCACCAGTCTGTTTCAATGCTTCACTTATGGAAAAGACGTGGTTTTGAATGACTGCTTGGTTTAGAGGAAAAATTCCCATCTCCTGAAAATCATTAATAGCAGTGACAACAGAAGTTGCCCTTTCCCAGGATTTTCCAATCAGTTCTGAAGCTTGTATTCTCCCAATAGTCCTTCCTGGATGATTAAAAATCCATTTCCTTGCTTCCTCTTTACAGTAGTGTTTTGGTGGCTAAAGAAAGACCGGTCAAGAGGTTGAAGAGCTTGTGTCATATGGCTGGACAGGCATATAATTATAATAATATTCTTGTCCGCAAATTCTAGCCAGTCATAACAGTTTAAGTGCGATGCGTGATCGTCCAAAATAAATAATGATTTTCCTTGGGGTATTCTTGTAACAAAAAAATCTTTAAGTCATCTCAAAAAAAAATCTGTACTGGTGTACAATGATTTTTCGTTCATGAACACCATAGATCTAGGTGGAAGACCATCAGAAAGTTCTTTTTCTTTCCGAACGCCTTTAAAAATAACTGAAGGGGGAAGATATTGTCCTTCTGCATTGCAACAGGCAATGACTGTAACATTTTCTCCTCTCTCTGTAGACGTCAAGGCATGAACATCTTTTGCCCCGTTGGTAGCCACGACCTTTCCTGGAACGTTATTTAACTGACAACCGGTTTCGTCCATATTATAAATACTCCCCGGTCTGGTAAAGAATTCATTTTCTTCAAACACTCTTAAGAGAAGTTTAAAAAAATTATCAACACTTTCTCTGTTCATGCCTTCCCCCCTTTCTAGCCTCTGGGCTTGTCTAATACTTAGTTCTGTGTTTCTCCTGAGAAATTATGACAGCCAGGCGTACCCAGCCATTCTTTTTTCTAAATTAAATTGATGCTTGAGAGAGACCTAGTTTTTCAGCAAACTGAAATGCAAGTGTCCTAATTATCTCCCTGTCAGGTGCAGATCCACATTTTTCTAAACGTTGGATGTACTTGATGAGATTTTTTTTCGTCCTTGTGGCCCCAAAGAGCTTGTTTTGGTACTATTATCTGTTTTTCTTTGACGACGAAGTGTCTGAGAAAGAATTCCATAGTACCTAGCAGCTTCATTGAATTTCCTCTGCTTCTAGTCTCCTGACAGCTTCTTTTAAATGGTCTTCTGTCCAAGTCCCATGAATTGCTCCAGTATTTTTTCTTTTGTGCGCCCAAAATTGTTTACGTTATAGATTAAATGTCAAAGGGCAGTCTGACATTTCTGAGCGTTTTTTTTTTGTTTTCTTATCTGGATTCAATCTGCATTTTTGTGATTTCGTTTTGAGTTGCCACTTCTAGCGATCACGCGAATTTGAATTGCATTTGATGAATTTTAATCTAAATTTATAGTTTCAAAAAATATTTTTATGTTGAAAAATTTAGCGATTTACAAATATTACGCCTTTTATAAAAATAATATGAATTTAAAAATATTAGTTTAAAATTTAAACAATTAAAAGTCTTTTCTCTCTGAAAGTGTATGTGGGGCATCTCACCCGAATGTAATCTGGGGCGTCTATCCTTTTGCTATGGGAGAGATGCCCCGGCAACTGTCCAAAGTAAAAGACAGCAAAAATGGCGGCACAATGGCCGAAGTCGACTAATTAACTTCTTACTACAAGTTTTTAAGCTTATATAAAAATAATCCATTTTTATTAACTAGTGCCAACCTTACAATGCAACATCACTCTTATAACAGAGTAAAAAAAAACACGGTACTTACTTGAAATATTCTTGTGACAGCAGAACACAAAGAAATAAGTTCACGTAACTTCCACAGCACACCATTTAACATCTATCTGAAGTAACGATCGGACTTGCAGAGCCATCTAGCGTTGCGTTTCGAAATTACATTAAGTGGGGCAACTCACCCGGAATTACCTTATTCACAAATATGTAAGTCTGATATGAATCAGATGTCAAAAATCAAATGTTTTACATTCTGCACCAATTCTATACTCGTTTTATACTCTCGGAATATAGGCAAAAAAAATTCTGATAACAAATAATTTTCAAACATTGAAAATGAACATTGATCATGCAAAAATTATTTTAGTGATCAGACAAAAATACCTACAAAATGCTCGGTTGACAACAATGCTAAAATATGCACTAGATATGTTGCATTAATATCTACAGATTAAGTATTCATTCTTAAAAGTTTGAATTATACGAATCTATAATACTAAGCTGTTTTCATTAATTAGTTTGTAACTTTTTATATTGTACATGTAAATTAGTATGAATTGGATATAAGGTGCGAGATCTTATTTGTTCATTGATGATGTAAGGATAATTTTTAAAGATATCACTAAGTAACTTAAAATTTAACGAATTATACAGTTTTGCATTGTAAACAAATGTCCTAAAATTATAAATTTAGATTTTCCACATCCATATGATGAGCACATAATTGGATGAAGAAAATAAACACTACTTTACGGTAGGACATGGTGCAGTTTAATTATTAAGAAAAAAAAAAAACAGCGATATCTAAATAACTTACACTGCACGCTTAAAAATTGTTATGTACATAACTTCATAAACCATAGTTGTTATTACTAATACGTTTTGATTTAGGAACCTATAGATTGAAGTATTCCACATCCGTTGTATCGCAAAATTATAAAACAAAAAATGAATACTAAAAGCGAAAACATCCTAAAGCAAACATCGATAGCTTAAATTTTGTTATTACCGATTCCTTAAGCAATACGAAATTTTGGGTTACCTTACATGAAAAAATTCTTATAATTTTTTCTTTAAATATAAGAAGAGTACTTCAATACGAGTTAATTAAATGTTGACATCTCGATCCTTTTCATTTTATCAAAAACAATTTGAGAAAAAAAAAAGTAAAACTTTAGTTTCATGCAATTTACAATCTTTAGTACGTTGTGCAACTGCAATCATTACCTATTTCAATAATACGTTGTGCAACAAAACTAATGTGTTGATAACTATAAGGTCACATGGAAACAAGTTTCTTAATAGAATATAGAGTTGAAAAGCTAAGGGCGAATCGCGTGAGGGTACTTTTTCTGAAGTGGATGGAATGTTGCCTTACGTAGATGCCTTTATTCAGCTGCTATTCGTCAACAGAGATGCATCAATATTCAAGTGTGCCATCTAAACAAGCCATTGAATCTCACGAGAACCTTGTCTCCCGCATTGGCGTCACATCTAGAGGCGTTAGGAAAATGCTAAAAATATGCCTATGCGATTCAATCTGTCAGAGGCTTGAAGCTTATATTGCAGCTGGTGGTTGTTTATTTAAGTATTCCTTGTGAAGTTTTCAACAGTAAAGATTCTTTGTAGTTTATTATTCGTTTTAATTTTATTCTCCCTTTTCACTACTCAGACGCCCTCTTGCGTGTCTCACCCTCTGCTTTTTGACTTCATATGTATAGCCAGAGTGTTTTGTCTCTATCACTTTCTTATAGTCATGACCATTAGTTCTGTTACAGCCTGTATATAAATAGCTAAAATAACATATAAGGAATTCAAAGCTACATAATATGTAAAGAAATGTAAAGGAAAATTTAAATAACAAAAAAAGTGAAATATATAAACATACTTGTGGTATTACATTTTTTGATATATTGTTAAACTGGAAGTATATGGAGACAATTTAGTTTCCTTTAGTAAAATTTATGTTTTAAATACATTTGTGCTCTCTTTTGTTATCAAGTAATAATTAAAATTTAAATTAGAATAATCGTCTTATCAATGATTTTATTCGTTAAAAGAAAAAAAAATAGGTTGAAGTTGGTGTTAAAGGGGTTTTATGTCCCACTAAAGCTAATAAATGTGCGTTTGGCACCGATCTAGTATTTCCCGCTAGATGTGGTTCACAGAAATACCAACGCGATTGTTGTTATCCATGGAGGTAAAAATGTCCCCTCTTTGCATTTAAAAAGGAGAGGAAATTTTCACAGCTAGTGATAGGAACATCAATTAAATCCGCTCTACTTGTTTAAGAGAAAACTAAAAATTAGACAGGAAATCTTTAATAAAATGTTTAATAATCTTTAATAATCTTTAAAAGTATTTAATAAATTTATTATAATTTAAAAGAGGGATATACTCATTATAAAATAAAATATCGTGTAAGCAACGGTCAACAACTTACCAACCAATCTCAACGACGACGACTAGAAATACTACCTTAATAGCAATCTCACAGCTGTAGTAACTAGTCAGATAGTTTATTTTTGTAATCTTTACTGCTAAATTTATCCATACAAGAAAACTAATTTTGGTATTTTCCCTTTTTATCTTACTTTTGCAAAATATTCACATATATTTTTGAATAACATAACGTAGAACTCTAATGAAAATCATACCTTCATTCTAAATTCTTAGAACACATACTCACTTAACGAATATTGCCCAAAACTCTTTACCATTCTTTTACAATTCACCTTTCTAAAACTTTCTAATCAACCGAAATGCAGCCGCGATGTCTAAGTGCAATGCCAAAAAAACTTTGTAAGTTTCAAAATTTTCCGGTATTATATTTAGGAGGCATCACAGTCTTCTACATATCTGATACATGACAGAGAATGCTACAAGAATGAATTTTCAGTTTTGTTTTAAATTCTAGAAATTAAAAGATTTACATAATAATCACCACATAATACGGTGAATCTCAGAGTTCCATGGGAGAAAGCATTAAAAAACTTTATAGTCACAATTATGTTTCTATTAATTTAAATTGGTGGTGTAAAACTGATTCATATGATTTTATGTAACACCATTTATCACAAATTAAGCATTTATGATATTACAAAACTGTTGAGTGCATAATTTATATTACCACCCAAGTAAAAAGTAATCTATGTTATGCTTAACACTTTTTATATATTAATATTACTTAGAATTTTTTTTCTTTTTTAATTAATTAATATTGTATTGAAATGGGATGTATCTTTCTTGCAACGCTTTTACTGTTTTATCACTGTAAATGTATTTACATACATACTATAAAAAAGAAAAAATGGTATATCACATGAAGAACAAGAAAATGAAAATAATAATAATAATAATAATAATAATAATAAAACTGTGAATCCAAATGAAGAAAGCATACAATACGTATGATTGAATATTGTATGTAAATAGGCGTAACTTCTGTTATGCTGTAACTAGTGTATCAAAAATTAAATTTACAGTTATAGAGTATATATATGTATAATTTATTTATTTTTAAGCTACAGAAATATTTATGACTTTTTCAGGCAGAAATTATTTTGAATTTATTTACTGCAATTTAAAATTAATTAAATAAAAAGAAATCAAGTTTAACAATAAACAATACATTTTCTACAGAATAAAACCATTTTTAGATTTATTTTATTATTATTATTTTTTTTTAAAATTTATTCTCATGTAAAATAAATTTCCCTAAGCTAAGAAACTCTTAATGCTATCTTCCATGTATTACCTTTTCGCATTTTCATATATTTTTGTATGAATTTCTTAAGCTTAGTGTATTATATGCATATATAATGAAACTGTGTTTCTTTTTATCTATCAAAATGTATATTATAATTTTATATCATCAATACAACGTTGAAAGTGTAAAGTATTGGAAATTTAAATTAATTTCAAATAGCCGAAAAGTGGAATTTATGCTGCTATACATACACACACATAAATATTTTTGAGTGAAATTGCTTATTTTGTTTATTTATATGCATACTATAGGAATCAATTCTTTCTAATCAATGAAGTTAATGCTTCCTCATGGCGCCTTTAATCATAACACTATATTACTTTTAACCCCCGGTTAAAAGTGCTTCAACATGTTGTGGCTGAGATTAATGAGCCTAAATTAATATATATTTCCTATCATTTTAAGCTTTTGCTGTGTGAGTAAGTTAATATTGTTGGATGTTAAGAAATCACTGTTAATTTAAAATTAATTGCTTTAAAAGTATGTCATTTGTAATAATTTTTCTTCATTTTGTCGTAGTAAGAGTATCTTTAAATACTAATTAATAACTTAAGGATTAAAATTGTTTTCACTTGCGGTTCTGAAAGTTACTTGATAATTTTGATTTTAAGAGATATTCTGATCGAATCAATGTGAGGAACTGATAAAACAAAATTAAAATTAAAAGTGGAAATATTTTATAGTTTTATTTAGCCTTATTTTACATACAATTTTAGAATGTTTAATGACTCCTTGATTAAATGATAAAGTATAATTCTTGCATTTATAAATATAGAGAGACTGTTATTAATTTTATAGTTTATTCTGAATTACTCCGACACATCTACTTTGAAATTTAAAGATTGTTAAAACTCAGAAGTTTGTGTTTTACCAATATTGGTCAAACTTTTCAAGTGGCAAACACCTACGATTTTCACAATAACAAATTTAGTTTGAGCTACATTGATAACAGTCTCACAAAGACCAACATCCCAAAGCTTGATTTTTTTATTTAGTGGAACTTAGAACGCGTTAACTTTTTATCTACTGACGGTATTTTTAAATACCATACCTGGAAACAATTATAATTTACTCCAGAGTACTCTTAGCCCCACCCTTTTTTCACATCAGTATATTTTAAAAGCATTTGTCTTCTTATTTCATCATAATAACATATTGGAGAAATTTTCTCTAAAATCATACCGGTGTGAGAAAAGGCCGAGGCTAACAGTACTCTAGAATTAGTTACAAATATTATCAGGTATGAAATGGCATCTACCCAACAAACACGGAATTGTCGGTAGCTGTACGGTCCAGCATCGGCAATTACGGTATGCCGATCTATTCATTAAAATGAAATCGGTCCGGAATCGTAACAGTGTCGGCAAACCGATGACTGTTTTGTGTTCGGAAATACGCTTGTGGGCCAAAAACCTTACTAAATGTTTTAAACACATAGATTATCGTTACGCCGATAAGTTATATTTCGCCAATACTGATCCAAATATGGTCCGATGCCATTTGACGACGTTGCGGCGGAGAGGACAAAAACTTTATGGAACCGATACTGAAGGTGGTATGTGGACCATAATCACTGTTCGGCATGCCGTACGCTTTCCGTAATAGGTCCGGCTCTCGTGTGTTTGTTGGGTATATATATAAACGGCTAAGAGATTTCCTTGGACTCAGTTTTTCTGTGTGTGAACGCAAATTGCCACCAAATTTTCTTACTTTAGCTAATTTTAAAAAATCAAAGTGGGCTTTAAAGCAATTTCATGATTTATTTATTTATTTTATTTTATTTTATTTTATTTATTTATTTATTTTTGTTTTGTTTATAAAGCGATATAGAAAAACAGTTTCCTTTAAATATAATGACCAGCGAAGCGGGCAAAGCCTTTGTTGATTCACTACCTTCATTGATTTCGTAAATTTAAAAATGATTTCATTACTTTGATCTATTGGCACGCAAACAGCATCTGTCGGCGTTTTGTATATTTCGAGTTGCATTTTAATTTTTTTCTTGCATTCGGATTTCGGCTCGTTCCAGAACCGGGGCTTTTCTAGTCTTAAATATCAGGAACACAAAAGCATATATTTGCTTACTAATTATTAAAGTCCTAATAGCTTTTCGAACCTCTACCTACCAATAGTTCATTAAAGTACTACCTCACCAAATGCTCATTAATTACTATTACAAGGTGCTATGCATATTATTTATAGTATAATTTTTTTTTAATTTCTCTTAAGTAACGAAACAAATATCGGATGATCCAAAAGTCATAAAAAAAATAAATAAATAAAATAAAAAGTAATCACCGTAGCGCTACGTGTTTGTCACTTAAATACGCAGAAAAGCATGGGTGTTTTTTATGTATAAGAAACAAAGTTACATTTTTCACCGAAAGATGACCATATTATATTCGCAGTATACTCTCTCATTCTATTCAGATCCGACCTCACAAATGACGACATTATTGAATATTGATTAATCTGACTTTGGCATGTTGCATATGATTTCAGATGTTATCGAATGTTTAAATTAGACATTCATTGCTTATTACTGCTATTAATTAAGCTTTATTATGTGAATTTCATATTCGCAAAGTCTGAAAGTCATTTTCATGAACGAAATTCACCACATTTTACATTTATAGCCCTATTCCCGTTATTGAGTGCACTGTGGAAAATGTAAAAATGTCATTTTTCATCTAAAGCGCCACCTAATGGAGAAAATTTAAATTGATTTCGCAATGAATCTTTTGTTGCTTAAAAAAAAAAAAAAAAAATCCTATGTCTTTCTGTGCATTTCCGAGAAAATCGTATAGTGCTACGGTTAATACTATTTGAAAAATATAATTTTTTTTTTTTTTTTTTTTTTTTTTCAATTTTGCAATTTTTTAAGCAATTTTTTAAGCAATTTTGCAAAATTTATTATTTATTTATAAAACAGTTATTTTTATGTATGCCAATATTTCCGGAAGGTCAATCTATTTTGAAGGTGTACTTTATATTTTTCTTCGTAGAATTCAATTATTTAATATGTACTCTTAAGAAAGTTATAGTTTAAGCATTAATAATAGAAATACATGTTAAAATTTCAAATGTTACATTCACGAACATTTTCTTCATCTCTTGAAAAAGTGTAAAAAAAAAAAAGTGAGTGGGAAAGATAAGATAAGTACTAATGAACAATAGTTTATCAGTATTCAAGTATGAGCATTTCTTGAAAAGAACTAATTAGATGAAAGCTTTTAAAGTAGTATATGATAAAAATAGTTACTTTTAAATCCATATTGATTCTTTAATTAGATTTTTTTTTTAAGTTTACATTAGGAAGGATTTTTATTGCTTTATTACATGTAATAAAATTAAATAAATAAGATATATATATATAGATCGATAAATTTTTTTGCTGGTTACTTTCACTGTTCGGTACAAAAAGTTATTTTCATTTACAAAATGCATTGTATTCATAAACTTATTTTTTATAAAATTATAATTTATAAACAATGATTTTAAAAACTTTAGCGCAGTTTAATTTAGTTTTTTATTTAATCTTTTAGATTTCAAGAGATGAAACAACTTAAATTAAATTTATTATAAATTATTTAAAGTAAAAGTTTTTTTTAGTTTGTATTCATGATATTTTTATGGAATTCTTTAAGAATTCCTGCACTGATAAAACGCATTTAAAATTAATTGCCGAAACGTCAGTGGAGGCCCTCTGTTGAGACTCAAAACGGTTTTGGGCTGTGTCTGTGTGTCTGTCTGTCACGGGATAGCGGCCGCAAAAATAGCGCTATTGACTTGAAATTTGGTACACATGTTCATGATCCCCACGAAATCAGCTGTATAGTTTTGAGTGTGCATTCCATTTGTAGTTCGTGTACAGGGACACGCCAAAGTTTTATTTATCATTACGGCCTGTGTGAAGAATTTGTATGTACCGCAATAGCGGCCGCAAAAGTCCTTCGATTGACTTGCAAATCGGCGCACACGTTCCAGCTTTGCATATAAGTAGCTGTATAATTTTTATTGCTATATTGTTTATAAACTGTGTATAGGGACACGCCAAAATTCTTAATATTACGGCTTAAGGGGTAAATTTCTTTTAAACGCATTTTAATATCATTACTTTGCAATGAAGAAAATGAAACTAGCGTACGTGAGTATGATGCTTAAACTCATGTTGTTTGAAGAAAATATGTGTTCTTAAGCTTTCTAATAAATGTACAGGAACTTACAGAAGTGTTCTGACAATGTCACGTAGTCATCCAAACGATGTTAAATTTGGAACAATTATTAATTTTAAACGCAAAATAAGCTGAATAGTTTTTACTGGTGTATACAATGTTTATGGTTTGTTTACAGAGACACAAGAAAGAATTTCGTAACATTAGAGCCTATGGACAAACTTTTATTTAGGCGCGCTCTTTAATGCGTTTATGCTGAATTGAACTTAATAAAATTAACATACATTATAAAGATGCTTAAAAATTATGTTTACTCTTTAAAAAGGTTATGTATAGACTAAAACATTTATGGGACCACACAAAATAATTCCGAGTATGTACTGTAATCATCCAAATCATGTCAAATTAGTTTTAAAAATTAATGAGTTATAATTAATTAAGTTTATTATTATTATTGGCGTTTATAATGACTGTGGCTACTTTTCCGGGTTACATAAAAATATTTCGTACTATTACGGTCTATAGTCGATATTTCTTAAAAGTTTATTTTAACCCCATCAAATATAATGAAATTTTATTAGAATTTTAAAAGCATTTTTTCTTGTTGATAATTGTAGGCATAGAATTGGTAATTAGTTTAAAGGTTACGCAAAATTTTCCGATATGCTATGTATTTCTTTCTTTTTTTTTTTTTTTTTTTTTTTTTTTTTTTTTTTTTTTGTGAAAATTGGTAGTTATGAAAATTGGTATTTATGAATTATTTCAGGGAAATAATACAAGACCGTCGTTTATTAAGAATACATATTGTTGCGTACTTGGGGGTCCGTAAGTTGTCCGAGAATGAAAGGCGAAACTTGCAAAAATTCAGTGATGTATTGACAGAAAGTTCCAGAAGAATACAGGTCTATAAACCAAGTATCATCTTCAATTCAACCAGTAAACACAGCTTAAACAGCCGTTAACAGCAAAACAACAGTACAAACTGTTTAGCAATAACACATAAAGAAAGTCTCATCCAAAGAGGCTCAAAGCAAAGCAAACATTTGACGAAACTGACACAGATCTGACACTGACTGCCTTGGCGAAAAAATGCTCCTTTTATACTTTTTTATCGAACACAGACTGTTCTGGAAAATTCTCGTATCTCAAAATGAGATTAGAGCTTCCATATTTGGTATATCCCTAATAAGTTGTTTGTTGTTTTCTCGCAAAGGTCGCCAAAAAAAATCGCCAAGGAGGGAAACACTCGCCAAATTTGGCGCCAAATCCATTTCTTCTTTTATTGGAGCTTTTTTAAGTATTTATAAGGGAAAAGTAGGCTATTTTGACGCTAAAACGACTAGAAATGCACAAAGTTAGCATTTTATTAACTTTACTAAACCTCTTTGAAAGAACTTATACAACAATAAATGCAAATATTTGCAATTCCGTAACACTATATAAGATATACAAATAGAGATAAAGCGGGGGGTTGAGGGGGGCAGCAGCCCCCCTCAGGAATGTATCTGATTATGGTAACAAGTCGATCGAATCAATATATACGATTATATAATAAAGAATAAATAAAAATGACCTATTGAATAATGTCTGATGTAAATAGGACGTTGAGGCTCCTGATCTGCAGATCCACTAGTTGTAAAGTATTTATATATAATATTAATGCTGTATATATGCATTGTAATTATATATTCTGTAAAGTTAAAAGTTTTAGCATGTGTTTGTAAAAAAATTTCTTTATAATTTTTCGGAGGTTTATATATAAATCCAGGATTGCATTAAAATTTAAATAATTTATAATTTCATTCACAAAAATTATTATTCATCAAAAACAAACATATTAGCTCCATTAGAGAAAATATTTGTGTACATTATATATTAAGACAGATGCATTTTTCTTTTACGCCAAAATTCAGTTTATGCACATTTTAGGATTATATTAGAATGTCCCAAAAATGTTAGTAAATTTATGAATTTTAAATAACCTTTTACAAGTTATGTAAATATATATGGGTATTTTATTTTTTTAATGTGTAAATTCTGGTG
Source organism: Salticus scenicus (assembly GCA_963930645.1). Classification (NCBI taxonomy): domain Eukaryota; kingdom Metazoa; phylum Arthropoda; class Arachnida; order Araneae; family Salticidae; genus Salticus; species Salticus scenicus. The sequence goes on from OZ005653.1 coordinate 25,903,560, forward strand.
TTAATGAATTTTACTTCAACACCACAATTATATATTTCGTTCAATGTAGTTTAGAAGTATTTTTATAAATATAATATATATATATATATATATATACATATTTTTAAACATATACAAAAAAGTTAATTTTTTTTATGAATTTCCTACACCTATCTGTCTCTCTCTCTTTCTTACATGTTTCCATAAATAATACATTTATACGCAAAATTTATTTATTTATTTTATGCATTAAAACAGATCAAATCTTATAAATGAGAAAAAGTACTTTAAATTAAGCTTCCCGCAAAACGCCATAATGCGTAAATGATCCCTCTAGATGACTTTATCTTAACTTTAATGGAAAAAATTTCGTTGAGTGAGTAATAAAGGTTTTTCAACTTTGAAGCGCGGATGTTTGTTGAAAGGTGATAATTAAATAAAAGAGTTTTGTGAGAGCTGAGAAATGAAAATCAATTTTTAATTACTTTTATAATTTTAATTGCAATGTAATGACAATAAGCAATTTTACTCAATTCGTTATGAGGCCATTCTAAAAATAAAAGACAGTTTATTTCTGTAATTTTATTAAGAATAATTATACAAAATTTACTTTAAAGTCATATTTTACTTTAGGTGGTTTTCTATGCATTCCTCATACGAGTTTAAACTCTTATCAGGGTGTATCATTTTTATGCCTTCTGCATACTGAACTACCATCAAATCTGTAGCCCAAATGACTACTAACAATTTCATAAGGAATAGTTCTTGAAATTTCACAGAAATTTCAAGATTCACCAAAATTTCATCGATTCATATATATTTAAAAGTCTATACTGTTGTGAGGCGTAAAAAGGATACGCTATGATAAGTGTTTAAACTTATATGAGGATTACGTAGAAAAATATCTAAAGTAAAATACGTATTTTGAAATAAATTTTGCATACATGCATATATGTATATATATATATATATGTGTGTATACTCAGTGAGCCACATTCAAACATACCATTAATATATCATACATTGCGTGTTGCAACACCATATAATACCGATTTCAAATATAAAGTTTGGACTTAATGCTAATGTTTGTTCGTGACTTACAATGATAAAATTTCCACAGTTTGTTAGACACACAGACCGAACGATAAAAAAACTAAATTTCCAGATTTAGATAACCTGAAAAATTGTAAATGCAGCAAAGTTTCAGTTTCGAAAATTTTACCTCAAAACAATAGGTTCTCCAACGTAATTAGGAAAGAGTAAATAACAAAAAAATCTATATAATTTAAATAAAATCTTTAAAGCAATTAACATTATAATCGAACGTTATTTAAAATTTGTTAATTAAAATACACTTTTTTTATAAGCACAAGTATGCATCACACACCTATCTTTTACTTAAAATCCCTGTTGAACGTTGGAGATAAACTATTTGAATTTTCTGAATAATTTAATGATACTTGTAGTGAGAAATATGTGTTAAAATAATTAATTATAATCAATAAAAAGCAGTTTAACTGTTCATAGAGTTTGTTATTGATAAGCATTAATTGCAGGAAAAATCCTATGACGCAAATGGTTTTATATTTTTGACATAGTAAAGTAATTTATTAATAGGATACTAAGTAAGCATATAACAGAAAAATGAACAATAAAAAAATGTTTCAATAATTTCCAACTACAATTGTTTAACCTTTATTCGAAGTATAAACAAATATATTTTTTAATTGAAATAACAAGATTTTACGCCCTTTTGTTCTTATTTTTTATAGAGCAAGAATTAATTATGGTGTTTATATAAATACTAGCAAAGCCCTGGTTCAGGAACGAACCGAATTCCGAATGCGGGAAAAATTTCAAAATCAAACTCGAAATGTACATAACTCGGCCTGATGCTGCCTACGTGCCAATAGATCAAAATTTGTTAATGAAACCATTTTTTAATTCATGAAATCAATGAAGGTCAACGAAGGCTTCTCTCGCTTCGCTGGTCTTTATATTTAAAGGAAACTCTTTTCTATATCGCTTTACAAACAAAAATAAAATTTAAAGAAATCATGAAATTGTTTTAAAGCCCGTTTTGGTTCCCCACTGCCTTCGGCTGTGACCCACTCAATCGCAGACTCTTGGGTGCCTCTCCCTATTCCCTGTGACAATAGCTTATCAGTGGGCTTCCATTTGGGTGCTTATAAGATGAAAGTTTCGAAACGGAAAGTATCGAAAAATTTCAAGTAGCCATTTTATATTTGAATCCCAGTTACATAGGAACACTATACGTGGTGTTCATAATATTTTCTTTCACGTTATTTTCTATATGTATTTGATTTATTCGATCAACCATAAAATGACAACAATTTCACACCAAATATAATATTACAATGCGTTATGGTCGGCTACGTCTATCGCATGAGACAATTAATTTTTGTGGTTATAATAGTAGTTGATTTAGTTAATAGTAGTTGGTATATGGAAAAATGAATAATGAAATAATGAAATATGTAAACCTGATCATGGTACAGCCTTAATGTAGCTCCCCTTGCCGACTTTTGAATTTTTATCGCCACTTTAGACAGAAATAGATAGTTTATGTTATTTTTTTTTCTTTCTTTTCTTTTCGTTCACCTTTCCTTTCCTTTGTTTTCTGTTATTCAACATTTTATAATTTATCTATATTTTTTATGCGCTACTTGGATTAATGTGGCTTTTACAAAAGTGGAGTCCTTGGAGAAAAATGTCCGATCTATTTCAGCATCAAAATTTTAAAAATTACCCAGGATTAGCAATAAGTAAAGCTATTTAATGTAATGCTGAATTAGCTTTCATGCCAAGCGCAATTCATCTATTTAATATACTATTTAAACAAAATGGGGGAAAAATCTAAAATTGAGGTTTTTTTTTTTTTTTTTTTTTTTTTTTTTTACCCCATTTTCATATTTTCATTTTTTTACTTGCAGGAGCAAATTTATTATTATTATTATTACTTTTTTTTTTTTCGCGTGAAAGCATATTTTATTTTATGGTGGAGAAAAAAAAAGTAATTTTTTTTTTGGCAACAATCAAAAATGTAAATGTCCATTTTTAAAGCTATTATTTTCACATTTTAATTAATTTTGAAAAGTGTAAACAAAATTTCGTTACAAATAAGGTAATAAATCAAAGGGGCAGTTTTTTTAATCCATGGGTTTAATTAACTTATCGATTGGACAATTAGATTTTTTTAAATTAACTACAGTATGAAAAGCTGGTGGCAACAACACACAGATAAACAGAAGAAAATCTCTCTTGCCAATCAACTTGCGTCCAGCAACGGACAAACAGGAAGAAAACTCTCTTAGCTATTTATATAGAGAGAGATAATTTTGTGCAAATTATGTCACGTATGTTGAAGGTGTTTCAAAGAAAATTTTTGTTAAGTAGTTTCCTAATTCAAAATATCATTGTTGTTATAAAAATACATATAACTTTGAATAAAGTCGCATTTTTAATATTTTAGTCTCAGATTACGCCACCATTGCAAACAACAAAGCCATATTAAAACGAAGAGAAAAATATCCTGTAATTGTAAAGTTAAATATATTTAATTTTAACATAAGTTTTAATAAATTTATTAAAATCACTTTTTCTATTAGGGATACAAGTAACTTTCCGTCGTTTTCTATCGAAAATTAGGAATTTATTGTGAAAGAGTGGTACGTTACATTTTACTCAAAGTATTGGCCATCGCTAGACACATACTTTTCTCATCTTTCTGGCAGCATTCGGATACCACGTCGGAAGAACTCTCCATTTCTTGAGTCTATCCATAAATCGACCCAAATTTTGGAATCTTCATATGATGTAAAGCGTTGCTGAGACACATAATGTGGCAACGAACGGAATAAGGGATAATCAGAAGTGGCAATGTCTGGTGAATACAGCGGGTTGGGTAGAACTTCCCACTTAAGTGTTTCCAAATATGTTTTGACCGGAGCCGCAACATGCGGACTTGGCTTCAGTTCATATAGAACCCAATTTCCTTGTTTTGAATCATTTCCAACAATTTTACACGATTTAGAATTGCCTGTTAAGTCACTTCTAATGCACTTGAAAGTTCTTTTTGCGTTTGCGACGAATCCTATTCCAATAATACTTCCAATTCTGTATCTTCAAACACTTTAGCCCTTCCACTGCGTTCTTTGTCTTCCACGTCAAACTCGCCATTTTTAAACTTTTCAAACCACTTGCGACAACTACTCTCACATACAGCAGCCTCACCATATGCTTCTATAAGCAATCGATGCGCCTCAGCTGCATATTTCTTCAAATTAAAAAAGTAAATCTAAAGTTCCCGCAAAAGACGTTATTCGACACAAACCTTGACATTTTCGCAGAAAGAAAAAAAAAAAAAAAATGCGATGCTCATATGGAGCCACTAATTCTTCAAGGTTATGTTGTTACCAGATGACGAAACTTACGATATTGTGACATCTGCCAATTTTAAGATAACCTTTTGTTCTGCCATATTTTGTCAAACGGCGGAAATTTATTTGTACTCCTAATATATTTTTTGAGTTGAATGTATTTTTAATTTTACATAAGTTTGAATATTTTTCCTGCTCTTGTTGTGTAATTAAATGCGTTTTTTTTTTTTTTTTTTTTTTTTTTTTTTTCCAAAAATAAACAGAAGTAATTATCATATAAAAAAGTATAATTACATGCATACTTTTTTTTTTACCTTAAACAGTTTATTACATTTACATAAGATATTATTTCTTTTCAGAGCTGATTAAAAGATTATACCCCCAAGTTACAGCGGATCATAAGAGTTTCTTATAGAAATAATTTTCAGTTAAAGATTATGCTGCTGAGGATTATAAAGTATTTTTCTTTAAAAATAGCATGAAATTCTCATTAGGGGATTATACGCTGGCGAGAATTTTTGGCAGGAAATTAGGGTGACTTACTGTAATCGTATAAATTTACCATTTCACTTTCTCTTACTCATGTAAAGTAGAGATTGTTGTGCGCTTGAAACAATATTTGGGGACTGAGATTTTTATTTATTTACACATTTTGAGATCCCGTGAATCCAAAAACTAGTTCTTTATCGGTTGGTCCGTGTCTCTGTGATTAACATAACGATTATTAGCAAGACGTTCCAACATAGTATTATAAATCTAGATTATTTGATTTTATTACTTGAAACCTTTAGTTAAAATCAAACAAAAAGTTAATGCTTGGAACACCAGAGATATTTTCAATACATTATTGGAAAAATTTCTGTTAGGTTCAATTTAAATTATTTAAACTGTGTCAAGCAAAAATGAAATTGAGATATATTTTTTATATCCGTAAAAATATGTTTAATATGGAATAAATGGTATGAAAATCATCTGATATTCGTTTAATAAGCCACACATACAAAAAAAAGTGTATGTTTTAAGGCTATATATAGAAATAACTGGGAGTATAGTTCAAGAGATTTTGTGTGTTGTTTTACTGATATAAATTTAAGTAAACTATGTGTAGTTTATGCAATTTACGGGTAATGCGTACATAAAATTAAGCAGATATAGTCCTTTATTATTATTATTGTTATTATTATTATGATTATTATAGGCAATTGATAAAAGCGCTTTACTAATTTTTACCAAGTCCCTCCAAGGAAACTGCTTAAGTATGCTAATTATTTTCTCATACACTATAGTAGACAAAATATTCAATGAAGCCTGGTTTTAAACGTTCCTGTATTTTTTTTTTTTTTTTTTTTTTTTGTGTGTGTGTGATTAGAAATCTAAAAATACGAAAACTAAGTAATAGCAGTTGATCTAGGTGTAAGCCTGGTGTCAGATAACTAAAAACAAAAAATGTTAGTAAATTCAAGTTTGGTAGTTTGAAGTTCAAATGGGGGTGTCATATGGAAATTTGACTAGATTTGTAAGTTTAACAGAAGAGTGTGTATGAAAATTCTCTGAATATTTTGGATTGAACTTTTAAATATGATAACAGCTTTATTTTATTTATTTTTATTTATTTATTTTTTTAAATAAGTGTAAATGCTAAATTAAAAGGGATGGTTTAATGAGGGAGATGTTTTCCTCACACAGAAACACATGTGAGCTAAAACAGTTTTTAAAACTCTTTAAAACTTATTTTAAATTATATATTTATATACAGTACTTTTTTTTTACACATTGATACCTAATTTGTATTTCTAGTACTTAAATACAAAGTACTAAAAAGTTAACTGCGTGCCACACCAGATTTCTTTTCTTTAAAGAAACCTAGGAATTTTGAAGATTTTTTATATTCTTATGCGATTGTAACATAAGCTAAAGCTAGGAAAGATTACGCGGTAGTAAGAAAACTACGCATGCGCAAGCTTTATAAAAAATTTATTTACATAATTTAATAGCCAAAAGTATTGAACTTTTATATAAAACATCAACAAATATCGTATAAATTAAAAGAATTATTAATGAACAGAATTTCATTTTCGCTGAAAATAAATGTTAAACCGGAAGGAGTTTCACTAACATTTTTATTTTTATTCAATCAATGCTTAGTGATAATAGAGTATTAGCTGATTACAAAAAAATATTGTTAAAACTTCTAGCTTTTTTTTTTTTTCCCCTTTTTTGAGAGGAACTAAAATTCTGTTAATTCTATAACTCATAACTTTGTGAATTTATATGATAATTGTTTGGGGTTTTCATATAAGTAGCTAAATATTTTTGGCTATTAAATTATGCAAATGAAATTTTTATAAAGCTTGCGCATGCATACTTAAAAATTATAAAGTAAAAATGTACCTATTTCACAAGATATTTTACATTTTTGCATTCAGATTGCAGTATGCTGCGCCTAATGTAGTAGGGGAAGTTTAATGAAAATGGCTTTGCAGTGGGTCTAATGCAAAAAGTTTTTTTTTTTTTTAATTTTTTAAGGACTTATATTTCCATGAATATATGGGTTATCCTCCTACAAATTTATACAGATAATTAGAAACAACCTGATAACCACATGCTACAGCAAAAAGCATTTCATGTGTTACTTTTTATGATCCGAAACATTTTGATTATTGTATAAATTTGTACTGCTTCATTTTTCCTTTTCATGACAAAAATTTTACTGAAATGTATGATGTATAACGTATTTTTTATACTTCCAAAGTTTGAAGATGATCTGTAAAGAATTTTTCTATATATTTGACAAAACGTCTAAATTCGAATGTGTCCAAATACTTATTGGTAGACCACAAAAATAAAAACACACATAAAAAAGGTTTTATTGAGTTTAATGTTTTTATGAGATATTTCAATGGAACAACTTACTACTTACGTTATTCCCTACAGTTGAAAGTATATTACACAGACAAACATATACATATATCCATATTTCATAAAAAACCATTTTACTGATTTGAATCTAATGTAGTTTTTTTTTTTTTTTTTGCCTTCGTCGCCCTGAAGTAATTTTTGTATACAGGGTGATTCAACGATAATGGGACAAACTTTGAGGGAAGGTAGCATACATCATTAGGATTCAGAATTACATAGGAACCCATGTTCCCAAGCGTCATTTTAACCCCTTACGGACCATGTGTTTTCTGTGTTTTTTACCAGTAAGCTCCGCCTACTGCCGTTTCTCTTGAATGGTGTATTATTTAACAGAGAGATTCTATTTCTAATTGTTTATAATACAAAAGGCCATACATAATAAAAATTTTGTTTCCGAAAAATGCACATTGCTTCAATAAATATTAACATTGTGAACATATTTTAGATATACTGTAACACACGGAATTTAAAAGTTACAATGCGGATGGAGTTTCAAATTCGGATATTTCTACAGTCATGGAACAAACATTAGGTGGTTGAACAGTTTATACTAAAACATACATCTTTTTTATCGACATAACACAAAAAATTAAATATGATAGAAAAAACACTGTGCAAAAAACGGCAGTAAAAACGTATAAAAGCAAATAGTAAAAACAAAGTGCTTATTTATATCAATATTTACAATAAGTGTACAAAATTGCGACCACTAACCGTAATGCATGCTTGATATCGTCGAATTGTGGATTGGCGAACAGTTCCAAAAATGCCAGGTGTTTCGCGCACTTGTGCAACCGAAATAGACAGTCGAGCAACGAGGGCTTCCGGTGAATCAACAAAAGTCTCGTAAATGATGGCATTCAGATGCCCCCATAAGAAGAAATCGATGCTCGATAACTCTAAGGATCGGCGTGGCCACCGGACTGGCCCGCTCCGTCCAATCCATTGCCCTGTAAAACTGGCATCCAGGTAATTGGGCACTTCCATTTCTAAATGTGCTGGCGCACCATCATGCGGAAACCTATTTGGTTGCGCGCGAAAACTGGAACATCTTACAACAATTCTTGGCAAAACCTCTTTTAGAAAAATAGCATAACGTGAGCTATTGAGCGGCGCTGGTAAAAGATATCGGTCTATGAGGAAATCGTTCACAATACCTGCCCAAACATTAACAGAGAAAGGTTGTTTTTGAAATGAATGTACACGTATAGCGTGTGGATTTTCTGTTGCCCACAGATGAGTATTGTGTATATTGAAAACGTCTTACTGTGTAAAATTTGCCTCATCTGAGAACAGAAAAAAATTTAGAAAATCCTGCTGCAACGCACACTGTTGCAAGAACCATTGGCAGAATTCCAGGTGCAGAGGGTTATCACTTACTTGCAATGAAATGGGTGTAGATGTTCTTCATGTAATACTCTCCAAACAGTGAACTGACTCGCATGTACACGACGTGCAATATCTCTTGTATGTGTGTCGGGTGTTTCATCCACAATGATTAGAAAGATTTCTGAATGTCAAGCATTTCTTGTTCAAGTCCTTGCGTGAGAATAAGTGAGAAATGTACCATTTTCACAAAGAATCCGATGCAACGGTTCAAATATTTTGTGATTCGCTGCTGTTCCCAACAGCAGCATCGTACATTAGATGCATGTCTAATTTTTCATTATTAGCAAAATCTCCAATAATCGTCGACAAACATAGTTTAAAATTATACTTTACAGCAGATGAAGATAACAAATTACCAGATCTACTAAAGCTCTACACCTGCAGCATTACTAATCAATTACTCCAATTTTGCTTAGTTGTATTACTGGTGCAATTTTAAGTATTTATTGTCTATATTATAGCAACAATGTGCGGTGTATTTGAAATTTTGCCTACTGCGTAAGTTTTGTATTTCGCATGTTACAGTACATCTAAAAAATTATTCACAATATAAGCATTTATTCGGTCGGTGTGAAGTATTCGGGAACAACATTTTTATCGTGTATTTTGTAAGATTGACAGTAAAAGACAGAACATTTCTGTTAAATAGTGCACCATTCAAAAGCAATGGCAGTAGGCGAGACTTTCTGTTAAAACCCCCAGAAAATACATGGTCCGTAAAGGGTTAAAATGACATTTGGGGACATGGGTTCTTATACAATTCTAAGTCCTAATGATGTGTTCTACTTCCCCTCAAAGTTTGTCCCCCTATCGTTGAATCGCCCTGTATATACCGAAGATTTATCTCGGTGTTTTATCTTGCCTTTCGTGTAATACAGTTCTGTTTCATGGAATATTAATACCATAACATATCATAATTTTTTAACAATTTACTACATAATGTTACATGGTAGAAATTATAATGATATAAATTAATAACTACAGAATGTAATATATATATATATATACTATATTAATTAGCATATGTTTTTAATTGCAAATACTTTTAACAGTCTACTTTTCTTAATTTACGCAATGTGTTTATCAAATCGGTTTAAATAACGAATAACTTATCTGATAGTTTATACCAATACCATATCAGCATAAATTCAGCATAAATTCAATATTCTAAGTTCGAATTTTTGTAAAAACAGAACTTTAGACATATAACCTCATACAAATATTTTCAACTTGTGATTTTATTTAAATATTCAAAGTTATTTTGCAGGTAAAACTAAAATATAGATGAAAAACATTTTTTTTAAATGTGGTTTTGTGTTTTTATTCTAATTTTCATTTTTTTATTAACTTTCCGAACATATTCTCTCTATAAAAAATATCGTATTCAAGAAATATCTAAATATGTTGCTTTTTTAAACAAATCAGAAGTGCATTAAATTATTAAAAAATAAATAAAAATTTCATACATCTTAGAATTTTGCTAAAGCATGTTTTTAGAGCAAATTGTGTAGTTATCATTTATAGTTCTATATACAGGGATACAGAGAACAGTTCGGATATATTATAGTTCATGTTACTAGAACAAACATACGAATTTAATGAGAAATATTAGAAACCAAAATATAAGCATTACTGGATTTCATTTATAGAAATAAACAGTGATTGAAATTTTCATTAAACGACTTTTAAATAATAAATGTTCGTAAAATCAAATGAAGCGGCTTTATTTTTCCCCGTCTACTTATTGTGCCAGAAGTTACTAACATATCACTTTCTGTTTTAAAACATTATAATTAACTCGTCAAATTGTGATATTTATCATTTAAAAATGCAAAATAAATAAGTCATCAAAGTTATTACTTACAAACTTTGAATAAACACCATAAAATGCAATAAACTCGCAACAATTGTTTCGGGTCGAAAAAACACACGATCCTTCATCAGGCGAATAAAGTAAGTACGAGTGCTGCAGTCAAAGCGGCAACGCACCATACGCATATACGCAACGCACCATACGCAAAGGTTATATAAAAATATAATTAACAAAAGGAGAAATTATAATGCGCCAAAAACAAAATGAAGCAATGAATCAAGTGATAGCTTTATTAATAAATAATGATACAGATATATCAACATTATGCGTTGCCGCTTTGACTGCAGCACTCGTACTTACTTTATTCGCCTGATGAAGGGTCGTGTGTTTTTTCGACCCGAAACAATTGTTGCGAGTTTATTGTATTTTATGGTGTTTATTCAAAGTTTGTAAGTAATAATTTTTACAACGCCAGTTTTGTGGTGCTTTTTTATTAAAGTCATCAAAGGGCATAATAATTTTACATTTCAACTTTCTGTTAAATACTATTTTACTAATCCCAAATATTACACACTAATATGCTTTATACTTAATTATAGAACATTATTAAAATAATTTAAATTTTAATGTAGAAGATACGGTTACAAAAGTTAACACACGTAGGAAAGCTAACGCATGCAAAATAATTATACAAAACCAAAGTTTATTTTATCAATAACGTAAAACTTTTTACCGAAGTAACAGCACCGTACAAGAAAAAAAAATCTTATTTGAAGTTCTTAAACCTCAGGTGCATTTCAAAATTTTCCCATCCCTAGCATTTACTGGGCAGAGTTAGATTGGAATTATATTTCATATTATTAACAGAGACGTAGAGAAACGTTATTATGTAATGTTAAAGTCAACATGACACGCTACGTTAATCGGATTATTTGCAGCTGTCATTTTCCTAGCCCCATTTCTCCAAAGTTTTAATGCTAAATAAGATTACACCCAGCGCCGAAATTTAACTCATGCGAAAGTACGAGATTACGATGTAATTATTATGTTCGTAGAATTACTTACTTTTCCTATCGGTGACTAGATTGTGATTTATTGCAGTGAAAATATTATTAAACTACTATGAGAAATAGTTTAAATTACATTATGTCTCTGAGGGATAGATCTATACTTAATAATATTAAATCGAAAGCTTTTGAAGGAATAATTATGCTTATTTTAAATTTAAAAGACCATCAAAATAAAACTTGCAGAAATGTATTTAATGTAGATGATGTTTATATTGTAATTGCAGAGTATGCTCTATAAATAGCATTATTATTCTGAAAGTTATTTCAAATCATGGTATAAAAATTAGAAAGAATTTATTATCAATTAATAATTTATTTTGTGTATTAATTTGTATTTTCTCCCCGTTTGTTTTTTCTCAATCCTTAATGTATAGAACAGATTTCAGTGTATATTTTTTCCAAGTTCGCATTTTTCATAGAAAATGTTTCATAGGAATTTAAAAATCTAATGGCTACATGAGTAGATTATGATTATGTTATTGTCTAGGGAAGTAAAAAGTGTTTTTCAAAAATTTTCCTTTTTCTTTCTTATAGTTTTTATTTGTCTGGATTTTAAGTATTTTAAATTATTAAAATATTTACATTGCCTACTAAGCAATTAATAAAGGCATTAAATGAACTTTTCTTCATCCTATATTTGGAATTCTAGCTCTGATGCGACATGTGTTTCTATTGGCTTTTACGAGATAGCTAAAACTGCAAATAAATGTTCTTTATAACTGTTGCTGTCGATCAACATCGAGGTATATACAGCAGCCAGCGGACGTCCTCTCGTTTTGATCAGTCGCCACTAGATGGTAGTACATGCGAAAATCTTCAAAACTATTTTGCGCTTATTCTCAGTTACAGGATTAGCCCTAGATAACTAAACTTAAATTAGTCTTGCTCTGTAACTTATCACTTGACTCACAGACTACGAACTAAAAACAAGTATATTTTTATATTTTATTTATTTATTGCAAACAAAATACCGTAACTTGAAAAAAGTATTATAATATTATAATATATCAGTTAAAAAACATAAAAGTGGTAAAAATTGCCGTTAGCACTCTTGGCAGATGTGAAAATTGTGCTCTCCACAAATATCCTTGTTGAAGTAGTTGCATACGTATTTTGTCATTCTGTGTTTCTTAGATGGACAAAAAGCACAAATTCTGCGTTTGTTCGCAGCCCTTTTAGTTGTGTCTTTTGTAGCATTTTCAATATTCAAAATATCCTCAATATTTATTTTAATGATCACAAAACATTCGGCTTATAGACGACGATTACGACAAATCTCTAAAATTAACAAGTGTACAGCCATGCTTATCACCTTCGGATAACTCATTTTACTAGTTATGAAGGTACTGTGAGTGAGATGGTGTGAGTGCAACGGGAATATCTCGAATTAGAAAAACTGGCTGGGGTTGGTAGTCTATTAGATCAATGTTTAATTATCTAGGGTTAAAATAAACTTTGGAATTCATGTACAGTTTGTATAATGTTAAGCGAAATAAGCTTATTAGCAATAACTGGAAAATTATATTTATAGTAATAAATATAGAAACTTATCTTTCTTATATTACCAAGATGTTTAGATCTAAAAATAATCACTTTAATGACAATTATCTTGATTGTATATATATATATGTTGGTTAGTTGAATGTTTTTCTAAAATTGTGTAATACGAAAAACCTTCATCGAACTATCCAACGCATATAATCAAGGTAAAAATTAAAAAAAAAAAATAATAATAATAAAAATTATTTTTTTTAAACCCTCTATATAGCTAATTTTACATATTGGATTTTGATGGAGGTTGGTGTATGTATATTCGTATAGTGCATAGACCTTTAGTAACAGATTTCTGTATTACGAATTTGCAAATTGTTAGGATTAAGAGCATCTGAAAAAATATTAACAGCTTGAATCTCGCATTTTGAATTTTGTTTGAAAACGTAAAACATAAGTGTTACTTTTTACGTATTAATTGGCAACTGTAATTGTTAATTTTGAATTTTTCCAGCTGTTTTGTGCTCGTGAATAATGGTGTATTCCTATTCAAGTAGTTTTTTTTTTTATTATTATTTTTTTTTTTTTTTTATTTTTTTTTGTATATATTTTTAATATATTTGTTAATTAATTATTAATTTTATTAATTTGTTAATTAAATTATTTAGTATTCCAGATATACCCACATTTATTTTTAATTTATATTATTTTTATTTTCAACAGTAATGTTAGTAACCGCTTTCATTTTTATTTACTTATTTATTGCAAAAAAAAAAAAAAAAAAATTAAAGCGTTATTTTTATTAAACAAGAAGAAATTTACTCTTTAGTGATGTGCAAAAAGATGGATACTAATAATATTACGAAATAAAATAGAAGTGTTAACAGGGTCTGGTGTGTAATTTGCTTTTTAATAGAATTATCGCTCGAATATCCATTTTCTCTTGGTGAGTTACTGAGGGGATATCATACATTTTAGCCTTAAACTGCCAGCATCTTAACAAATCTTACCTTTTCTATTCAACATGGAAAGACTGCCAGGATTATGTCTCCCAAGTTCTTCGTGTCTTACTTTCATTCTGTTTTCTTTTCTTTCCTTTTTTTTTTTTTTTTTTTTTTTTTTTTTTTTAATTTTTTAACGTTTTATAATACTTATTTTGTGAAAAATTTTTAGAAAAATTTTTACTAATAATAGGTTTTTTTTTTTAACTTCATTATCTATTCTGTAATTTATTTACAATTATTATTCCCAATTAATCATATCATAATAGTAAAACAAAATAGTTCAACGTATTTTTACTTTCTTTAATTTTTTTTGTATCAGTAAATGATATAAACGCTAATTAAACTTAATGTTTTAATTGTAATTACAAAACATTAAAAAGTTTTAATTTCCTCTTTTTATTTTTAGGGGACTTTTCTAATATTATTATTCATACAAAAAAAAAAAAAAAAAATTATAACATTTAACATCAATACATACAAAAGAAAATATTCATTTAAATTAATGTTGGATGTAATTATTATCAAATTAATGTACTTATCTTACATTTTTATGTTTTGTAAAAATGTTAATAAAAGAAAAAAAATAATCACTATAACTCGTTAAAAATATATATATATATATATATATATATATATATATATATATATAATATAAATATTTCTTATAAAAACTATCAATTTCATAATTAACTGGAGTATGCTTTTAAACTTAAAGAGCAACAATAATTAATACATCTGACTAATTAAGAATATTAATATAAAATTAAGTGAAATAAGTTATTTCATATGGATTATTAATCTTCGAAAACTTTTTACTTTATTTAAAGTAAAAAGGAGATTTGGAAAAGTTAAGGCGTGCTTCAAATTTTTAATTTTTAAATGGTACATTACTAAATTAAAAAAAAAAGTCCAATAAAGCATAAAAAAGAAAAAGAAAATATGGGTTGTAAAATAGTTTCAAATTATGAACACATGCATTCGAATAAATATGTATGTGCAATGTAGGCAGGAAATAGGTAATTTTAATCAGAAAGTTTTTGTTCTACGCTCTTACAGATATTTTAGAATTAAAGTTCCATAACGGTTCCTGGCTTAAGAAAATGCATACGTATATATATATATATATATATATATATATATATATATATATATATATATATATATATATATATATGTATATATATATATATTAGGTATATGATTATTTGCATACTTTCCAAGGCTTTTTTCTATATATTTGCATTTCATACATATTGTACATATCCCTAATTATCCTTATTGTATATGCGATTTCAAGTTATTACGTATTAAAAATAAAAAATAAAGTAAAAATTATTTTATATTTTCAATTTACCAGAATCTCATAATTCGTCATTGTTTGCTAAATTAGTCATGCAATATGTAACATCAGCTGGTTAATATTTGTATTTTATTTTTAAATACCAAACCAACAGTAAATTTACCTATATATTACCTTCATACCAAGCAAATGCTACGGTAAATTACAGATTAAGAAAAAAAAATCTGATTTAATTACTATTGTATTTTTCTGATACGTACTATGAAATAAAAGTGTGTAATTAAAAAATTTAGAATAACGTTCTCTAATGATGTAAAATTTTCTAATAATTGTCAAAGTTGCATTGTTGCATCTGTGTCACAAAAAGGGTCATTTTGTTTATTAGTTGGTAATATTATTTATGTTTTTTTTTTTTTTCTTTTTTTTTTTTGTGTGTGTGTGTGTGTTATGTTTAAACAATCGTAAATAAATATTTTTAATGTACTTTATCTTATTTATGCACGTATATAAATGTATCGTTATCAATAAGCAAATTGTTGAATCAACCGAATATATTTCTTAATACAGCTTACATAACATTTTAAGTTTTGTTGATTCAACCAATATATTTTTAATAAACAAAATAATTTTGGTCATTTTTAACAGTTCATAGTAAACATTTAAACGGTCTATAGTAAACATAAAAATATAAATTCAGCACATAACATGCTTATTGGCTGTTTACAAAGAGATCTAATGACGTAGCCCATAGAACAATCAATTGCCCATATGGGCAATTGATTTTCTTTCAATCATATTATTTTGCTTAATCAAAGCAAATTTGTCGGGTTATATAAACAAATCAAAGTTCAAATAAAAATAATAAAGGTAAAAATCTGTCAACAAAACAAATTTTGTTTTTCAATGAAAAAAAAGAAAAGAGGATAACTCAAAACATAACACTTTCTATTAACCTTAAGTAAACTAAATGTTAATAATGTGTTGTTTTAATCCATACGGATACAGTTTAAACAATACTAAATGTTATTCAAACTAAATTTGCATAGTCAATGGTAAAAAAGTATCCTACTGACTTTATTTTATGCAATAAAATAAAATACTATATCACTATTTAAAGGATTGAAATCAGTGATATTTCAAAACTTTTTGAAAAGCAATCCTTACGCTAGAACAATAAAAATATGATAACAAAATTTTACTGGCTATTATAAAATTTCCTAATAATGAACTATATTCATTCAGACAAAATAGTGTAATTTACACTAACGATCATATATCATTATAAAAGCTTTAAAGTTGAAAATTATGATTATGTGTTTACATATACATAAAATAATATGTATAAGTATAAGCATTCTTATAATTAAAACCTATAAACGTACCTTTTACACAATATGCTGTATATTGCTAATGATTTCACACGATCATACACTCTATAACAAAAAAAAAAAAAAAATAAAATAAAAAAAGACGAACCAAGAAGGAGTGGGGACAAAAATTAGGAGATGGGGTGGAATGGGTGATCCGAATGGGGCAAAAATTGGTAGATGTGGTGTACATGTGGAGAAAGAAAAACTGATTACTGTTTTAAAAAATTTGAATGATTTAATCAAGAGAAAAGGCCTCACAAAGTAAACAAGTCAATAACGCGTTGGTCAACTTCTGGCTCTTATGTACGCAGTTATTCGGCTTGCTATTAATTGACAGAGTTGGCAAATGTGCTCCTGTGAAGTATCGTGCCAAATTCTGTCCAATTGGTGCGTTAGATTGGCAAAATCCCGAGCTGTTTGTAGGACCCTTTTTATGATGCTACAAACGTCCTCAGTGGAAGAGAAACCCGGGGATTGAGCTCAACCTTATTTCACTGAGTCGCCTATTAAGGGTCTTTGAAGTTACTGATGTACCAGTTGCGAAGATAATGATGAATTGGAGCTTGATTAAATCGAAACTTGTATGTATGTCAATTTGTGTCCAGTTTGCATTACTCAAAAAAAAAAAAAAAAAAAAAAAAAAAAAAAAAAAATCAATTTATGCATGCACAATTACAAACATTCTTTTTTTAAAGCATAAATATTTTCAATCTCTGTCTTAAAGCACGAAATGTTTGGTGTTTTTATTAAAATTTTTTTCAGCATTAAAAAAAAAAAAAAAAAAAAAAGAAATAGAAAAAGCAATAGAAAAGAAATTTTAAAGCATTTCTTTAATACACATAATATTTTCTTTTGAATATATCCTTATTTATATTACAATCTTTTTTGTACAAAATTGTTGTCATACTGCATTTAAATACTGCAACATTTTAATATTTGACTGTAAAAAAACAAAACTTTTGTTTAAAATACACAGACATATAGACACATTTAAGTATATATGCATGGCTTTAATAATTTATGGCTGCACTTAAGCTCCCTCAAAGAATGCCGTTTGAAGTATCTAATCTTTTCTCGGCGTCCGCTGAAAAATAATTTCAACCCATTTAAATAACTTCAGCAAAATACAAATGAGTTATTTTCTTTAAAAGATGTTGTCGATAAATATAAGCAGAGATTTCATAAGAGGAGAATATTTTAAGAAACTTTGATGTTATTTTTAGATAGACGATATTAGGAATAGTTTATTTGGATACATACGTCATAGACAGACAGTTAAATGCTTTGTTAACATTTTATATAATACTTATAATTGCCTTTAAAAGAAAGAATGAAATTCTATACAAAGTATCTTATTACAAGGTTAAATATAACTCATATATAAATATTTGACTCGATTTTGTTACAAAGGATTTGTTGTCTTATATGAAAACTTAATGGATTGGCGTATGATGTGTATTTATTATTTATGTATTGGACATTGCAAAAGTGGGGGAACTCCACATTTTTAAAATATTTATTTATTTATTTATTTATTTATCTATTTTTATTTTATTATATAATATTTATTTTCACCTTTCATTATAAATGTGGATCATTTCTAAAATTGCGTTAAAATTACATAAAGGGCATTACTTTATTTTTTCAGGGAACAAAAACTAATAAATTTTCATTTTAAAAATAAAGTTTCTAAGATATTTAAAATTAACTTTCTTATAACTTATAAGTTCTTTTAACGCTGATTTGTATTAAAGAATAAAAAATAGACGACACTGATTGAATACTTACATTTTATTATTATTTTTTCTACACACAAACTTGCAAAATGCTCGGTATTTCGAAATGCTTCTACGAGGAGATAATTCACTTTTACAATGAACGGCCGACACACACAATCACACACACACACACACACACACACACACATATATATATATATATATATATATAGATTTGGTGTTGTATTTAATATAGAAGAATACAAAAGTACTATGCCGCTTGTTGCAGAATGATAGTATGCATATCTGAAATCTTAATTTAATAAAAATGGGACAATTGACAGTAAATTTGGATATTTTGAGAGTCACAATGTTGATTAAATAGCAATCAAAGTATTATTTTTACATAAAAATTTACTACAATCATATTAAAGCATGCATGCATTATAAGCATTTGTGTATATATATATATATATATATATATATATATGGTGTCTACTAAAATTCGTTCCTACCCTTTTAACCGTTAATCGGCTGCAGCTGTAGTTGTAAAAGTAATGTCTGGGTATAGCAATGCGTCTATGCTCTAATAAATATGACCATTAAGCCGTCTGTTGAAAAACGACGATTTTAGCGCTCTTATCAAGAAAATGATTAGGGAATAGACTCAATTACAGAGTTGTAAAACATCATCGATTTTGTACCAAAAGGCACCTTAAAGAAATTAATGAAAAAAACAGAATATTTAGAATGCGGAATTTTTTATTCGAGGTTTCTTACACTATGAGGTGCCGAAAAAATCTTAAAATGAAAAGTACATTTAGTCATCACAATGTTAAATCGATGTTAAATCTTCACTCCATTACCAACAGTGCACATTTGGATGAACTTTATGTTGCACACGCTATAGTGTAGCGGGTGATAAGTTTGCTACGTAAAGTTAAACAAGGGCCCAGATGTGCGCTAAAACTAACAGAGTGATGATTGAATTTCAAAAATGAAGGCATTTTGTGAGCTATTTGTTTCTTTTTTCTCTCTCTCTCTCTCTCTTCTAAGAACGTTTCGTTACGTCATATTTTAGGAAATCGCGAATAAACAGATACGTGTTTTTGCGTACTGTTTCCAACATTCATTTAGGCATTTCAGCATTTTACAAGGTACCTTTTAGTACTAACTTGGTGATGCTCTAAAACGTTGTAGTTTACTTTTTTCCCTATCTTGTACAGTTTTTGATATGGGAACGCTAAATCCACTATTTCTACTTGATGGCACGATAAGCGTTTGCATCTAATGGCGCATCACCACTTCTCTATACTTACATTTTTAGAACCATACGCGCAGCCGTTCATCAGTTAAAAGGGCAGGAACGGGTCACCGAGTGCACTAAAATGCTAGTGAGTACCCAAAATATTTGTAAGATTGGATACATGCAGTAAAAATATACAATTTAACCAGCTAACTAAATACGTAAAAGTGAAAAATTAGGGGAAAATATTATCTTAAGCTGCAGCTATAATAATAAAAGGTGTTACGCTATTGCTTATTATTTAAGAGTGAAATGTTATTACATGACAAATATGAATGCTGTTAGTATATATTATATACAAAGTTATTTTAAAATAGCATTGATAAAAACCCCCTTTTTTTTTTGTAACAAAAAGAATTCGTTTTACTATGTATGCACACATGAATGGTATTTCCTGATGAGTAAGGCAGAACGGTGATTAATCAGATAAGTTATTTAAAAAATAGAATCATAATAATCATAATCATAATGATTTTCTAACGCATAATTATTTACAAAATTGTATATTTTCAACTAACCGTTTCGGTTAAAGATTAAAATATCACAAAACGAAATTTCTTTAAAAACTCTGTAAAAAAGCAAAGCTAAGTGCCATATTTCTAATTAAAGTGTATGCGAATTGAAAGGAAATATAGGAAATTTTAATTATACCTGATTTTGTAATTAATTATGTTATGAAGTATGATGATGATTAATTTGACTGTCGAATGGAGAATATTTTTTAGTTATTGACGATGACTGAAAAATAAAAATATTAGCAACATTTTTTTTTTCTTTAAAGGTAAAATAAAAGGTAAAGGCTCGATACAGAAAACAGAGACATGTTTTGTTCTTTTAAGGCCAGTCAAATTTATATACTAAACAGGAAAATTGGACAATTCCTTGATCATAGTCCAAAGTAGGTTTAAAAAATCTTAATAAAATCTTTATGGAGTAGGAGATAAGTACGGGACACAAGCTCCTGATCCTTTTCTAGCAGCATGGTGTTCGCAAGTGATCTCCAAAACTAGAGTGAAAAATGAAACTCCATAGCTTTTGCTTTTTATCTTTTCCTAGTTCAAAGTATTAGAAAGAGCAAGGTTGCGGTTTTCATTACAAAGAATCTTTTTTTTTTTTTTTTTTTTTTTTTTTTTTTTTTGAAAAGGCTACCATTAATTTATTGGCAACTAGCTGTTGAATATTGGCATGATTTCGCTAAGTTTTTTTGTTTCTCATAAATGGCCAGCTAAGCAAACATTTTGCCTAGTTCTTGAATGGAAATCAGACAACAAATAGTCACTGGAGATATATTTTGATGTAGCATGGAAGAAAGACGAATCAGTTACCATCTGTGTTCACAAAATGGAGGATTTTGAAAAATTCAAAACATTCCCAGAACCAAAAAAATCTACACAATGTTTGTATTATATTAAAGTAAATACAGATAAATAATCAAAGATTTAGTTTCAGTTGCCTTGAAAAAATATGAAAGAGAACATGTAATATTTTAGAAAAATTATTATCAACTTCATATTGAAACCGATTCTTAGAGTGTTAAAGAGTTAATGTCTTATGCCAAATATTCATGTCTTTTCCTAAAAGTTGTATAAATTATATCTAATCTAAAATGCATCTCTTTATTGCAATTAAAATAGAACTCAAGCAATTATCTAGGAAAAAGTATTTTTTACCGAGTAATTTTTCAATTTTACTTATTTATAAAAATGTAACATCTTTTTAAAATGTCGTAAACTTGATCCCAAATGAAAATATATATAGTGTGACCATGTTTTCTACGTAGAGTATGGACGACGCTTTTAAATGCTTGGAGCAGCGACAAATTGACTAACAGTTCGGGATTTGGTAAACATGCAGTCTTTGTACTTCGCTTATTGCATATTTTCTCTCTACCCTAAAAGTTATCACTCCTATTTTAACATTGAACTCGTTGAGTCAGCACATGCTGAGAGTCTCCTACGGTCGCAAGAAACGTGGTCAGAGAATACATATATACATTAAAAAAGCACATTACATGAAATCTTTACATATTTAAAGAATAAAAAAAATAAAAAAAAAACCCTTACAATTATTATTTTGATATATATATATATTAATTTAAACACATTCCCTTTTATTTGTTTGTATATATTTCCTGTTTCTGCAATATATTTAACTGTATAAATAAGTTTTTATTTTAATATATTTATATAAATATATTTTTTGAACTTGCATTGTTTAAAAGTTAATGCAGTAAACTTTATTTAATAAAATTCGATATTTTAATCTATACATTCGAGAGTCTAAATTTCCTTTATTTTCTAATATGGATTTTATAGAAACAGTAAAACCCCATTCTTTGATGCGAAATCTGAAATTATTTAATCTAGAATAATGTTATATCATAATAGCTTCTTATTTATGATAATTGTTTTAGCATTTCATCTTTAATTTATCGTAATATGTTTTTAGAAAACAAAAGAGTGCTGATAGAGATAGAATTTTTTTCTTTTTGGTCGCTAATCTGGAGGAAATATTTTTAATATTCTGAGAAAAGTTTCTGGTTCAAGAATTTCTTTTTAATCTTATTTTTTAAATTTACAGAATATTAGAGAATAAGGTTTTGTGAATAGACAATAAGACTTCTTCACACACCATAAATTTTAAGTCAGCACAGCCGGTTTCGAAAGAACGTAGCCTTCTTTCATCAGGTGCAAAAAAACACGTGCTACTGTCTTGGAGGCAAAAGCATGACTGAGATTTTGTATTTAAATCTTTTTTGCATTGATTCTAGTAATAATTTGTGTTAATGATGAATATATTTTAGTCGAATTCTAATAATATTTATCAAATAGAAAGGGGTCGATCTAGGCAAAATTTGGGTCCCTTTTGAGGCCCTTTCACATAATTCTACACCGTAAAAAGGGACCCTTCCCAAAATTCAAATCCTTAAAAAGGGACCCTTTGTAAAGTTGAAATTTATAAAATGACATTGTTCACTTCACAAGACATTCATTGACACTTCACAAGACATTGTTTTATAAAAATTTTCCTTTCATTAAATGTTTTCAGTATTATTTTTAATTAATGCATTAATTTGGCTCAACAAAACTCTAAACTTGATATTAAACATTATATACACTGATTGTAAAAATGAAAGGTTTTACACAACATTTTATTTTTTCACAAAAAAGGGACCCAAAATTTAAAACCTAGATCAATCCCTGAAACTTACTGTCAATTGTTAGCTAGATAGAATTTATTTTATTTGTTTTTCTTTGTCTTCGTTTTTTATATTCCTAAGTATTTTAAGGTTTCATTTTTTTTTAAATAAATAAATAAATGGGAATAAAAAAAAAAAAGTTTTAAGCAGGCTAACTATAAGGAACTGTAGATGTATAAGACAATTTATACTTAATTATTTGAAATTAAATTAAAAAATGGAAAATAATTAGTTTCTTAATAAAAAAAGAAAAAAAAAATGTTTTCAATTAATAAAAAGT
The DNA here is from genome assembly GCA_963930645.1 of Salticus scenicus. Classification (NCBI taxonomy): domain Eukaryota; kingdom Metazoa; phylum Arthropoda; class Arachnida; order Araneae; family Salticidae; genus Salticus; species Salticus scenicus. The sequence continues at coordinate 25,926,798 of OZ005653.1, forward strand.
TATCTAATAAAATATATCTCTTTGACATTTGACATTTATTTGACAGCTTTCAGACCTATAGTTACAATGACTTTCGTCTCGATTGATCCATACTACAATAATTCACAGAAACAAATGCACAATATCTGGTAGACATGGGACAGCACAAACATCCATGCCCGCACCGGGATTCGAATCCGGATCATGGAGGTCCAGAAGGCAGGGCCCTACCGACCGAACCACCACACCGGCAAATATATCCCTTTCATTTTAATTGCTTGAATTTCCAATATCATTTGCTGTCAAAGCCTTAAAACAAAATTTAAACAAAAAATGCATAAAAAAATTTGGTTTATAAAACAAAGATACAAAAAACGTAAGGTTGGTTGTGTTTAACGTCGCACTAGTACAGCGCATTGATTAACTATCGACGGTTTGTGACGCAGCCCTAAGGACGGTCCGGAGACATGGAGTCACAATTTTGATCCTCCACGGTGGGGGATGGCTCCCCCGCTTCGGTGACCCACAGAGATTTAATGGAAACACGGAAGACATCGCTGCCACGACAGACTTTACGTGCGGCAGCCTCCCTTAGTGTACACGGCGGTATTTGGCCGAATCGAATATCGAACCATAATCTTCCAATCTAGGCATAAAAGTAAAAAAACAACAACATTTTAATGCAGTGAGATGACCGTCGTTTATTGCATACCAGATTTTATTGTTTATTTTATAGCTATCATATAATGATACTTTGATTGCGAAATGTTAGGAGCATTGACGGTTTCCTCTTCTTACTGAAAGGAGCATTGTTATCCATGGAATCCAGGTTTTAGCTTAAAACCTTGATTGCAAGTGATTACGTAAACTGGATGTTTAATGAAAAATAAAACTGTAAATAAGAAGGAGAAATTTGAAGATTCCTATAAAAATGAAAGAACTTGATAATTCAGATTCCCTTGTTTTCATGCTTCTGAAGAAGTTGTGATCTGCTCTGCCTATGATTCTTTATCCTATCGCATTTCCAAAATTTTATTGAATTCATGATGTTTTATGGATTTCGAGTTCATATCATATCCAAATTAAATTATATAAATAGTACCAAATAATTTTATATTATGTTATTTGGTTTACTATATTTAAGTTAATCATAGCTGTCGTCTAAAAACAGAAAATAGAGTCTTGGTTCGAATTCCGGATTAAACATGGATTCCTTGAAGGTTTCATATATTTATAAGCAATTGTATTGTGCATTGTTGTGATAAATTTTTATAAAGAGGATCATTCGAGACAAAAGTCATTGTAACTATAAGTACAAAATAAAAACAAAATACCAAGTAAAATACGATGCCAATCACACACACAAAAAAAAAAAAAAAAAAAAAAAAGTAGATTTTGTGGTTCAATAACTGCAACGTAATAGAAATAAGTGTCTCTTAAAGCTTTGTTCGTAACTCTAGTTAAAATTTTCTTAAGCTAAAGCTTATTCATTGACATAAATTTGAAATTCTCTTTCAATATGTCTATGAGAGTGATAACTTAAATAATCAGCTGTTTATAAGATGGTTACAAAAGGCGTTAAATATTAGTATGTTAACTATATATATAAATTGTAAATACAAAATAAATGCTTTTAAATATTTAAGATACGTATTTGTATTTATATAAGGAAACTAATAATTTCAACCTAATAAATATTTGTATATTCTAGAGAGTTTAATCATGAGAGGTTTTCCACGGAAAGTTTTTGTGAATATAATTATTATTCATTTATTTATCAAATGCCAGGCCATTGACCATCAGGTCATTTGGCAATATAATTATTATAATATACCACATCTCATTCCCTCGACAGATCAATATTCGTGAAGACCGTTTCATCATACAATACGCATGTCCACCATTTAGACACAGGCAGTACCTTCATTACGTGTCCCTGTGTCTGTCCGTACCATCGCAAGGCGGCAGGTTGAAGGAGATTTTCTATCGCTGAGCCCGTTATGTGTACTTCCAATGCCACTTCCCCCCATCACCTCCGTTTGGAGTGGTGTCCCACTCGATTGATTGGACTGCAACTAAATGGAGTTGAGTCGTCTTCAGCGACGAATTTGGGCAGTGATGACAATTGTACAGGGTGACAAGAAATAACTTGGACACACATGATACATTATAACTTTAATGCTAATGAAAATATTACGACCAAACTTCAATAAATATGAATACATTATTTTGTTTATTATATTTACAAATTTTCAAAGTGGCTACCTTTAGCCTTAATACAGAGCTTTAAACGTGTCATAAAATTTTTGGCTATGGGCTGCAACTCACTTACTGATATTTTATCCCATTCCTTGCATAAGAATTCCTTTAGGGATGCCAAAGTTTTTATGAGATTTAGCACACACACTTGTCTCCAAGATAGACCAAACAGAATAATCCATCGGGTTCAAATCTGGGGAATGCGGTGGCCATTCTTGAGCTTCAATGAAGTCACTGAAGTCAATGAAGAACATTTGTCTTGCACCAATCTTGAGTGCCTTTAGCTCTGTGTGCAGGTGCGGAATCCTGTTGGAAGGTCCATCTTTTGTTTCTAAAGAACTTTTGCGCCCAAGGTAAGACAACATCTTCCAAAATGAGTTTGCGATAGTGGTAGTTACAGATATTTGGTTTGAAACTTCGTCTAAGTTATTTCTTGTCACCCTGTATACGTGTCTGGAGGTCCCGTGGTGAACGTCTCAATCCTGCCTTTGCTTTACAGCGGTACACAGCACCCACAGCTTGTATGATGATATGACGCGCCATTCCATACGACACAATGTCAACACTAATATTAATCCACAGCACCATGACAGCCCAGCGTTATTTTCATGGCATCTTTTAATCACGGGCTCTTAGGAGTCATTTTACTTCAGGACAATTCCCAGCCAAACATAGCAAGGATGCCACATGACTGCCTCCATTACATTACCACCTTTCCATGACCTGCCCGATCCTCAAATTTATCACCGATTGAATATATATGGGATCACTTTAATGACAAGTAGGACAGCCTACGAGTTTGGACGAAATAGAGACATGTTTACATCAATTGTGGAACGAGATGCTGCAGGACGTCATACGAGACTTGTATGCCTTAATGCCTTCCCGTATCGCATCATGCATTCACGCTAGAAGTGACCTAACAGAGTACTAAATGTTCCACTCATTTATATTTTTCCTGCATAAACGATCCTTTTACTTTGGTTTTATACTTACTTACTTACTTATATCGATGTTGTACTTGCGTATGTAAAATTTCGTTCCATTCTGGCAATTCTTTCTTGGTGCGAAAATTTTTGTGGCAATAAGAGTATGTGTTTTTCCACTCCTCTTGTAAAAAAAAAAAAATAATAATAATAATAATAATAAAAACAATTTTTTGAGTTAAAAAGAAAAAAAAAAGTATCATTGTACGATAATCATGATAAAGTACTGGCAAATGCGAATGTTGTCCCATTTTCAGAATTCCATTGAAATTATGAAAAATGAAATCAGTAGTATATACATTATGTGACAGAAAATATATTTTAGAAAAAATAACTAAAAATACGGTTGGTGATATTTTTTAAATAATTAGAATGACACCTTAAAAATTTCAAATTTATTAAATAAAAAATTTTAAATTGTTAGATTTGAAAGTATAATATACATTTTTTAATTACCTTCATTTATATTTAATAAAAAATTATTTAATATATTCATGAAGATTTACGAAATATATAGAAATAATAATTCAATGATATTTGAATACTGGGATTAGCCTTTGAATTTTTTCAATGTATATTGCAATTCTTTCAATGTTGATTCTTTATTTTTTCAAAATATAATACAATTATCTCAATATACATCTGATAAAAACCAAAACAGTCAAAATAATAATTCCAGATTCTGCGTTCTGAAAAGAAAATAAAATTTAGTAGAAAGAGTAAGAATTAACGACACAATGTCTTGCCGAAAGCAATTGTTTTTCTTTTTCTAAGACATGTGGAATGAAAGAAGATGTTTTATCTCTAATGATAGTAAATTAGTGATGAAAATGACCAAATGGAAGGGAAAAAAAGATTTATGGTTTTGTTTGGATGCATTTTATTGAAATAATAAATAGGTAGTATAAAGTTGGAAATTTCGGAGAAAACAAAAAAAAAGCGATACTTTTAAGTATTTTCTTAGAATATAAAATTCTATACATTTATGATATTGGTGCTTCTTTCGTAATAATAACATTATTCCTATTATTATATACACATATAGTAATTGCCGATATATTTTTCTCCCAAATTTAAAGTCATGTGATGCTTAATTTAAGTTTTTCTTTTTAGGTAGTGCATTATACCTACAAAAACAGATATAACTATATTTACAATATGTAGAAACATGCATTATAATATATTTTTTGAAACACAGAATAATTCATTTTTCACCCAATGATATGTAAAACCTTATAAAGCCATAAGCATTTATAGTTACTGTTTGTTTCTTTGAAAATTGTCGTTATTGTTTCACGCAAACTAAATTAATAAAAAATGTTTGAAAATACGAAATGCTATAATGGTATTCAGAAACTAAGTTTTTATTTTGCGTAATCTTGGGTTTTTGACTTAGAAACTGAATTACTGTTGGAATACATTTTTTGTGATATTGAGATTATAACTCAAAATATTTATATCCCTTTGTTAGTAATATTGTTTTATATTGGCTTTCTTCTTCAGATGAGATAAAAAGCATCATTATTCTAGTGAAATAGTCCCTTAAATTTTGAGAAAAAGAATGCTGATATTAGAAGCTAATTCTTCTCTATTTAAATAATGTTATATACTCTTCACTATCTAATTCATCAAAAGCAGCCTTCTTATAGGATCGGGAAAAAAATCAACTCTTAATTTATGCAAAAATGACTTATGAAATAACATATAACTATTAGAAAAATTAAAATTTCTTAATCGTGTTTACTACATCTTAAATATTTCTCTCTCTAATGTCATCAAATTTAAATAGTTTATATTTTTAATTAGTCTATATATATGCATGCAAGTGATAAATGATTATTTGTTAATTTTGTTAAACTCGTCACAATCATCCCCACCGGTTTCAGAATTTGTATTACATTTGTCCCAAAAGTTTTGGTTTATCTTTTTACTTTCCGAACACTATAGTGAGGAAAGTATTGTAATCATGTCAAAAATCCGAATTCGAGATTTTGATGTTTCTATACGTTTTGAGGTCCCCTGAGTCCGTTTTCACTATTTTTACGATGATGTATGTATGTGTGTGTGTATGTGTGTATGTATGTGTGTATGTGTGTATGTCTGTGAGTGAACACGCTAGCGTCTAAACGCTTTGTTCGATTAACCTGAAAGTTGGTACGCATATTGTAAGTCACCATAGTACGAACCCTATAGATTTTGGTGAATCTAGCACTTATAGTTTTTTTACAGGGACACAAAGAAAAATTCTTTATCATTATGGCCTATGGGAGCAAAATCTTAAAAGTGCGATAGCATCTACACGCCTTATTCAATTGAGCAAAAAATTTATACACATATTATAGGTCACAAATACTCAATCTGTATAGATTTTGGAGAATCTAGCACTTATAGTTTTTTTACAGGGACACAAAGAAAAATTCTTTATCATTATGGCCTATGGGAGCAAAATCTTAAAAGTGCGATAGCATCTAAACGCCTTATTCAATTGAGCAAAACATTTATACACATATTATAGGTCACAAATACTCAATCTGTATAGATTTTGGAGAATCTAGCACTTATAGTTTTTTTACAGGGACACAAAGAAAAATTCTTTATCACTATGCCTATGGGGCCAAATTTTTAAAAGTGTGATAGCGTCTAAACGCCTTATTAATCTGAGGAAAAAATTTTTACACATGTTATAGATCACAGTTGAACTAACTGTATAGATTTTGGTGAATCTAGCACTTACAGTTTTTTTACAGGGACACAAAAAAAAATTCTTTATCATTATGGCCTAAGGGACTAAATTTTTAAAAGTACGATAGCATCTAAACGCCTTATTGAATTGAGCTGAAAATTTATATGAGTATTATAAATCACTGTTGCACTAACTATAAGCATTTTGGTGAATCTAGCATTTATAGGTTTTTACAGGGACTGTTGATTCATGGGAAGCGGTAAAGGCGACAGCCGATCAGAAGTAGACAGTCATGTGACTAGAAAGTGAAACAAAACTCATTCTTTTTCTTTTTTTATTATTGATTCTGTTTTTCTCTCGGAACTATTCGAAAAAACTGAAGTAACTTTATTCTTGAATTGACATTCTAATATTCAGGCTGCATTCGTACAGCCAAGTAATCCATTAATTGTTATATTATTAAACCAATAAGTATTCTTCTGTTGATTCTTTATAATTCATTCAAGGCACAAAAAAAATGCCTTTATACGTATTCTGAATGTTTAAACCTGTGCTAAAGTTTGTGAAAGATTCTGTTTTCATTCATAAAATTCTGAAAGAAAATCTCTGATTAAAATCAACTATAGAAAGTAATCGGATTTCATCCTTATTGACTTGCCTAAAATGTTTTTTCAAGCGACCAGAGGAAATGCAGGAGAGAGGTGAGTTAGCTTTTCTTAATATTATGCATGCTAAAACTTAGTTTCGTTTGAGTAAAATGTTTTTGATGCAGGTCAATTCTTTATGCATTAGTCTAGTTATAATTAATCAACATGTTTTTGGTCCGTCCTAGAGCCATGAGTCTATCGATGATTTATATAGATATAAAAAAAAAAAAAAAAAAAAAAACTATATATATTTAATATGTATTTGATATTCTTATTCTTATTCGTAATCATTTATTCTTAAAATGATTTATTTTTGTTCTTGAATGTTTGTTCTGTAATTCGAAGGCCTATAGTTATGTGTATTTAAACTTATATATTCTAAAATGCCGAAATTATCTAAGCAAGTTTTATTATTTGAAAATTTATGTAAGGAAATCGATAGTTTTAGAGATAGAGTAAAGGGGTGTAGTAAAGATGAACAATCTAAGGTTAAATTATTAAAAACCAAAGTTCAATCGTATGATCATGAAATCGCGGAAATATTTAAAAATTTATCCGCTAAAGAGAATGAGGATTATATGGATATGTATTTGAGATATAAAGGAGTGGTTTTTGATTTACTGGTGGAGTTAGAGGACAAAACAGAAGTAAACGCGTGCGATTCAGATACTCACGCGGAAAATAAAGATGAGAAAAATGGAAAATCGTCTCTTATTAAATTACCTAAATTTGATCTTCCAAAATTTTTTGGTGAAATCGAAAATTGGATTTCTTTTAAAGAAATTTTTAATTCGACAATTCTACAAAATAATCAATTATCCAAAATTGAAAAATTGCAATATTTACATTCTTCAGTGCGCGGAAACGCAGCTAAATTAATTCGAGGATTCGCTCTAAAAGAGGAAAATTTAGATCAATGTTGGGAAATATTAAATGAAAGATATGAAAATAAGAGACAATTAGCATTGAGTCAAATTAACAAAATATTTTCTATGAAAATTGTAAAAGCAAACAATGCTAAAACTTTACTTGATTTATTAGATACTTGTAACGAAGCCGTCAGAAACTTAAAAACTTTGGGTTTAGATTCTAATGCGTTAAGCGACTTAATTATAATAAAATTCATGATGGGGAAATTGGATGAATCGTTAAAACAGAGATGGGAATTAATGTTGGATAGTGATAAATTGCCGGATCTTGATCTTTTTAGGAAATTCGTTGAGCGCGAAGCGCGCGGTGTTGAAGAGATAAAATGTAAACAAGACGTAAAATTCACTAATTCGAAGAAATCAAACGTATTGAGTACAATTGTAAAAAAGGAAAATACGTGCATTCTTTGTAATGAGCGTCACGCGCTATTTAAATGTCCGACATTTAATTCAAAACCGGTTAAAGAAAGATGGAAATTTGTTGAATTAAATAAGTTATGTCAAAATTGCTTACGCCAAAATCATAGGCTGGAGAATTGTAGGATAAACATTAATTGTAAAAATTGTGCAGAAAAACATCATACATTGCTACATGTTTATGGTAGAAATATAAATTCTGAAAGGGCGAATCATGTATCGCCAGATATATCAGTCTCTAATAGTGCTCAGTTTTATTCTAGTAATGTTTTGTTATCTACAGCACTAATTAAGGTTAAATCAAATCAAGGAAAAATTGTGCATTGTAAAGCCTTGATAGATAATGCTAGTCAAAATTCATTAATTACTAAGGAATGTGCTAAGCGACTAAATTTGCCCTTACGGAGCACGTCGCATAGTATAATAGGGATTAATTGCGTTTTAGCAGAAACTGCTCTCAACGAAACAGAATTTAAATTCACTCCGCATTTTTCGTCGGAGTCATTTTCAGTCAGCGCTTTTATAGTTGATAGGGTTACCTCACCTCTCCCTAATTTCCAACTACCGCAACATGATTGGCCACACATAAAGGGATTACAACTAGCGGATCCCAATTATGACGTTAGTGGTCCAATCGATATTCTTCTTGGGGCAGAAATAGTCGCCTCAATCTGCAATGGCAGTCCAATTCAAGGGCCAGCAGGAACTCCTACAGCATTCCCCACAAAGCTGGGTTACCTCCTTTCAGGACGAATAAACAGTTTTCAATGTACAAATATCAGTTTAACGTGTAATATGACTATTGATGATGATATCAACAACACTTTAAAACAATTTTTTGATACAGAATCAATTCCAAATGTAGAATCAAAAAAGATAGAAAATGATCCTGTGGAAAATATTTATGTGAACACAACTAAAAGAAATAGTCAGGGAAGATATGTCGTTCATCTACCGTTTAAGCCAGATAAGGCACTAGGTGACAGTAAGTCAGGTGCTATTTCAAGATTTCTTTCCATTGAAAATAAAATTAAAAAGAACCCACAATTAAAGAGGGAGTATTCGAATTTCATGAACGAATATATAAATTTAGGTCATATGACAAAATTAAATCCAGCTGAAATTAATGAAACGCCACATTATTATTTACCGCATCATGCGGTGGTAAATGAAAACTCTGAAACAACAAAATTACGTGTAGTATTTGACGCCTCGTTTAAAACAACAAATAACAAATCTTTAAATGACATTTTATATATTGGTCCTAAACTACAGTCAAATATTTTTGACAATTTAGTAAAATTTCGAGCCAACCCTGTAGCGTTCAGTGCAGACATAGCTAAAATGTATCGGCAAATCTTAATTGAAAGGAAACATAGAATCTACCAAAGAATTGTTTGGAGAGAATCTCCCAATGACCAATTATCCTTTTACGAATTGAATACTGTCACCTACGGAACAGCTTGTGCACCCTATTTAGCGTTACGCACCCTTAAGCAATTATGTGAGGATGAGGGACAAAATTTTCCATTGGCAGCAGAAATTGCCAAGGAAAATTTTTACATCGACGACTTATTGTCAGGGGCACAATCCCTTCAATTAGCAAAAGATAGAATAATGGAGCTGCAGGCTCTAATGCAAGCTGGAGGGTTTAAACTTAGGAAATGGGCTTGTAGCCATCCAGAAGCGCTCTCTGATATTCCAGAGGAAGATAAGGCTAATTCGGTCATTCATTTTTTTGAGGATAAAGAAAAAATAAATCAAAGAGTACTAGGAATGTTCTGGGATTTAAGTGAAGATACTCTTCAAGTTAGAACCTTAGCTGATCAACAAATTAATACGAAAAGACAGTTGCTATCCGTAATTGCGCAAATTTATGATCCCCTCGGAATTATTTCGCCATCTACAATAACCTTAAAACTCATTCTACAAAAATTGTGGAAGTTGCAATCAACGTGGGATGAGCCTATACCTCCAGATATTTTGCAAGAATGGAAAACTTTTTATAAAGAAATTAATGAGTTTAAATCTATGTCCATTCCACGCTATGTAGGTTCAAATACTAAAGATTGTACAGTTGAACTGCATGGCTTTTGTGATGCCTCTCCGAGGGCGTATGCGGCTGTCGCATATTTAAAGATCATAACAAACACGATTCAGGTATATCTAATTGCTGCTAAAACTAGAGTCGCACCCATAAAAGTACTCACTTTACCGAAATTAGAATTGTGTGGGGCTGTACTCGTAGCTGAGTTAATTTGCAATATTCAAAAATCCCTTAAATTTACTCATTCGACATACTGGTATACTGACTCTTCTATTGTATTAAACTGGATAAATAACCCTTCAAACAAAGGAAATAGTTTCGTGGCCCATAGAGCTACCAAAATCAGAGCTCTTACTCAATTAGAATTTTGGAGACATATCCCAGGAAAAGAAAACCCGGCCGATTGTGCCACACGCGGATTGTCCCCGGCTAAGTTGAAAGCTAGAACTGAGTGGTGGGAAGGGCCAAAATGGCTCCATAGTTTTGAGCTACCACCAATGTGCACATAACATTCAGTTTTCGTTCAGAAACAAACTCATCAACATTCGACAGATTCAAGTTCTAAGCCTACACTTTCTAATAACACTTTCATATCACATATCACGAAATACTCTAACTATCTAAAACTTTTAAGAATTCTAGCTTATGTTTTGAGATTTATCAATAAAATTAAAACCAAATCAAAGGAAAGTGGTCCTTTAAAGGCCATAGAGCTAAATCAAGCGGAAATGTGGCTTGTAAAAATTATTCAAAATGCAGAATTTAGTGATGAAATTGCCTTACTAAGGAAAGACAAACTTTTAAAACCTTCACACCATCTATTCTGTCTTGATCCTTTTCTGGATGAAGCAGGCATTCTTCGTGTTGGAGGACGCCTGCGGAACCACCCATCCTTACGATTTCAAGAAAAACACCCCATATTACTTCCCAAAGCAAATCACGTTACTTCCTTGATAATAACATATTATCATAACTTAAGCTCCCATGCTGGTCCCAATTTAGTACTTTCACTCCTTAGAAACAAATTTTGGATTCCCCACGGACGCTCCACCGTAAAATCAGTATTAAGACAGTGTATACTCTGTTTTCGACTGTCAGCTAAGCCAATAATTCCAAAGATGGGGGATCTACCCTCAGAAAGAATCACACCCATTCGGCCCTTTTCGAAGGTTGGTGTCGATTTCGCGGGACCAGTAATGACAAAATGTCAACATAAACGAAAAGCGACAACCTTTAAATCATATATTGCCCTTTTCATCTGTATGGCGACAAAGGCAGTGCATCTTGAATGTGTTTCAAATCTTTCTACAGAAGCCTTTCTCGCAGCCTTGAAACGCTTCATAGGTAGGCGTGGATACCCCTCTGACATATTTTCGGACAATGGCAGAAATTTTGTCGGAGCCCATTCTTACCTAAAACAGCTATTTTCTTTATTCAAAGAAGAAAAATTACAAAATTTTGCTTCCCAACACCAAATAACCTGGCACTTTATTCCCCCGTATGCTCCAAATTTTGGGGGACTCTGGGAAGCGTCGATAAAATTAACCAAACATCATTTGGTAAAAATCACACAAGGCGCAATTTTAAATTTTGAGGAACTGTCCACTCTTCTATGTCAAATAGAGGCTGTTATAAATTCGCGGCCTCTAACACCATTGTCCAATGCTCCTAATGATATCGCAGCTTTAACACCAGGACATTTCTTGATTGGAACTGCATTATTAGAATTGCCAGAACTACCATTAACCAACAATTCTCTTAGTCTTTCTTCTAGGTATAAGCTCTTATTGCAGATGAAGGAAACGTTTTGGAAGAGGTGGAAAGCACAATACCTGCCAACATTGCTGCATAGATCCAAAAGAACCAACAACCACCGTCACAACTTTTCTCCAGGGGAACTCGTCATCCTGAGGGATAAAGCATCACCTCCACTCCATTGGGATCTCGCCAGAATCATCAAGTTGATTCCCGGACCTGACGGAATCGCCAGGGTCCTCCAACTTAAAACCTCTTCTGCTGGAACTCTGATTCGACCGGTTACGCAGGTGATCCCTTTTCCAAGTATTTCGACTCCTGCTCCGGTGCCTTCCCGCCCCGCCCAGCCTGTTGATTCATGGGAAGCGGTAAAGGCGACAGCCGATCAGAAGTAGACAGTCATGTGACCAGAAAGTTAAACAAAACTCATTCTTTTTCTTTTTTTATTATTGATTCTGTTTTTCTCTCGGAACTATTCGAAAAAACTGAAGTAACTTTATTCTTGAATTGACATTCTAATATTCAGGCTGCATTCGTACAGCCAAGTAATCCATTAATTGTTATATTATTAAACCAATAAGTATTCTTCTGTTGATTCTTTATAATTCATTCAAGGCATAAAAAAAATGCCTTTATACGTATTCTGAATGTTTAAACCTGTGCTAAAGTTTGTGAAAGATTCTGTTTTCATTCATAAAATTCTGAAAGAAAATCTCTGATTAAAATCAACTATAGAAAGTAATCGGATTTCATCCTTATTGACTTGCCTAAAATGTTTTTTCAAGCGACCAGAGGAAATGCAGGAGAGAGGTGAGTTAGCTTTTCTTAATATTATGCATGCTAAAACTTAGTTTCGTTTGAGTAAAATGTTTTTGATGCAGGTCAATTCTTTATGCATTAGTCTAGTTATAATTAATCAACAGGGACACAACAAAAAATTCTTTATAATTAAGATCTATGGGCTCAAAGTTCAGTAGCGTTAAATAAAACATCGTGTAATAGATGGAGAAAAATGCTCAAACACTCTATTATGGTTTTCTCTCTTTTGTTTGTTTAACAACTCCTCTTTCTTTACTTTATCTACAAAACTGTTAATTACTCAATGTTCGGAAAGTCGAGTGGAGTCACTCCAGATTTTTTTTTTTTTTTTTTTTTTTTTTTTCAATTTACATTTCCACTTACTTATTTTAACAATAAGTTTGTCAAAAGAGACTGTCAAATTAAAAAAAAAAAAAGCTTTTGTTATATGTAGTACTAACAGCACCTTTCATGTCATTTGTGTGACTTAAAGATTTCTGATTAATAATATCTCAATTTCGTATTTTAATTAAACAAAAATACTATAAAAGATAAATGGTATTAACTATACCCATCATTTACAGTCGCGATTTAAAAGACGGTTGCTTAGGGTAAGTGCGGGTAAGAGTACGCAGTCGACTAAGAGTACGCAGGGATTTTTTTTCCTGTTGGCAACAGTGTAAGCAGAGGCGAGTGTGATTAATCAACACGTGTGTTCTCCCCTCTCTAAAGAGACCATCATTATTATTTTTATCCTTGCTATCTTTTATTTATCAGGTAATATATGATTTCGTTGTGTTAGCATATACGTTTTCTGTGAAGAAATCATATTTTTTTGTAAATAAAGGACAAATTCCTGCTTTTTAAATAAACACTATTATAAAGTTTGTTTCCTTCCGAACAACATGTCAACGTTAGAATTTAACTGTAGTGAATACTAATGCCATTCATGGATGGTTTAGAGAAGGAATACATGGCAGGCTAAGAGTACGCACAAACCATTTATGCGTACTCTTATCAGCTCGGTAATTTAAAGCAGTTTTTAAAAAAGCAAAACTTTACAATTTTATTTTATCATTATTATTAGCCTGAAAGGAAAGAGAAAACTTATTCCGTTTCTAAAGAAAACCTGTTCAACTCAACAAGTTTGGCAAATAATGAAGTGACAATATGCCCTGGCTGTGAAGAGTTATATGATGAAGATTGGATCTAGTGTTGATTATGCAAGGAGTGGTGTCAGGAGGAGTTAGGAAGGCACTGGAGCATTTGCATGCGATTGCTGCTAAATTTTTAAGTGCGTACTTTTACCCGACGTGGCGAGTTTTTATGGTGTGTGAAGAATTCTTAAAGTTTAAATATTGGGTGTACACCAGCTTTTAATAAAAAAGCACCACAAAACTGGCGTTGTAAAAAATATTACTTACAAACTTTGAATAAACACCATAAAATGCAACAAACTCGCAACAATTGTTTCAGGTCGAATAAACACACGACCCTTCTTCAGGCGAATAAAGTAAGCACGAGTGCTGCAGTCATGCAGCACTCGTGCTTACTTTATTCGCCTGATGAAGGGTCGTGTGTTTTTTTACCCGAAACAATTGTTGCGAGTTTGTTGCATTTTATGGTGTTTATTCAAAGTTTGTAAGTAATACACCAGCTTTATTTAATTGTTTGAAGAAAGGTTCCCAGTCTTATTTTAAGATTAGTAGATTAGCAATTAATTAAGATGTGTACCAAAAACAGTGTTTTCAAGTGATCTTAGTTCTGTTCTTTAAAAAATACCATTCAGACAACAATTTTATTTTCCTGCATGGTGATGCTAGCTCTCATTATGCGAGAAAGATGCAGAAATAATTGATTTCACAAAAAATTTTCTGTGCTCAAGAACAGATCTGCCCCAATGCCGTACAACTGAAACTTTTCTTGGACAATTGAGTAAAAAGTGAACAATCATGAAATAAAAAAAAATAAAAAAAAATAAATTAAAGACATTTTCTTTTAGTTTGATTCGCCCTAAAAGGTAGGAAAAGATTAAAATGAAGCGTTGCCATCTAAATTTCATACTTTAGCTAATAAAAATCTAATTGTCGTGTCGAAAAACTGTTTGCGCCTTTGATTCAGAAAAATCGCCCCTTTCATTTGGTACTGAATTTGTAAAGAGCCACATACTATGTAAAATGACTGAAATGATTTAAAATGAAGTGTTCGCACCTAAATTTCATACTTTCGTTAATTTATAAAAATCTAATGGTTGTGTCGAAAAACTGTTTGCACCCCTGGATTCAGAAAAATTGTCCCTTTCATTTGGTACCGAATTTGTAACGATAGGACTGATGTTTCTAATTTATTTTTCCCTTTTTCTGTTTTTAACCCGGATTCCGGAAGATTTATGACAGAGAGTAAGCTAAATAATAATAATAATAATAATAATAATAATAATAATAATAATAAAGAAAAAAAATAATCTTACATTGCCTATTGGTCACGTGTGTTAGAAATTTCGAATAAAAATGTAACTTTTTGTTGCCACCTAAATTTCATACTTTAGATAATTTTAAAAAATCTGATTGTCGTGTCGAAAAACTGCTTGCACCCCTGGATTAAAAAAAATCGCCCCTTCCATTTGGTACTAAATTTGCAACAATAGGTCTGATATATCTAATTTATTTTATGTGTTGCACAAAAGTTGTTGCCATCTTTATTTCATACTTTAGTTATTTTTAAAAAATCTAATTGTCGTATTGAAAAACTTTTTGCGGCCCTGGATTCAGAGAAATCGCCTCTTTCATTTGATACCAAATTTGTAACATAGGTCTGATATTTCTAATTTGTTTTCCCCCTTATACGTTTTCAACCCGGATTCGGCAGAAAATTTGTGACACAGAAAGTAAGCTGAAAAAAAGTCTTTAAAAATAACTGGAAGCAGAAAGAAGAATGCGCAAATGTTTAAAAGGAATTGACCCAAATGGCACCAAAGCAACTTGTCCTTCCACTTCAGCAAAATTGTGGGCTATAGCTCATAAAGGAACATTTGAAATGTTTCATTCTAATTTTATTTAATAATTATGTTATGAGATAAATAAATGCTAAAGCTTAGCTTGAAAATGTCGCATATTTGTTTTTATACTATCTCAAAATTTTTTCAGGTCTTTAGTTGCAGTCCGTTACAACAAGTTACGGAATTAACTCATCTAATATAATGAAAGTATGTAGTTTAATTTTTCTTAAAAATATTAATAAATTTTGCTATGGAATCTTTTGACAATTCTAAGTTTTTTTTTTTTTTTTTTTTTTTTTTTTTTTTAAAGATTATTATTATATATTACACTGTATATTGTTTGATTATATTCCCAGACAGTAAAATTAGACATTCTTTTAGAGAAATGCATAGAAATGAAAATATACATTTTAAAATTATATTCACATTTACTTGGCATAAACTGTTACATTGAAATAAAGGGTAAGAAGAATACATAAAGTTAAAACATTAAACATAGCATTTCGAAATAAAAACCAAAAATTGTTTTGTTCCAATTCATAAAATTATGTTTCAGGTATTTACCCCATTT
Source organism: Salticus scenicus (assembly GCA_963930645.1). Classification (NCBI taxonomy): domain Eukaryota; kingdom Metazoa; phylum Arthropoda; class Arachnida; order Araneae; family Salticidae; genus Salticus; species Salticus scenicus. The sequence continues at coordinate 25,942,867 of OZ005653.1, forward strand.
ACTTTACTTTAAAACTTAGAAGAGTAATGTTTTCTTCACAAAAGGATAAATTAGCGGAAATGCCAAAGGGCTAACAAATATTGGGCATTTAACTGAGGATATCTTTTTTTTTTTTTTTGTGTATTTTCAAAAGCTTGAAAGCTAAACTTCAATTGCGTTACAGAATTTGTAAAGAAATATTTTTTTTTTAAATGTTATTAAGAAAATTTAAAAATATATATGAAAGAATTATATGTCTTTAAAATTTTTATGCAATTTATTTCTGTCATGATCATACTGCGGAATTTTGGATATTTATTTGGATTTTATTTAGACATGCAGTCTGAATGTCTATATATCTGCGCAAATATTGTCCTTGAGATACATGTCAGTGGTTTGTTCACAAACACTTTATTCTTCAGATAGCCCAAAACAATACTTATAAAAACACTGGTCCTCCCAAATTCGGCTAACCTCACAACCCCAGATTATTTTATTCGAGGCTATCGAAAGGCCAAAATCAAAGTGTGCATAAACAAACTACACAAAATAGAGAAGCTCAAGGATAATATTCGCGTAAAACACAGGTACTCGGACCAGAAGTGTTGACCCCTATCGTGAATGATGAACAACACAGAGCCCTTATCGTAAGGCCCACAATGACGGACACTTACAAGAGAAGTATGAATCAGTAAAATTCCTATTGAAACCAAACCAAGCCTAAATTAAAGAGAATGGTCCAAAATATAAGGCAAAGTGTAAAATTTGCGCAACAACCTGACATGGATCAAGATATGAAACTAGCAGTTTATTAGTGCTAGAGGCCTATTTCAGTCGGTACAGTTGTCGAATTTTTATACGTCACTCTTAATTAGTGCTAGAGGCCTATTTCAGTCGGTGTATTGAATGGGGATTTATTGAATGAAGTCCCCCCAAATCACAACTTTGACATGAGTCCCCCCCCAAGGTACCCCTATTTCAGTCGGTACAGCGTTGTCGAATTTGTATAATACACTCTTAATAGTGCTAAGGGCCTATTTCAGTCGGTTTATTGAATGGGGATTTATTGAATGAAGTCCCCCCAAGGCACAACTTTGACATGAGTCCCCCCCCAGGCCCAACTTTGACATGAGTCCCCCCCAAAGTACCCCTATTTCAGTCGGTACAGCGTTGTCGAATTTTTATAATACACTCTTAATAGTGCTAAGGGCCTATTTCAGTCGTTTATTGAATGGAGATTTATTGAATGAAGTCCCCCCAGGCCCAACTTTGACATGAGTCCCCCCCAAGGTACCCCTATTTCAGTCGGTACAGAGTTGTCGAATTTTTATAATACACACTTAATAGTGCTAAGGGCCTATTTCAGTCGGTTTATTGAATGGGGATTTATTGAATGAAATCCCCCAAGGCACAACTTTGACATGAGTCCCCCTCCAGGCCCAACTTTGACATGAGTCCCCCCCAAGGTACCCCTATTTCAGTCGGTACAGCGTTGTCGAATTTTTATAATACACTCTTAATAGTGCTAAGGGCCTATTTCAGTCGGTTTATTGAATGGGGATTTATTGAATGAAGTCCCCCCAAGGCACAACTTTGACATGAGTCCCCCCCAAGGTACCCCTATTTCAGTCGGTACAGTGTTGTCGAATTTTTATAATACACTCTTAATAGTGATAAGGGCCTATTTCAGACGGTTTATTGAATGGGGATTTATTGAATGAAGTCCCCCCAATGCACAACTTTGACATGAGTCCCCCCCAAGCCCAACTTTGACATGAGTCCCCTCCAAGGTACAACTTTGACATGAGTCCCCCCCAGGCCCAACTTTGACATGAGTCCCCCCCAAGGTAGCCCTATTTCAGTCGGTACAGCGTTGTCGAATTTTTATAATACACTCTTAATAGTGCTAAGGGCCTATTTCAGTCGGTTTATTGAATGGGATTTATTGAATGAAGTCCCCCCCAAGGCCCAACTTTGACATGAGTCCCCCCCAGGTACAACTTTGACATGAGTCCCCCCCCAAGGTACAACTTTGACATGAGTCCCCACCCCCAGGCCCAACTTTGACATGAGTCCCCCCAAGGCCCAACTTTGACATGAGTCCCCCCAAGGTACAACTTTGACATGAGTCCCCCCCCCAAGGCACACCTACCCCTCATTGGGAAAAAGAGAAAAAACGTTGTTTTGCGGCTATAAGACAGTTTGGACCTCCAACGTTATTTGTTACAATATCTGCAGCTGAAACACATTGGTTTGATTTAATGAAAACTTTATCATGGAATTTAGATCGTCATGAATTAACTAAAGAAGAATTTGTCGATATTAACAAGTTTAGCAGCAGGCCTCTGGCACTAAATTAAAATCTGTCAATGTCAGATTTTCATGTTTTAAATAATGAAATAATGTCGCGTCTGTATAATTTTATTTTATTTTATTTTTTTTATTTATTTTTTTTTTTGTTTCTTTAAAATTCAACAAAACACAATCCATAGCAAGGAAAGTGGTACAGCGGTAGCGTATTTGACTCGTAAGCCGGAGGTTCTGGGATCAAGTGTCGGCAAGAACGTTTTGTATTTTAATTTTTTAGTTCAACTAATTTTTTTTTTTTTTTTTTTTTTTTTTTTTTTACATTTTTAATTAAGTTAAATTATTAATTTAAGAGAAAATATTTATTATCTGGAGGTCTTTTTTCTTCTTCTTCTTCATTTTTTTTTTTTTTTTTTTTTTTTAGAGTGGAGGACTATTAGTCTCAATCTGGGATTTTTGCGGTGTCAACTTTCGATAGTTGGACATTTATCGAAATCTAAAATTTATCGAAAATGTAATTGAATAAATGGAAAACGAAGTTATAATTTGAAAATAATAATAATAATAATAATAATAATAATAATAATAATAATAGTCCTCCGTCCTAAACTAAATTCTGCTTTTGCCAAAATTTCATCAATATCATCTTTTTTTTTTTTTTTTTTTTTTGGAAAGAAAAAAAAAAAAGAAAAGAAAAGAAAGTCAATAATAATCAGTATCGAAACAAACACTATCGAAAAAAGTGTTTTTTAATAATTTTGAATTAGGAAATAAAAAGTGCGCGTGCAAAATGAAATAAAAATGAGTAAAAAAATGAATTTTATGATTTAATTTTTATATAAATCTTGATCGCGTGCTATCTTAAAAAGTATATGTAAAATTAAAAGTTTATGTGGTGCGTGTGGCATGTATAAATAGTGTTTTTTTTTCTGTGCATGAAATGAAATTTCAGCAGCTTTTTAATATTAACAAGTTAACAACGGTACATAAAATAGAGAAATTGAAACCGAAATATAAAGGTTCAAATCAAGATTTAAGTAGTACACCTGCTTATCTTACACTTGGGTCTATTATTTATTCCTCTTATTTATTTATTTATTTTATTTATTTATTTATTTATTTTTTTTTTTTTCGTGTAACAATTAATAAATTTTTAACCAGGATTTTTAAAAATATTCATTTATTATTAACACTTTTATTCATTTATTTGTAAAAATGAAACTCATGTTTAAAGTTACAAATACAGTTTGTAATTTATTATGACTATGATTAAAAATAGAAAATTGATCAAAGTATAAGCTTTTTTCGCAATAATAAAATATATATATTTAAGAAAACTGATCACGATGAATTGTATTAAAATCTTACTCACTGTCAAATATTAGTAATCATGAACATTTTGTTAAATATTTGGCTTAAACTTTTGTTAAATATTTGGCTTTTAATAAATTTTATGTTTACCCAGATTTTGAAGTTTTTGAGATGTAAACTAATTATAAAATAGAGAAATCGTATGGGAAAATTTGTATTTGTGCTCATTTTTACTGTCAGCTCACTGGACGCCATAAAATTTGACAGTTTTTTGATAAAATATTTGAAATAAAAGTTAAATGCGACGTCGGATAGTTAAGCAACAGCTGCTGTTTATTCAGGATTTTTTATGTAAAAAATTGCATGAGTAATAACACAATAGATAGCAGACTACCAACACTTCCTATTAGTAACGTCGATAAAAATAGTAATTAAAAATTTACATAAAACATTAGTATAAATCATTGACAAAACTTTATCTATATGTAATTTAAAAGTATTTCCCCTTAAATTATTCATATATTTCAACTAAAAATGGTTATATCATAAAAAACGGCAGTTTTTTGAGTGACGCAGCAAAGCTCAAACAAAGCTTAGCAGCGACACTCTATTATACAGCTAATTTAACATCAAAAGAATTTGGAAACGCCGACATTTAATATCTCAGTAAATTGGAGATATTCTGATCTAATATTTTCAGAATAATCTTTTATCTTCTGCATGATGCTATCCTGAAAGTTTCACACTTCAACATTGTATATATTTTGAGATCTGGAGTTGCAATTTAAGACTTCAAAGGAAAAATGTGTTTTGTGTGAGTTTTTTTTCTCGAAAACGGCTCGAAGAAATTTTATGAAATTAATATATGATATTAATTTATTTTGTCTGAGACGCATGACGTTCTTCGTTTTTCCCAGAAAACTCTTGTTTCTTAGATAATTTAGCTTAAAAATCGAACTATTTTTCCTCCGCCATATGCATGGATTTGAACCGCAGATTCTCAGAATTCAGAACAGGCGTCAATCGGTTTTCTGAGGCTGTGGTTGGTTGGTCCAATCTGAATGCAGTCAATAAAATATTTAGATTGTTTTTATTAAAGGCAAAAAGGAAACTTCATTGTTTGTTTTAAATACTTATTATATATATACTAAATTAAATTTTACTTAAATATTTTTTTCTTTTTTGCTATGAAGGAAATTATTAGATTTTAAAATTTCACATTTCACCAAAATACTATTTAGATAATATTTCAAATAAGGAAATATTTTGTAATTATATGTATTCTATTTAATAATTACTCATAATAAATTTATAATTTTTTAAGAGAAAATATTTCACATTTTTTTCCGATTAATTTTATCCGACGTAAAACCCAACTAATCAATCAACCGATTAATTTTTTTCATCCTTCATGTATTCATTCGCCGCCTCTGATTGGTGTTTCCTTCCTGCGCTTCTCTGACTGGCTGAGACTGTTGTGGTTTTATTGTGTTCTCTTCCGTCCGGAAATTCCAAATTTTTTAATATTATGATGTTTTACCACGGATTAGGATTACCACGGATTCTTTTAATATCCATGTGTTTTACATATTCGCTTTAATTTTACATTATTAGGCACATATTAAGCAAGTATTAAAATTTTCTTAATGTAATAAAATAACTACCGGTATCTGCATATTATACAATATTTATTATTAAAGATACGATGCTTGTATAGTATTCAAGATATATTACTCAAGTCATGGATTAATGGTAAGTTTTTTTTTTTTACTTATTTTCAAACTACTACATTTCTACTATGAAGTAAAAAAAAACTGTTTTGATTAGTATTTTCACATTTGTAGTAATCAAAGCTTTATTTATTTATTTATTTATTGACTATAACATGTAAATATTAGAAATGAAAAACTTTATAAAATTTTATCTATTTAATCGGCAAAAATATTTGAGGAATAAAAAAAAAAATATGTAAAATTAATACAAATCAGTCAATTTCCTGTAATTCCCAAAGAAATTGTTAATTAGAGGTCTTTGTTTACATTTTTCTTTGACAAAGTCTGCTATTGTTATTAATTCATAAACAGACATTAAACTAGTTTCAGTATTAAAAATTAAACTAATAAATCATATATGAAGGTAAATATATTAAGCATACACATAAGTAATATTATAGCAATAAAATATAAACACACATATTTATGATACAAATTAAATTATTTTTTAAGTGTAGAAGTAAATATTCATCATTAATTATATTTTATTTTCTTGAACATTAAACTTGATTAGTAATAATGGTTTGTTCTAAATTTTCATATGCTTTCCTTGTGTTCTTTGGTGCTAGTCTGTATGAATTGCAGGATACTTATACAAGAATCTCACAATTTCCCCCCTCCCCCCAAATGTGTTTGAAAGCAAGTATTAAGCTAAAAATTTGATTAAAAAAGTGAAAGTGAGAAATGTTGCCAAATTTTTTTCTTTTAATCTCAGCTTAAAATTTCTTTCTTTACATTAAAAAATTAACTGCGAGTGACAGGGTGTGATGACTGTAAAGTTTTGGCTAACACATTTGTACACATGAAGGCAGACTTTTATTTAAAAAATTTTTTGCAAAATTTTTATTTAAAAAACTACGGGGCTCTGCCCCCTGCATGCTCCGCTGACCAACCCCTGAGGAAGGCTTCGCGTCCCCACGACTCACTTCACCTATTAAACCCCTATGGCGCTTTGCCCGTCTATTCGCTTCTTTACCTTTCACTGGATAGAAAAATCAATACTGCATTTAAAAAAAAAAAAAAAAAAAAAAAAAAAAAAATGGAAATACCCATATTTAATGTCAAATTGAAATACATAATATTTAATACCATTTTTTTAATGAAATAATATGCTAAAAATCAGTAATATTTTTTTCAGAAAAGAAAGAAATTCGTAATATCTAGACCATTTTGTGTTACAGACATAGTATATGAACCCCTTGGCGACAATTAAGTTTTTGTCACTATTTGGCGATGGATGTTTTCGTAGATGAAATTTTGGCAAAAGCAGAATTTAGTTTAGTATGGAGGACTATCAGTTATTTATTTTTTTTTTCAAATTATAACATCGCTTTCAAATTATTCAATTATATTTTCGGTTTCGATGTATGTCCAACCATCGTAAAACTGGCGACAACATTTTATCCGTAGATTGAGACAAATAGTCCTTCACACTTAAAAAAAAAAAAAAAACATTTTAATTAAATTAGACTAATCTTTTCAAAAAATTGGAATATAATTTTTATAATGCCCGTACTTTTTACTGTTGAGTTTTTTTAGTTAATTTATGACAGTATATAATCGGTACTTTTCCATTTTGCCGGCGAGGCGATAAATTTGACAAGAATGATATAACCGACGGCAATCCTTAAGCACCTAAGAAAGAATAATTGTTTCAAAACACTTCAGGAACAACTATATAGTATCTCCCCACAACTGGATTTGGCGATTATGGCTAAATCATAAATCACAAATCTAAAATAAGCGGCATGCAGACTGCCATATTATATTGCAAAGAATCCAGAACGACATCGTTATCGTTAAAAGCGGCACCAAAGAAAAATCGCCAAATCCAGTTGTGGGGAGATACGAGATACTATACTTATACCACACGTCGAATAATAATAAGAAAAAAATTAAAGAAACATGACCATTTACTTATTTTATTTTATATTTTTAAGAATTAAATTTTCTGAAGTTTTGCTTAAAGCTAGCTTTTAAAAGTGTTGTCCCATAAAAAATATAACATTTACTTTGCAGGGGTCGATCTAGGCAAAATTTGGGTCCCTTTTGCGGCCCCTTCACAAAATTCCCCATAGTAAAAAGGGACCCTTCACAAAATTCAAATTCATAAAAAGGGACCCTTCACAAAATTTAAATTCATAAAAAGGGACCCTTCACAAAATTCAAATCCATGAAAAGGGACCCTTCACAAAATTCAAATTCATAAAATGAGTCCCTTCACAAGATTTTTTTGTATAAAAATGATCCTTTTATTAAATGTTTTCATGTTTTCAGTATTATTTTTAATTAATGCCTTAATCTGGCTCATCGAAACTATTAACTTGATATTAAACATTACATAAAGTGATAGTAAAAACGAAAAATTTTACACAATATTTTACTTTTTCACAAACATATTTTATATTTCACAAAAATAAATAAAAATTTCACAAAAATATTTTGTTTTTCACAAAAAAGGGACCCAAAAATTAAAACCTGGATCGACCCCTGCTTTGTCAAATCCTTAATAACGTGTATATAAATAAACTTTAAATTTGAGAGAGAGAAAAAAAAAAATCTAAGTTGCAAATTTACTTTTAATCCATGAGATTTGCACCGGTGAAATGAAAAGTACCTTCTCTCCTATTTACTTCATACATTAACAAAGAATAAAATCTGCTCGATTCATTAAAAGAATTTTAGGTGATGAATTTTTTTCTTGTTATAATTAGAAATATGATATGTATCATGGAAATGTCTAATTCTGTAATGTTAAAAAATTATCAGTGCTAAATAAGATTTTTTCATTTATAATTCAGTTTGAATTTAAATCTAAATATTTTTGTATGCCAAAATATATCCGAAGTATTTTAAAATATGTTTTTAAATGAAAAAGACAAAGGAGGTTCTTTGGAAAAAGATGCACTTAAAAATATTTTTCTTAATAGCATCATTAACATTCATTTTATTATTTTTTATACCATGGATCACATTTTAATTTTCCCGTGGAAAATGATGTCATGACAGAAGAACGTCGTCGTAAGAGAAACTTTTTCTACGGTGGCAAATAGAGTACCTTTATAAACTCGACGTTTTCAGTTAATAATTTCGTTAATTAAGGTGATACAGATTTCTAATTACCTGAAATGCCTTCCTTGAAGCATACGGAAGACATTGATACCTCTCACGATGCAGAGCACTTTGCCGTCTGCGAGGAGATGCTGTCGCAGACAAAAAAAATTGACGCCAGCGACAGTTACTTTTTTTTAATATATAGAGAAAACTAGATTACTTTTGCTGCTTAAAAAGACAGGCTAAAATTAACTAGGAGCTCACTAGTAGAAATAGTGCAGCATGGAAGCACTGCAGATTGTTTTAGGCTTTGTGAGAAAATTCATATTATGGAGCTGTAAGGTACTTTTTGGATTACCATTACCAGTTTATTAGTTTAATCACAATTAACTGCGTACTGTTATTTTGCTGCTAATCAATAAAATGTGCATTTTTTTTTCAAAGTTATTTCTCAAAATCTGTGATAATTTTCTGGCCTGTTATTGAAATACAGAATCATTTGTCACTGAGAAATATTATGTTAACCAAAATGTGCAATAATTTTGTAACCTGTTATTGAAATGCATAATCATTTTGCCGCTAAGAGTCTAAATGTCTGTTTAATAATGCAAAATTGTGGAAATATTCTGGTAAATTCCGGGTTCCGCTTGGCGGTGTTTTGGCGACCTTTGTTAGCGCGATCCATGCCAAGTTGTTCACGTGATCTAAAAGTAAGCTGTTGACAATCGTAAATGCATTTTTCTACTGGAAAAAAAAAATAATACTTTCTAATAGCTTCGTGTTTAATAAATTGCTATAAAAATATTTGTACATATACACATAAATTCTTTAAAAAAGCTTATAATATGACTGATTTAAATTTCTGAAATTATCATTATAGCTGTTCAAAGAATAATCTATAACTTGAAAGACATTTATTTTTTTAACTTCAGTTTTGAATATAGCATCATGCATTGATATTTTGTGATTGTTACTTTAACAAAGCTGTGTTAATAATTTTTGATTAATAACATAATTCAATTATCTCTGAAGCTGGAAAATGGACTTTAATTTAGCTTTTTCCTCACTTTCAAGTATATATTGAACATAAACATGTTAGTAGATAGCTTTAAATAAATTGATTAAAAATGTTAGTTAAACTTAAAATTATAATCTGGAAGAATATCATTTTTTAAAATCCCTAGTTTTATATGAAGCAGTATGCATTGGTTTGAATTATCTCAAATTTTAGCCTTAAATTGAAGGGTTTTTATTTATTTAGCATTATGTATAGTATTGTATTTTTATGATTATTACTTTAACAAGCTCGTGTTAGGTACTGGATAATGTTAATACTAGCTATTATTTATTTGAAAAGAAACTTATATCTTGCTTTTAATTGTTTTCCTTTAAATAAATTGCTTTAAAATGTTAGTTTGTATATATATACTTTAAGAATAATAATAGAATTCTCTGTAAATATTTTTGGTATGTGTTCGAACAAACTTATATAATCTGAAAGAATTTCATTTTTTAAATCTGCAATTTTATATGAAGTAATATTAATTTTGGTTTGAATTATCTAAAATTTTATCCTGAAATCAACAGATTGTTTATTTATTTAGTATTGTGCATTGGTATTCATTGTGATTATTACTTTAATTAGGTTAAGTATTGGATAATATTAATATTAGTTTTTTTTTTTTTTTTTTTTTTTTTTTTTAAATAAAGAAGTTTGTATTTTGCTTTCTAGTAGTAGCTTTGCTTTAAATAAATTGATTTAAAATGTTAGTTTGTATATATATACTTTTAAAATAATTCTAGAATTCTCTGTAAATATTTTTGGTATGTTTTCGAAGAAATTTATAATCCGAAAAAATTTCATTTTTTAAAACCCCTAGTTTTATATGAAGCACTATGGATTTGTTTGAATTACCTCAAATTTTATCCTGAAATCAACAGATTGTTATTTATTTAGTATTGTGCATTGGTATTTATTGTGATTATTACTTTAAGGTTAAATATAGGATAATGTTAGTACTAGTCTTTTTTTTTTTCTTCTTTTTTAAAAGAAGTTTGTAATTTGCTTTAAATAAATTGCTTTAGAATGTTAGTTTGTACATACAGTAGCCGCCGCTTTATAAAATCATGTTTGTTTTCATCAAAATGATTTTATTAAGCGGCTGATTTTTATATCCGGCAAACATGCCTGAACTCAATAAAAGGGTATTCATTACCTAAATATGGAAACAGATTCTTCTTCGCCCTTCCATCTATCAACTAGCCCTCCGTAGAAATGGAGTGTTTGCTACTTATCATTCATTTAAAATTTTCGACTTTTAAGAACAAAATTATATGAAAGATAGAAATTTTCTTTGACCTGGCATTCTTGTACCTATCTAAAACTGCTGCGTTGATCTGCTCTCCTTATTAATATTTGCTTGTGATTCACTCTTCGGTTTTGGTAAAATTTAGGCACTAATATCTTTTATTATTATGTTTACATGAAGCAAACTGAGAAATTTCAAGCTTCGATGTCGCCTGTACATTTGAAGAAAACCATCATACTTTACCAAAATTTTACGCTTTACCTTCAAAATAAAAACTACCCACTTGCATACCTTTTGCAGCTAAGTTGCTTCAAAATAAGAACTAGAAACTCTATTTGAATATTTTAAGACAGAAAAATACTCATTGGCCAATCATGTGAAGAATTCATTGCTTGAAGTCATAACTACAACACACGCCGGGGCGTGTTTTTCTTTCTTTTCCCTTTCTGTTCTTCTTCTTCTTTTTTTTTTTTTTTTTTTTTTTTGAGGCGTAAAATTTTTGACAAAGAATGATAATGTGATGGCTTGCTATGTTTTGCTTCTTTTTTTCTTTTCAAAAATCTGGTGAGAAAATATAATTTGTTGTTTAGCTTACAAACAGGGCCATTTTTACTGTTGAAGAGATTTTCTTTTGAGTTTATTAACCTATTAAGTGGCGGTTTGTATTGATTTGATTCTGGATCCAGCAATGTAATCAGATTAGGCGGCTGATTATTACTAATAAAGTTTAATGTTCAAGAAAATAAGAGATAATCAATGATGAATATTCACTTCTACACTTAAAAAATATTTTAATTTGTATTATAAATATGTGTGTTTATATTTTATTGCTGTATATTACTTATGTGTATGCTTAATATATTTACCTTCATGTATGATTTATTAGTTTAATTTTTAATATTGAAACCAGTTTTATTGTCTGTTTATGAATTAATAACAATAGCAGACTTTGTCAAAGAAAAAATGTAAACAAAGACCTCTAATTAACAATTTCTTTGTGAATTACAGGGAATTGACTGATTTGTATTAATTTTACATATATATATATATATATTATTCCTCAAATATTTTTGCCGATTAAATAGATAAAGTTTTATAAAGTTTTTCATTTCTAATATTTACATGTTATAGTAATGTATGAATTAATAATAATAGCCGACTTGGTCAAAGAAAAATGTAAACAAAGACCTCTAATTTACAAATTCTTAGGTATAATTCATACAACCTTTGGACAAAATCTTTGTAAATTAGAGCGAATTGACTGATTTGTATTGGTTTTACATTTTTTTTTTTTTTTTTTAATTCCTAAAATATTTTTGTTGATTACATAGATAAAATTTTATAAAGTTTATTTCATTTCCAATATTTACATGTTATAGTAAAATATATATATATATATATATAAATAAATTAAATAAATAAATAAAGCTTTGATTACTACAAATTTAATGGTACTGAAACAATATTCATGTGAAAATAATAATCAAAACAGTTTTTTTTACTTTATAGTAGAATTTATATTTGAAAATAAGTAAAGAAAAAATTTAATAAAATGAGAAAAATATACCATTAATTCATGACTTGATTACTATATATCTTATATGTTGAGTATTAATTATATATTTTGCATATCTTTAATCATAAATATTGTATGATTTATGCAGATACCGGTAGTTATTTCATTACATTAAAAAAATTTTAATACTTGTCTGATGTGTTGATTGTCTGTGAGTATTAAGAACTGCATTTTGAATTGTACTAAATTCATTAAATGATTTTTTGCTTGGGTTTTGATAAACAAAATAAGGTTTTTCAATGCAGTCCATAGCATTTTTAAAGCAGGGTTTGAATTTAGTGTTAGGCATATTTTGCGACCATGAAATCACATTCAGGGGTCATCTTTGACACGTAACTTTTGAACAGATTTAAAAAATCAATTTTGTCATTATAAAACTTTTCTTTATCATTTACAAACTGGTAGTTTATCATCTTAAAAAAATTCTTACATTATCAGTTTCAACACATGTACATAAGCTTTAAAAAAAAAGAACAGCAAGTACAAAAATACATATAAGGGCTGCTTGCAGAAAATTACGCCAACTTCATAAAAAATTTCAAGTATTTTTTTTTTTTTTTTTTACTTTTTTACTTATTGTTATTACTTATTTTGTATACAATCAGAAATTTGCTATCAGGATAATTTCTGAAATATTGAATTAATTTAAACCAAATTTTTTTATATGAAACTTGAAAATATAAATAAACAAAATATGAATAACTTAAAGTTTTAAACCTTATTTGATAGCTTTATCATAACAAGAGACGGCAATGCAGCCACTTTCACTGGGGGACATCCCGCTTCTTCAGCAAACTTCACAGTGGTCTGTGATGCTAGTAAGGAAAGTATGAATCAGTAAAATTGCTATTGAAACCAAACCAAGCTTAAATTAGAGTGCATGGTCAAAAACATAGGGTAGAATACAAATTTGCTGCAACAACACCCGTGGAGCAAGATGTGACCCCTAATAGTTTTAGTTATTTCTATAAAAACCAATGAAACAGGCATTGTAGTAAGGATTGGAGGTGGGGGTGTGCAGTGGTAGCATGCTTGGCTTGTGATACAGAGGTTCTACGATCGGGTTCACACAAGAGTGTTTTGCATTTTAATTTTTTTATTTAAATAAAATTTTTTAACGTTTTTAATTAAATTATTAATTTAAGAGAACATTTATTATATATTAAGAATTTTTTTTTTTTTATTATTTTGAGTATTCTAATTAATAAAGTATTGACCATGAATTAAAGAAATATAAATTTTTATTTATTTATAAAAAAGAAAATCATGTTTAAAGATACGAATATAGATTCTAATTTATAACTCAATTATATTTAAAAGTAGAAAAATCATGAAACGATGAGTATTTTTCACAATGAAAGCAAGAAATATAAGAAGATTGATCACAATTATTTGAATTACAATTTTGTTCATCGTGAAAATTTTGTTAAATGTTTGGCTTTTCGTCAAGATGAATAGATTTGTAAAATTCATATTTACCCAGATTTTGAATTTTTCGAGATGTAAACTAATTATAAATTAGTGAAATCCTTTTGAGAATATTTGTCATTGTGTTCAAGTTTATTGGCAATTCTTCCGACACCAGCAAATTTGACAGTTGTTTAATGAAATATTTGAAATAAAAGTTAAATGTGACATTCAATAGTTAAGCAATTGCTGTTGTTTACTCAGGATTTTTCAGGCAAAATATTGCATGAATAATAATACAATTGAGAGCAGATGATTAATTCTTGCTATTAATGACGTCGATAAAAAATAATAATTAAAATTTTGCATAGAACACTAGCACAAATCATTAACAAAATTTTATCTTAATGTAATATAAAAGTATTTCCCGTTAAATTATTAATTTCTTTTAATTTAATAAATGAATTTTGGTTAAAAATTATTAAATTGTCTGCATTGAAAAAAAGTTTTTTTAATATAATTAATATTTTCTACTAAAATAATAATTTAATTTAATTAAACATTTAAAAAAATAAATATTTCGGTTGAAATAAAAATTAAAATACAAAACATCCTTATGGGGACTCGATCTCAGGACCTCTGTATCACAAGTCGAGCACGCTACCACTGCACCACCCATTCTTAATACGATGTGTGTTTTGTTGGTTTTATAGAAATAATTAAAACTATCAGGAGGTTATATCTCGCCCCCATGGGTGTTGTTGCAGCAAATTTGTACTCTACCCAATGTTTTCGACCATGCTTTTTAATTTAAGCTTGGTTTGGTTTCAATAGCAATTTTACTGATTCATACTTCCCTTGTAAGTGATGTTTTCCCTTTCTCTTTGACCTTTCTTCCAGAAGGTTGTGCTACAATCTGTCTAAGCCAGCATTTGATTCTTGGCCATTACATGAATTATGAATATATTATGTCGACATATGTACCACATAAAATACGAAAAAATCACCACCAAGTTAATCAAAACCAGCCAAAGCAATAGCATAAATATCTAAACATATGAACAACATAAAATATGAGACAATCACCACAGCATCAACCAAAACCCACCTGAATAGTAATATAAATATCAAAACATATGAACAACATAAAATACAGAAAAATCACCACCAATGCATTAAATATCAAATTCAATGAGAATCGCAAATTATAATAACCCCAATTACGCTTTCTTTTTCAAAACAATTGAAATAATAATAGTAGTAATTCATGTAATGACTAGAAATCGAAGACTGGCTTAGACTGATTGCATCGCCACATTCTGAAAGAAAGATCAAAGAGAAAGGGAAAACATCACTTATCATCATCGACCATTGTGGAGATTTCTGAAGAAGCGGGGGGGATCCCTCAGTGAAAGTGGCTTTATCGTCGTCTCCATTATGATGAAGTTTTCAAGTAAGATTTAAAACTTTAATTAATTTAAATTTCTTTAAATTATAAATTTAAATGGGTATTTTCTGGTAGTTCTCATTTTTCTTGAAGATGTAACAGGGTTGGCCAATTTTTGCCGAAGTGGAAAAAACCGCCCCGGCAAAAATAGTTTTTGCCACAATTTTTGCCAGTGGCAAAAATTACCAGTATTTCAAACCGGGGTTTAAGGATTTTAATTACACGATGGATTTTAATGTTTAAATCATAATTTTAACAAATTAAAACCAGAGATTTACTTACACTCTTGATAAACTGATTCTTATGTAAATCATTAAAATAATGCATTCTAAAATTTCTTTAAAATGAAATTTTTAACATCAACAATTAACATAATTTTTTTCATTTTTAAAAATATTTAAATTACCTTTTAATAAAAAAGCACCACAAAACTGGCGTTGTAAAAAATATTACTTACAAACTTTGAGTAAACACCATAAAATGCAATAAACTCGCAACAATTGTTTCGGGTTGAAAAACACACGACCCTTCATCAGGCGAATAAAGTATGCACGAGTGCTGCAGTCCCGAAACAATTGTTGCGAGTTTATTGCATTTTATGGTGTTTACTCAAAGTTTGTAAGTAATATTTAAATTACCTATCTATAAAATATTCTTCAATAATTAATCACTAGAATATTCGTGTTTTTCAATATATTACATATTTTTATTTACAGTGGGGAAAAGTCAAATATTGAATCAATTATTGACTCAGCTGTTCTAAAATTTGACAGTCAGTCACTGATCATGCATTTTTTGGAATTGAAATGTAAATTTCAAGTAAACTCTCTCTCTGAATATGTCTTACTTAAGATTTTTTTACAAAATAAAAATATAATTTTGTAGTTTTATTTCTATGGTTATGTTCAAGGACTGAGAAAGTTTCAATATCTTAGGAGCCAGAAATAGCAAATTATTTCTATGACAATACTCACAGCAAAACTTAATAATATTTCATAATTGTATAATTAATGCAGGTCATTCACATATTATTTTACATTGAATAAATGAACTATTCAGTTAAAAATGTGAACTAAGAAAATTTTAAAAAAAATAACTATTTTTTATTTATAAAAAGAAACTATTGGGGAAAAAAAAATCCACAGAAATAAATATTATTTTTACTTTTAATATAATCATCAAATATATTGAGAGTGTTTAAGTTTTGGCTGTAAAATACTATTTGTCTATTAATTTTTCAGGAGAGAATTCCTTTAAAGAGAATCCATTTGATAAATATCATACTATTTAAACTTTCTCACTGTAAATTCGAACATAGTTTGCTTTAGATAGTGTTTATGATATTGAATCTTGTTTAACACAAAGATGTTGACATGGAAAGTATCAGTATAGTAGTAAGAAGATTTATCAAATATGGGAATTTATCTTTCATGGAAAAACATCTCTCAAAAACAGAAATAATTGTTACATTTTTCAGAAAGCATTAAACTCAGACTATTCATTCAATACATCAGCAATGTCATCTTTTATACCAAGACAAGAAGATGGGAGGAAAAACAAAAATATACATAAAAAATATTGTAAATGCATGAACTTTTTTTGTCAGTCTGCCGTAACTGGTCACCAATGGATATTTATAGTCACCCTGGTACCCGGAATTTGCCGGACACTGGTTATATATTATTATTATTAATTAATTAATTAAAATTACTTTTTAAATTAAAAAATCTTCAAACATTTTTGTCATTGATGTGCCAAAGTGTAAACGGTGAAAATTGAAAGGGATTGTGTTGTTCTAATTTTATTTTTCCTAATTTTTTCCATTTTTGCCAATTTTTTCCATTTTTGCCTGGTTTTTTCCACTTTTTGCCGCTGTCCTGGCAAAAATGCACATTTTTGCCGGCAAAAACCCAACCCTGAGATGTAATGCATGGTGTGGAGAGACGCCTCAAAGACTAATTACAGAAGTTTGTGAAACTATGTGATCGTGAACTATTTTTACCTCCATGATCAATGTTTATTTGACCTAACAACAAATCTCTCTGGTTTCCTCTTGAGAACTTATGTAAAAATTATCTCATGCTTTCTAGCATTTAAAATTATTTTATTGTTTTCTATTCCCTCTTACTTGTTATGTAACTAAATTATTAGTAACACGTATAAAGTTAAATCAAAAACCTTCTGGTGTCTGAATCATATAAAAATCTTCACCTAACACCTAGCATTTCACACATGGTATTTGACTTATTTTAAAAATCAGTTGACCAGCAGATAATTAAAAATTTTCTTTATTTTTTAAGTATAAGCGTATTCGTTTTTTAACTTTTGTATATAAAAAAAATCTTAAGCTTTATCCTGTTATGATTCCAATAAATAATTAAAAATATATACAATGCCTGAGTAAATCATTTTGGCAAGTACAAAAAAATAGTTAGGTACTATTGACACCCGACTTTTACTTTCCAATTTCTAACCCGGCTTTAAAGGAGAGTAGAATAATGTCTTCACATTTTACATCATCGTTGAAATTAACATCAGACAATTTGTTTTCAATTAGTTAATAGGTAGTGAATAATTCCAAAGTCATTATATCAGTATTAAAGTTCACATACTCATCAAAGTTTATATTTAAAATACTAAAACAAGGTCCAGTGAAGAAATTTTATGAATTTTAGAAAAGTGGAAAAGATTATAACTTATATTGTGAGGCGTATTAATGAGGAAATTTTTCATTAAAAGGAATAGGAATGAATCAAAACTTCGGTAAAAGGACATATAAATGTAAAAGACATATAAACTGCGTTTTACTGTGTATATATAATGGAAACTTGTCATTGCAATAACTTCGAAATATACTTCAAATTGGACAGCAAGCTAATTTTCAAATATCTTAGAGGAGTTTGTTATATATTGCTCCAGCCTTTTGTTTTCAAGTGGCAGCCACTTAAAAATTTCAAATCTACAGTACATTGTAAAAAGCATATTTCACTTGAATTTTGGTGCATACATAGACCCTATAAGAGTCTCAGCCAAGTTCATTAATGAACTTTATCTGCCATTTTGTTAAAAATGGCAGATATCTTGAATTAAGCACAACTACTAGAAATCAGGCTAATACTTAAAAATTTATCGGCAGAATAACTTTTGAAATACTGAATCATTTCGAATCAAAGTTATACAGTGAACTTATACAAATAGCTTGGTTGAGTTCACTGGGCAGCTTGTTCTGACATTTTGTTTCTAAGTTGCATCCACTTGAAATCAGGCTGCCGCTTAAAAATGTGCTATCACAATAGCTTTTGAAATAGTAAACTGATTTAAATCAGAGTTGGATAGTGAATATCTTAAATAACTACGCTGAGCAACTTGCTCCACCATTTTGTTTTCAAGTGGCAACCACTTGAAAATGTGTTATCTATTACATACAATAACTTTTGTAATATTGTGTGAACTTGAATCAAATTTGCACAGTGAATTTATCATTCAAAAATCTTAGATAAATTCACTGACATCTCACTCCGTCCTTTTGTTTGTAAATGGTGGCCACTTGGAATTACGGTGCAACTTGAAAATTTATCATGATAACTTTTAAAATACTGAATTAATTCATATCAAAGTTAGACAGAGAACTTATCATACAAATATCTTTGAGTTTGCTGGGCAACCATTTTGTTTCCAAGTGGCGGTTACTTGAAAATTTATCATCATGATAACTTTTGAAATACTTAATTCAAACTAAAGTTGGACAGTGAACTTACCATTCAAATGTCCTAAATTATTTTTCTGGGCAAGTTGCGGCCACTTGAATGCTGCCAGTTTTAGAAATTTATCACAATAACTTTTGTAATACTGAATTTATTCAAACCAAAGTTGGACAATGGGCTTATCTTACAAATATCTTAGGTTAGTTAGTTTACTCAGCAACTTGCTGTGTCATTTTGTTTCCAAGTGGTAGCCACTTGAATATTTTGTCACCACCATAACTTTTGAAATACTGAATTAATTCAAACTAAATTTGTAGTGTGGACTTATCTCAGAAATACGTTTGATATGTTTATTTGCCAACTTGATCTGCCATCTTGTTTCGAGTGCCAGCCATTTGAAATATTCAAATTCTCATTAAAAAGGTATTTATGATCCAATTTACTTAAAACTCCATATATACGTAGCCCTCATTAATATTTCCATTAAGTCCATTAATTAATTGTAGCCGCCATTTTTAAATAAAATGGCAGCTACATGATAAGAAAAAAAAAAAAATCTACTCTTTCTATGAGCTGGAAGGACTTGATCAGTTGATCAATAACCCCTAAAAAGTAATGATATCAGAACAAAAACCCTTAACGGGTTAAAAGTTTGTGACGCAGCACTTTATTTCGATATGAATTGGAAATATGGGTCTTAAAAATAATGATATCAAATTTTGAGTGACGCCTTGCTATTAATTGAAATATACATAGATTTTTCTTATTTCATAATTTGCTTTTTTCTTCTATTTATATTTACATCACAGTACATTCATAATATTTTCAACTTCAACGTGAAAAAATATATAGAATTTACTCACTGATGCTTTTTCATTTGCATCTCGTGAATTCAAAATATGAGTTTTAAAAGAAATGATATAATTTCAGTGACGCCTGAGTGTTACTTTCAAAAGATTTCTTTTTAGATTTCATAACAATCACTTTTGTTTTGTTGAATAAAGTGTATTTACATATTGAAATAATGATTTTAATTTTTAAATATACTGTCAAATAATCAAACTTTCACTCAATGTACATTATAAATTGAAGTTATCTAGTTCAATAAATTGATTTGTCTATTGCGTCACGCTATCCAAAACAGCAAGTAAAATTTCTGCAAATGTTTTCTTTTTGCATCACACAATCACTTTGTATCATAGTATTAACAGTGAAAATGTGTGCAAAGTAACATTTACATAAATTTTACTAACAGTTTTGGATAGCGTGACGCAATAGACAAATCAATTTATTGAACTAGATAACTTCAATTTATAATGTACATTGAGTGAAAGTTTGATTATTTGACAGTATATTTAAAAATTAAAATCATTATTTCAATATGTAAATACACTTTATTCAACAAAACAAAAGTGATTGTTATGAAATCTAAAAAGAAATCTTTTGAAAGTAACACTCAGGCGTCACTGAAATTATATCATTTCTTTTAAAACTCATATTTTGAATTCACGAGATGCAAATGAAAAAGCATCAGTGAGTAAATTCTATATATTTTTTCACGTTGAAGTTGAAAATATTATGAATGTACTGTGATGTAAATATAAATAGAAGAAAAAAGCAAATTATGAAATAAGAAAAATCTATGTATATTTCAATTAATAGCAAGGCGTCACTCAAAATTTGATATCATTATTTTTAAGACCCATATTTCCAATTCATATCGAAATAAAATGCTGCGTCACAAACTTTTAACCCGTTAAGGGTTTTTGTTCTGATATATATATATAGTAAATTGTCCGCTCTGGAAAAAATCAAAATTGGTATAATGCATATTTTATTTTATTAAAAATGTTTAAAAAAATATATAAAAAATTGTTGAAATAAAATATTGAAATACAAAACGCCTTTATCGGGACTCTATCTCGGGATTTTTGACTCACAAGTGAAACACGTTATCATTGCTTCACTTTTTTTTTTTTTTTTTCTAGGATCATACTTTTATACACGGGGGATTGTTGCACAAATTTTGCACTTTATCCTATGTTTTCGACTATGCTCATTAATGTAAGCTTGGTTTGGTTTCAAAAGGAATTTTACTGATTCGTACTTCCCTTGTTAGTAGAGACTGATTACATTCCACACATAAATGAAAATTATCTTCCACCTTTAGTCTTTAAGTCTGTGAAATATTAATGAAAATTAATAATAATAATAATAATAAAATCACAGTTACAGCATTTTCGAACACTGATTTTTTTTTTTTTTTTTTTTTAACTCAGAATAATCATTATTATTATTATAGTATCAAGCAATATGCATCTTAAAACACAAATGAAATTATTCTTTCTTTTCAATCGATAAATGTAGAACAATATATATATTCATACATACATACAGATGCAAAATGCTATTTACATTTTTTAAAGACTCTGACATAGAAACCTTTAAATGTATTACATGAAAAAGTATCGTTTACTTTTATATAAAACCTTTAAATTGAAATCCATTTATATACTTTTATGAATACACACTTTTTTTTCTAAATTCTATATCAAAGAACACCAAAACATTTTTATATATTTAAAAAAATGGATACCATTACACGAAAAGATGCCACAATAAAAAAAATAAATAATAAATAAATCATATTTCTTACAGTGTAATTTTTACTTTTCTTTTTTTTATCTCTTTGTAGCTCTGATAGCATTTAGAAAATTCCATTTCCAAGTGAATCCGAGCTTTCTCAATAGAAAAGGGGTCATGTTTTATCAAGGATAGAAATGTTTTGTGGAATATATAAAATTTATTTATGCAGATGGAAGAAACGGAAGCATGATTTAAGAATTCCATGCTTTTAAAAAATTCATTATTTGGTATAGCGCGATGCATATATTTATATGTATTCACATAAACAATCCACGAAAAGGAGAAACATTTGTTTTATTATATAGAGATACTGCAGCATTCATGTTGCAACATATTGGATTTGTACGGAATTTTGTACTGTATTGAAATTTGTATTGGATTTGTAATTATATATCTTTTAACATGCACTTAAATATTACTTGAAATTTCTGTTTTTTATTTGATGAGTAGAGGTCAAGACTTACAATTTTTGTTAATGGCCAGTGGCCACTGGACATGTTTAACTCAGTGGCCACTCGCGAGTCGACGTTATACCTGATATTCACACACATAATTTAAAAAAAATATATCTATATACATATAAAAGCATAAAACACATATGATGTGGTCGGAAAATTATGAAATAGTGGCTTTTATTGTATTATTTTAATAATAATTAAAAAAATTATGCACTTCCACAGATTAAAAAAAAAAAAAATCTTTAAATATTGTTTGAAAATAGATATATTTTTTTAAACTTTCATACTCCTCGAGTTTAAAATTTTCAATATCTGAAATGAAAGCAGGTGGGAGAAAGACAAAATTGGCTGAGAAATCAAATCATTGTAAAATGATTCGACTTTTGAGAGAAGATATGATCTCGTTTGAATTTCCTTTGAGTGTTTATGATTTTATTCTTATTAGTATTTTAAGAGTGAGTTTTATAAACATATAAGATAGTTATAGTAGCATATAATGCAACTTTTAAATGCTATTAATAACTATAGTATTAGAAAGATTTTAAAGTTTTAGTAATGAGGAAAAATATATGGACTTTCATAGTTAAGTATTAATTTCATTTTGATACAGAAAACAGCAGGCTATAATGATGACACATTAACAAAATAATGTTATTTCTCATACACAATTCGTGTTTTGCAAGAATATTTACTTTGTCTTATTGAAAGAGAAATACAAAAATTTTATTCATTTGATAAATTTCACATAGTGTGACATCTCCATATGGAAAATAGATGTGATTAGCATTAGAAGAAAACAAAATTATTTTCAGTATGGGGGAAAAGTGAGGGGGGGGGCAAAAAAAAACTTTTTTGGTATATTATCCGAGATTTAATTATATTAACAGACATGCGATTGCTAAAATTAGAAATTAGCTGAAAATTTTTTGCTAACATGATTGTTTAGTTACTTGATTGAACATTGATAATGTCACTTTTAATAAATTAACTACCTAAACAGTTATATATGTATATTTATAGCTTTCTATCTACATTAAAAATTTCAGGATTTTTTACATCAGCACAAAACAATTCTTTAATGTTATTGCAATAAGTTTTATAGCCACATAAAACCTTATTAAAATTCCATGTCAACAAGGATCAAACAAATATAAAATAGGATTTTTATTTATGTACATTAATCATACATATCTAAAAAAGCTACTGTAGTTAATTATCAGTTTCTAATATGCATAAAACCAACTGAGTATTAATTTTCTTAAATTGATTTAGAAAAAAAATTTCCTACCTGGAAAATTTAGTCTACATTTTTTCCCTTGTTTAATCTTTTGGAATAGATATTAAATATAAATATTTAATTTAATTGAGAAAAAATAAGTAGATTTATCAAGTTCAGTAATGAAGTTTAAAAATAACTACATATGAGAGAAATATTGAGCAATGCTATCTCTTTATTGTTTCTAGAATTAATCACTGATCACTATCTGGAGATGTGTGTGTGTGGTAAAAATTAATTACATGGGTAGGAAATATTAAACTCTTTCAGTTCTACTTCTAGAATCTTACAAACCAAGTTTAAAATGAATATTGACATTTATGTTGTGGATGGATAAAGACTTGGAAATAAAAGAATTCTGCAGAACATCTGATCGCCGATCACTAGTTGGAGATAAGAAAATGGGGAGAGGGAAAAAAATAATTACATGAGGTAGAAATATTTAACAATTCTATTTCTTTATAGGTTCTAGAATCTCATTAAGCAAGTTTAAAATGAATATTGATATTTATGTTGTGGATGGAGAAAGATTATGAATTGGGTGGCTTCCGTAGCGAATTTAATCGCCGATCGTTAATAGGGTTTCTTTTTTACAAAACGGACGATATCCGCGATTTTTTTTTTTAAGCAAAAGAAGTTAATTCGCAAAATTCCGCGAATTAGAGGGGGGAGGGGGAGTGGAGTGGGGAATCACAGATTTCCGCGAAATCGCGAAAAAACCGCATGTCTGATTGGCGACTACAGCGATTTTTTTGGATCGCCACTTTTTCAAATTAGGTCGCCACGTGGCGAGTGGCGACCGCGAGTCTTGACCTCTATGATGAGTATCATAAAATTAATGCTAAAAATGGTCTTATTGCATATTTTTTTAAATCAATTATTAAAATATAAGAACATCGAATACAGAGTTATTAATAGAATAATTAAAAATGCACTTGATAGTATCAAATATTATAAACTATCAGAATTTTCCTGCTACGCTAGCCACTATATTTAATGAAATTTTCAAGAAAACCTAAATCACTATACATTTAATCACTTTATAAACTTTATAAACAAATTCTAGAATTAATTTCATTGAAATTAACACTCGCTTCAGGTTCTCACTGTCTTTGGCAGCATCTTCCCTGTCTTCACTGTATCGGTTTTGGTCCTCACTGTATGAATTTGTGCTCTACCCGGGCATTTAAATTTAGGTGCTAACTGGATGGTAAGTGGCACTGCTATTATTCAAGTACAACCCTTTGCGAACAGATTACCATCTTCACTCTATGATCAGTGGGTAGCCAACCCGCGGCCCCCGGGCCACATGCGGCCCGCGGTGTAATATTTTGCGGCCCGCGAGGTAATTAACGATATTTAAAGTTTGAAAATTTCGATTAAAAATTAATTAATCCGTTCTGAATTTTTGAAGTGAAAATACCTTTCAACGTTTGATAAATTTAAAACAACACAATGTTGTGAAAAATATTATGGAATCCATTATTCATATTCTTTTTTAAATAGCTAGTCATAAATTTTTTATTATTCTATATTTAATTTATGGATGAAAATAACTTAATATTAACGAATTTTGCTCTAAATCGCTTTCCGTCTTCTTCCGAAAATAATAATAATAATAATAATAATAATAATGATACATTACATACGTGATTCATACGCTCACAAACCCGTATAAGCAAACACACATACATGCGTACATACTGTGCGGCTTGCCTGTATAAAAGAGATTTTCAATGCGGCCTGCCAAGTGTTTTGAGCTGGACAGGCCTGCTCGATGACAACAGGTGCTATCACAAGGCAATAGCGCTAGCTGAAGATATTTTAATTGCTTAAATAAACCTAATAAAAATTATTTCATACATTTTAGAATACTGTAAAGTCAATGAAGTTTTTTTTTTTTCTTTCTTTAATATACACATTTTCTAACAATTATATGCAAAAAGTAGCTTTTTGGCTTTTGCAGGATTGAACCCACGACCTTCACGTTATTATCCTTACGCTCTAACCAACAGAGCTAACAAGTCACGGAAAGTACCTTCATTTTTACGTTTCTATCTCTAGAGACAGTCATTTAAAAAATAGATACATTTTAATTAATTAAAAAAAATCTAATTAAAATATTTAAATCTGATTTCGGCATGCATCAAGAAGTCAAAACGCACCGCCATGCAAAATTCTGTAGTTCTGCGATCAACCAATTGCCTACAAAGCGACGGAAATTCATACACACGCACACAACCATCCTATTTTATTATACGTAGAGATAAAAAAATTAAAATATTCAGTGTCAAAGGACGTCGAGTTATCCGTAATTCGAATTATAAATAAACCTTATAGTAGATTTCTTTCAGTATTGGATTTTAATGTTAAATATATTTATATAATCATCACTAGAACACTAACAGCACACTTATACATTTAAAACTGAGTAATATATAGCTGGTAGAGTTTACAGAGTAGTCTTAAACTAGACCCATTAAGTGTTAAAAAAGATAGCTGCCTTTATTTTTGTTTAATCATATAAATTTTATTAAAGGTCTGTTGCTAAAGATGTAGACTGAAATTTGATATTAAAATTATCTAAAACTTAAGACATATTATCTAAGACATATTTGTTTTTTGAAAAGCAGTTCGAATATAACTTAAATTGTTTAATGACATATTTCTTTTCACTCTTTTAGCATTTGACATTAATTTTGTTGTTGCTGTTGTTGTTGTCGTGTATAACAAAGTACAGAAGTGATAAAAATAGAAAAAAAAAAAAAAAAAAAAAAAAAAAAAAAAGGAGATAAAAACTAAATATTGCCAAAAAAGTGGATCCCAGCCTTGGCAATATCTACGGCTCTTTCTGTGTATAAAATGACCATGTTGCAGTTATTGTCTATCTTGAAGAGGGCACCAGCAATGGAAGGGCAGCTAAATAGGTGTTTGGGATCCAATTGCGTGCCTGGGCAGTGCCTGCATTCCACACATGTCATGGAACCATCGGGCTACATCTTCATGTCCTTAAAGTTCTTTTTATTTCTCGGCCTTTAATTCTGGCAGCGAAAATTTTTTCATTGGGTTTGAGCAGAGCTTCCGTTTTACGACTGCGTTTGCATCAAAAACCGTAGTAGATAGAGTTACAGGCTTGAGTGTTCTGGCTTCTTTAGCAAGGAAATCGGCCACCTCATTCCCTTCGATATCTACATGGGCAGGAATCCACTGAAAGGTACATGATTTGCCGATAGCTCCAATGGAGAACAGAAGAGAGTTGATTTCTTGGGTGAGCCTAATTTTTCCTTCCTTCATAGCTTCGAGAGCAGATCTGCAATCCGAGAACACAATGAGAGAACACAACATCCGAGAACACACAGCCGTCGGAGTTAGCAATGTTTGTCTATGCAAGGTAAATTTCTAAGGCTGTCCTAATTTCTATTAGTTCACATGTGAAGTTGGATGCAATTTGCCCTACTGAGACCCTGTGCTTTGAAGTTGTATTATCTGGGTACTTAAGAAAGACACCAGAACCACCCCTATTGCACTCTGAATCTGAAGAGCCGTCGGTGTAGGCAGTTACTAGGCGAGCCATCATGAGGCTATTGCTTTAAAGTTGTTGCACGATTGAAACACAAAAATTGGATTTCATAACTTCTCATTTTGTGCTACATTGATATTTAAGAGAGATGAGAACTTAGATAAGAACTATATATATATTTTTTAAGAATGGGTTATTATTTCGCTAGACCATGCACCTTGAATTCTATGATAAATACACGCTGTTGTATATTTGTACCCCCCCAACAGTGCTTGTATTGACATTTTCAATTCGTTATTATTATTATTATTTTCGTGAAAGTGTTTAGTAAAAGAGTGAAGAACATAGTATAAAATAAGGAAACAGATAATATTTTTAACCAAATATTTATAAATCTCTTTTTTCTAATCTTGATGACTTTATGAGACTGAATTTCAGAAAAATAAATATCCCTTTGAAATATACCAGAATGTCCTCGATGGTTAATAAACAGAATTAAATTGATTTTATCATCCCATTGAAAATGTTTAGTGGGAAAAGAAAAATATAAATGATAACTATCAAAGAAATTACATAGTAATATTTGTAATAAGAAATTATAATTATTTTTTATAAAATAATTTTCTTCCTAAATATTTGTATAAAGTACAAAATAGGTGTTTTCAATGAAATATTTATTTCTTTTTCTGAAACACGTTTATAAAATAAAAATCGATCGAAACTTATCTCAAATTAAAACACTCTTCATCTGATTACCTGTTGAGGCAATTAAAAAATCATTAAATTTATTAATAGGCATTTGATAAGTTGTAATGGGATTTTATCACCGATGGTGTTTTAAATCTGTAATATACATTTTCAAGAAGATGTTAAATTTTAAAACTATCTCATACGACAAAAAGTTTATACTAATATGAAGATTTCAAATACCAATTTTAAAAACTAGCTGTATATGCGTTAAAAATATATATCAAGTATATTAGATATACTCAAAGTTAAACTCAAAATTAAATTAAAATTTCAGAAAATAATATTACTAAATGCGTCTCATAAATAAAATTATTTATCATAAATTATGTTTTTAAATGCTTTCGGAATGAATAATTAACCCGTTAGTAGCGAATCGACCAACTAGCGACTGCTAACGGGTTAAGTAGAAATTGGTACTAAACCCTAAATAAAAATATGTACGTACAAACACTTACACAATATATATATATATCTATATATATAAAAGAACACTTCCTGAGTGAGTTAGTGAGTGAGGGGGTGATCTATCAACGCCCAGACCAAACCCCTGGACCTAGAATCATGAAATTTTGTGACAATGTTCTTTCTATGACGTAGGCATCCACTAAGAAGCGATTTTACAAAATTCGCCCCCCAAGGGGGGGAGGGGGGGGCAAAACGTGATTTCACAAAATCCTTCATATCTCAAACAAAAAAACAGATATCCGTAAAATTTTTGCTTTAAAATATAGCTAATACAAATGTCAAAAAACCAATTTCTGGAATTTTCAAAATTCAGTCCCCAAGGGGGGCGGGGGGGCAAAACGTGATTTCACATGCGTAAAAACGTGATTTCGCATAATCCTATATATCTCAAACAAAAAAATAGATATGCGTGAAGTTTTTGCTCTAAAATATAGCTGATGCAAATATCTAAAAACCAATTTCTGGAATTTTAGAAATTCAGCCCCCAGGTGGGGCAGCAGGGGGGGGAGATGGGGGGGCAAAAAATAAAAAGAGAGTTAGATCGTTCAAAATTGGTATATAGAGGTTTTCGATACCTACAAATCGATTTCGGATATGACGTAGGCATCCACTAAGAAGCGATTTTACAAAATTCGCCCCCAAGGGGGGGAGGGGGGGGCAAAACGTGATTTCACAAAATCCTTCATATCTCAAACAAAAAAACAGATATCCGTAAAATTTTTGCTTTAAAATATAGCTAATACAAATGTCAAAAATTCAATTTCTGGAATTTTCAAAATTCGGTCCCCAAGGGGGGCGGGGGGGATAAACGTGATTTCACATGCGTAAAAATGTGATTTCGCATAATCCTATATATCTCAAACAAAAAAATAGATATGCGTGAAGTTTTTGCTCTAAAATATAGCTGATGCAAATATCTAAAAACCAATTTCTGGAATTTTAGAAATTCAGCCCCCAGGTGGGGCAGCAGGGGGGGGGGAGAGGGGGGGCAAAAAATAAAAAGAGAGTTAGATCGTTCAAAATTGGTATATAAATTGGTATATTTCGATACCTACAAATCGATTTCGGATATTTTCGAATTTGTAAAATTATTAGGAGGGGCGGGAAGGGGGGCGGCAAGGGGGGGCTATGGGGCAAAAACAAATAGAAATACAGTTAGGCCGTTCAAAATTGGTACAGTTAGGTTTTAGATGCCTGCAAGTCGAATGGGGATATTTTCGAAAGTGTAAAGTTATTAGGAGGGCCGGGAAATGGGGAGGGGAGAGGGGGGGCAAAAAAATAAAAATAGAGTTAGATCGTTCAAAATTGGTATATAGATGTTTTCGATACTTACAAATCGATTGCGGATACTTTCGAATTTTTAAATTATTAGGTGGGGCGGGAAGGGGGGCTATGGTCAAAAACAAATAGAAATACAGTTAGGCCGTTCAAAATCGGTACAGATAGATTTTAGAGGCCTGCAAGTCGAATGGGGATTTTTTCGAAAGTGTAAAGTTATTAGGAGGGCCGGGAAGGGGGGGCAGAGGGGCAAAAAAAAAGAAAATAGAGTTAGATCATTCAAAATTGGTACATAGAGGTTTCCCATACCTAAAAATCGATTGCGGATATTTTCGAATTTTTAAAATTATTGGGAGGGGGGGGGGGTAGAGCGGTAAAAAAATAAAAATAGAGATATATCGTTCAAAACTGGTGCATAGAGGTTTTTGATACTTACAAATCGATTGCGGATATTTTCAAATTTGTAAAATTATTAGGATAGACAGGAGGGGGGGGGGCGAAGTGGGAAGATAATAGAAATAAGAGTTAGAGCATTTTGGGAATTTTTTCCGAAGGCAGTGAGAACCCGGTGCGACATTTTTCCTACTCAAATTTTGTTTCTCTTTTTTTTCATGTGATAAAAATTAATGCAATTTTGAGAATTCATTATAGTGATTCATTTAAAAATAGGGACCAGCGAAGCCGGCGTTGCCTGCTAGTATATATATATATATATATATATAATGCAATGCGACAAAGAGGATTTTTTTCTTTAACTTAGACTGAGATATTTTAACATATTGATTGTTAGAAATAGAGTTTTCACATTTCTAATTTATTCTGTAGCCTTGTTATTATACATTTTTCAAAGAGTAATTTCCTACTAAGTTATTTCTAATTACGTATTGGATATAATTATTCTTCAAAATTTGTAGTGAAATGAGGCAAAATTATCAATGCCATGGAATAAATTCGAAATTATTGCAGCTTTAGTTGGAAATCATGCTAAAAATATTCCATATGTATATAAAAGCTGTAAAACTTTTATTTCAATAATTTTAATTAAAAGTTTAATTATTCATTGTGGGAAACGTCGATACACGTAAAAACTAACTGTAATCATTAAACAAATATATATATATATGCAAGTTATATTACCCAAACCCAAAAACCCTAGTATACAGACGCACTAGTGATTTCACTGCTGCCAAACTTTTATACAGTGCATTGTGACTACCACCCACTTCTCCAAAAAGGAAAAATTGTAATGATTTATCTGACATTGTCTTCTTTTCATAAATTTATTACAATCTTTAAATAATTATTACAATCAAGCTAAAAAAAAAAAAAAAAAAAGTTACATGCTTTAGTCACTTATTTATCAAAATTTTATTTTTCCGACTGAGTGAAAATAATGCCTGGACCGGGAGTCGAACTCCGGATCTTTGACTCTTGATCTCTTTCCGCATTATTTTCACTCAGTCGGAAAATAAAATTTCAATAAATTTGATTTTCTTCCACAGTTGATTGTGTCATTTTAATAAAAATTGTATCACTTATTTATCATTGGTATTTTCACCTATTTATCGTTATTATTTATCATTGTCACAATTCCCTTTCTTTAATGATTGGATGGGAAACTCAAAATTATTTTATCTATAATTATTATATATTGTACAATGAACATAATAAAGTTACTAAATTAATGTAAACCGAAGAATTCATTAAAACTAAGATATTTTTATATTAATATATATATATATATATATATATATATATATATATATATATATATATATATATGTCTAACATAAACAACTAGTGTATATACGCATACATAATCTGTTATTTTTTTATGTTTTATAATTATGTTAAATTAAAATATCTCAATGTATTTATAAATGTTTTATTATACTAAACCATTTTTACATTGGTTGCTACAAATTTTTGAGTGCAGTTACACTTATATATATTTCTTTTCAATAAGTTGTTTATCAATACTATCCAAAATTAAGATGAGCCATAATTTCAGTCTTCTATACTTGAAAACATTATGAATTTAACCATACTTAATGTATTTGACTGCTCAGCAAAATTTCGTTTTAGAATACGTGTTTACTTTCAGATGCATGAAAACATATCTTTGATATAGATTACAGAATGATACTTTTAAAAAATATGTATTTGTACTGCAGAGATGTTTATATATAGTATAAACAGTTTATGAAAAATAAATGCAAAAGTTAAAAAAAAAACTGAACATTACAGATGAAAGTATTATTATATTTCTACAAAATTTAGTCTTTAAGAATATATTAAACGTTTGTAATACATTTAATTTCAAATTCTTAATATTTTTTTATATCCCTACTTTGTTACAATCTTC
This sequence comes from Salticus scenicus, assembly GCA_963930645.1. NCBI lineage: Eukaryota > Metazoa > Arthropoda > Arachnida > Araneae > Salticidae > Salticus > Salticus scenicus. The sequence continues at coordinate 25,974,491 of OZ005653.1, forward strand.
AATTAATTAATTGAAAAATAAATAAATAAATAAAAAAGTCAGAGGCATTGAGAGTCGACGGATTTTTTTTTTTTTTTTTTTTTTTTTTTTTTGCATAATAATTAGATTTTATGAGTATCTATTTTTATTTTTATTTATTAATTAATTTATACATTTTATAGCAAATTTTCTAAGCCAAATATTAATTAGAATCCGTCAATGGACCACAAGTCCGTGTTCCCCTTAAGAATAATCCTTTTAAATATTGTGATTAAAAAACATATTTGAAATTTCAAATGAAATATCAACAATATTTAGTTCTGCATTTTTAAATGTTTTCCAGTTAAATGAATTTTACATATAAAGTTCGACGTTTAGAAAAACGCAATAAAATGCAAATATTTAAATACGTAATTTAACCCTTTATATACCACACCATGGAACAGATAAAAAATGTATTTGAAACTTTTTTTTTTCTTTAGTTATGTAAAAGCATTTTTTAAATATATAAGCAATAAAAATTATGCGTATCATATAAACACAGTATTGAACGAGGATTTTGTGTGGTGGTTCTTTAGTGTACCACTGGTTTATACGTCGAGAAAGGTATTTGACTCTTAAAAATGTGTAAAAAAGTATTTACGCTTTATATGTTTTTACAAACACTTATAGGAGATTCTACAGGTAATGTAGGAATTAATTACACAGATCGACATGTAAAATTTTGATTTAATGTTTTTGGCTTATCTTTATGTTTTTTGGTGTGCTGAAACCGAAAGAGAAGCCGGTTTTTCCCTATCACGTATAGATTTTTGTCAATACAGGGTGCCTTCCTATAAAATTTCTTCCATTAATCTTCCACCAGTATAACTATATGGTAAGTTTTATAGTACGTTTCCATGTTTAATTTATCATAGATACCTATTGTTGTAACTGTTCAGCACAAGTGCGACTTTAAACTATATCAACCAACCAACCAACCAACCTATTTTTATTATGGTGTATGTAATAAATTGTGTCGGTAAACACCCTGTATTGACAAAAATCTATACGTGATAGAGAAAAATGGGCTGCATTTTTGGTTTCAGCATATCGAAAAACACAAAAAAAAAAAAAAAAAAAAAATGCTGAAATCATCAAATCAAATTTTGTCAACTTCATTTTTGTAGGCCTGTGTTATAGCACAGATGAACGTCATGAAAAATCAGTGCGAGCACGCTATAAAATCATGTCTGAAACATAAAACGGCTACATGTAGAAGCCGTTTTATGTTTCACAGAAGCATTTTTTAAATATGTATGCAATACAAACTATGCACATAATCTAAACATAGTAATGAATAAGGATTTTGTGTGGTAATATTTTAGTGTACTACTGTTATATAAAGGGTTTCCCTTTAAGAGTGTTTTAATTTAAAAAAGAAAAACATAACACATAAATTATTCAGTGAGACACAATTTTTTTGAAAGCTTACATTATACCATTAAGTATGAAAATAATATCGTTCATGTGAGCACCACGACTTCTCTGTCCATATACCGCATTCTGTCAACCCAATTTTCCATCACTCTTTCACATAAATTTGGCGTTATTTCATGAATAACACGTTCAATGTTGGTTTTTAATTGCTCAATTGTTATTGGATTATCAGCATAAACTTGTGATTTAACATATCCCCCAAAGAAAAGAATCACAATCGATCGAATCGATTAACAGATTAATGTTGTCCATAAATTCTCAAATTTCTCTCAGTATTCACATATGAACACTAATTTTGATAAAACCATTTAATAATTTCGAAACGTTGTTCTAGCGTGTATCTTTGCATGATTAAATTGCATAGCATACTAAACACAAATGACACAATAAATGTAAAAGAAATAATTCGCAGTATTGTAATTCTAAATAATTAAAATTGTATCATCCCTATTGGAAAACCCTTTAGGTCAAAAAAGATATTTGTATCTTTAAAATGTGGAAAAACGTATTTAAGTTTTATATTAATTATATATTTTTTCTAAGATTTATGGAAGATTCTACAGGTAATATAAAAATTAATTATAGCACAGATGACGATCAAGAAAAATGCTAAGCAAAATCAGCGAGAGCACGCCAAAAGATCCTTTCTAAAACATAAAACAACTACATGTAGCATCTAGTACCATGCAGTGAGATTACTGTAAAGTATACATGTTTTATTATTATAAGTACCATTGACATTTCTTCTACAATTCTCTGAAAAGTGGTCTTTTCATGTCCCAGTAGTCTCGAGGGCATATTTTTAAAAGCCCAAAAATGAAAAGCGGTCCAAACTATCAATATTAATTGGTTTTGTATGTAAACTGTTATTCTTTGGTTATTCGAATTCAAATGTAATTTTAAAATATTTTTTAAAATGCAAAATATCATTCCCTCACTGTGTTCCCAGTCCCACATGTAAGTAAATAAAATGGTTCCTATGGTATTAAAGCATGTATGTTTAGATTATGTGATTTGAAAATTAATTTAACATACTTTAATAAATATGTATCCATTATACTATATTTATATATTATGCAATGAAAGAAATTAGAACACTTTTTATTGTTGTCCCTGGTAAAAGATATCATTCCCTCATCAAACTATATTTGCACCCCTACTTACTGCATTAATGGCAGCACCTACTTTATATAATTCAAATTTAATTTGTATACCAGCAAAGTAAAGAAGCCATTCTGTGTTCTGTTGGAAAAATTTTACAATGGCTCTCAAACGTCAGATTGAAATACAGTATTTTTATTATATGTCAATCCCTCATTCATTATAAAGTTAATTAAAAGAAATGAAATTTACTTTTTTATGATTTTATATTAATAAAAATATGTTTTATTAAATATTTGGTGTTTGAAAATATAACTAAACCTAATCATATTTTTATAAAGTAGTTTCTAGAAGAAATTTGTCATTCCCTCACAATCATTCCCTCATTTTTCTAATTAATAAAAATAATTACTATTTCAAAAATTATCAGATTCAGTTTGCTTTATATTATCTTATACTATAAAGTGAGCAATATTTGTATATATATTTCACTGTTATCGAAAATGGTAGCGCGGACAGTCAAGAGATTTAACACAAACGTGCCCCCCGAAAGGTCATTGCGCACATCGAAGTCAGATTTTCGAATTTTTGATTACTGTTTTCTTAATTAATTAAAAAGTGAAAATAATAACCTTCTAATTTCTAATAAATAAGCCATTTAAATTTTATCCATAATTAAATTGTTGCCATTTTTTTTTCGACAAAATAATAACAGTAAAAAGAAAAAAAAAAAAAAAAACGTACATTTATTTAAAATCAGGAAAATAAATCAGAAAGATTAGAAAACAAATTAGAAATATCAGTCGTATCGTTACAAATAAGATATCAAATGAAAGGGAAAATTTTTGTGAATCCGATGCATTAAACAGCTTATCAATCGGACAATTAGATTTTTTAAAATTAACTAAAGTATGAATTTTAGGTGGCAACAGCAGAAGATTGTATGGAAACCGTTAGGAGAATAAAAATAAAAAATCTGCTTCACATTAAGTCACATGTTTTTGAAGTGGGATTAAAAATTGCAGTTTTCAAATTCTTTTAAATTTTCTCTCACGAACACAAAAACATAATATACAGCCTGTACCCCACAAGACCAACTTGCATTTCAAATTTCATCAATTGTTTTTGTTAATAAACAAAAAAGTTACATCTTTTTTTTTTTTTTTTTTCAAATTACGTTTTATTCTAAATTCGAAAAGATTTATGTGATCATAGATATAATAATATATATAGATCTATCATCCCCATATTATCGTGCAAAGATTTTTGATGCCGAAAAAAAAAGCTTTGCAATCAGCCATTAAGTGGTATTGAAAAAAAAAAAAAAGGAAAAGAAGAAAAATGAATTTGGAACTATATCTGGAGTTTTTTATTCACCTTTAGTAAATAAATTATTCATGAATTTTATTTGCTAAAACATTCGTGTGTACTCCCGTGTGTATTCACTCGCTGAAAGACTGCCATATTTTGGTAAAATCGCCGTATTTTCCAGAGTGAAAAGGAATCCCTTTTTTCTCCCCATTGATCATGCTATATATTATTACTATATCTATGTATGTAATACGATACATTAAGAATTTGGGTTTTAAAAGTTTTTTTAAATAGATTATTTAAACTCTATGAACGATATTTTTATTTTATCAGTTTCATTAATAGATCCTGCTGGGCAATTTTTTAAATTTTGGTGTTGAAGTAAACCAAATGTTTTTCGACAAGAAGTTTAATATAGCAACAGTCATTTTAAATTAAGTAGCGCATCAAATATATAAAAACATAAATGATGTATTTTTACACAAAATTTACAGAAAAAATGCAGTTTTAAACATAGGAAATTTATTTCAACAAGCACTATTTTAAACCTAAAAACTATTAAAAATATAAGCAGAATATGAAGGATTCTTATGTATAAACAAAAGAGAGTCTGATAAAATTATTAGCAAAACAGTCTCCCCTTTTCATACTAAACATAAGCCACCAATGGGGCGACATAATAAAGTTGTGTAGCACGATAATGTTTACCTATTTATTTATTTTTTATATAATAATCACTATGCTAATTTATCATACAAACAAATGAGCCTTTATGTGTTACTGCACTTGCACGCTGTCGAACAGAAATATTTGAATAATTCAAATTAATATTTAAATAAATAAATAAAAATTAATATATGTTTAATGGGAAATAAATATAAAAATAAAAAGATCAGGTGTCTAAAATACGGCAGAAATAGCGCTCATAGCATATTGTTACAAGGGATTAAGTCTTATTGTTACAATGGATTAAAAGTCTAAAGTGGTGACAAAAATTCAAAAGTTGCCAAAGAGAACTATATTAAGGCTGTACTATCATTTTTACAAACCATGAATTATATATAAACACAAAAAATTAATTGTCTCATGCGACAGACGTAGCCGGTCATAGCATATTGTAATATTTGGCGTGAAATTGCTGTCATTTTATGGTTGATTGGATAAACAAAATAAACATAGGAAATAACGTAAAAGCAAATATTATGTGCACCACGTATAGTGTTCACATGTAACTGGGATTCAAATATAAAAGGGAAACTCCAATTTTTTCGATACTATCTATTTCGAAACTGTTATATAATAAGCACCTAAATGGAAGCTCATTGGTAAACCATTGTCGCAGGTAATAGGGACAAGCGCCCGAGTTGCAGTGGATGACCAAATCGCTGCCGAAGGCAGTAGGGACCTGAAGCGAGGTTTTGGACAATTTCAGTAATTTACTTTATTTTATTTTTATAAAGCTATATAGAAAAGAGTTTTCTTTAAATTTAGTGACCAGCGAAGCGGGCAAAGCCTGCTAGTATTTTATTAACTGTAACATATGTGTACATGCACAAAAATTAAAAAAAAAAAATTTGGAGCAATTTTATTTCGGCTAACCTTTTTTTTTAATAAAAGCCCACTTTTCGGAGAATGACCCTTATAAGCGTTTTAATCTAATGGTACTTTAAAGTACCGTCAATATATAAAGGGTTAAGAAACTTTCGCATTATTGTTTCAAGATTAACAGACATTATTTTGAAACATCAGACTTCTTTTTTTTCCTAATTTTAAGAAATAACTGTACATTACGATAACGTATAAAGCATTTAAAATAAATTGAATTATCGTTAATTTTCAATCATTACTCTATTGAGGATGATAATAAATTTTTATAGCGTTTTTTGTAATAAATGCATTAACATGTAAACAATAGTTATAATAAGTTACATAAATTCTTTCAATCTTTCGAAATACAAGCATTTTAGTGTAATATAAATCAAAATTTATAACATAGTAAAGCAAATAATTTTGTTAAGGTTTCATTTTAATATTTTATAATGCTTCACTTTTATTCGTCAGAGGTAGTAAAACCATTATTATAGCACTTTATGTATATTTACTTAAAATAATATATAAATAATAATAATTTTTAAGTGTGGATTATTATAAATTTACTGTTCTTAACTAATTTTACTTTCAACTCATTTCTTACATTTATGTAGTTAAAGCAGTTAAAATTATAAATCTATTCAAGTGTACATTATATTGACAGATTTATTAAATGAAATTAATTTAATTGTTTGAATAGCAAAATGTTTATTGTGATATTTGGCGTATAATTACTTCAGACTGAGTAAAAAAAATATTTTTTAAATTGTGTAGAATATCATGAGATTATTGTTTTTAGCCAATTTCTGTTCAATCCATTACTATATTTATCTGCATAAATTATATAAAATCATAATAAAGGATTATTTACCAATATTTTTTGTACATTTATATGTAAATAATAAAGAGTAAAAGGTGTTAAACTAAACAATTAATAGATTAAACACTTAAATGACACTACACAACATGTTTAAGAGCATAAATCTATTTAAGTGTACATTATATTGTCAAACTTATCGAGTGAAGTTAAGTTAATCGCTTAGAGAAACTACCACGCAGTAATAAAACTTCAAAATACTTTCCTAAATTTGGCTTTTATGTAGGCCGCAATTTCTGTCAACAATGAAACTCTTAAAAGTTTAGAAATGCTTTATTGTCGATTTTCAAGTTTACAATTTCATGAATAAAACAAAATTTTAATTAAGGAACACATCTTATGAGGCAATCAAGGCTTTCTAAGCATTTAAGTCAAACAACTTTAGTTGTTTATACCATAAAAATAATGTCCAAGGAGATATCAGTAATAGTTGAGTTCTTAGTTAATATAATTTTAACTATTTTAGACAGCTAAGTGATTAAATAGAACAATAAGTTTAAATTTTAGATTTAATGGTAATTTATACGTCAAAGTTGTTCTAGAGCTGGTATCAGAAAATTTTGCATGTTTTCTAAAATCTGCTGGTATATATATATAAACAGTTTTGTATACAAAAGTAACATTTATATAACTCTACATTTAAAAGAGAAAATGTATTCACTGTAAAAAGTAACGGTAGCTTTTACAGTAGAAAGTGCTAGCAACATGAATGCCAGCACATTCAGCTGTTAGCAGAATGTACAGCAGAAACAACTGTAAAAGACCCTCTCTTTACAGATGTATCTGCTGTAAATTGCCTTATTTAACAGCAGAATGGGTTGACAAAATGGGTTCCAGTACATTCTGCTGTAAAAACTACCGTTATTTTTACAGTGTGTGAGTGTATGTGTACGTTCGCGATTTATAAGCAAAACTCTGATCGAAGAACTATAGACTTTTTTCATGGAGGTCCCTTTTGACTTCCTCTGATGCAACTCGAAGACCGATTTTGAAAATTTCTGTTAATTTTTAATTAATTTAAAATACACTGATTGAAAAAAAAACATCCCAACACCAAGAAAAAATTATTGTACAGTAATGAAATTTCAGCAATACATTTGTCTAGGTAACATATTTAATTCATTAAAGTTTCAAGATCACAGGTAGAGCCATTGGCGAGAAGAGCCATTTCAAATGTGAAATGTTGGTACATTAGTAACCGGTGTAACCGCCAGAATTTTGAATGCAAGCATGCAAACGTGCATGCATTGTGTTGTGCAGGTGTCGGATATCAGTTTGTGGGATGGAGTTCCATGCCTGTTGCACTTGGGCGGTCAATGCAGGGACGGTTAATGCTGGTTGTGGATGACGCTGGAGTTGTCGTCCAATGATGTCCCAAACGTGCTTGATTGGAGAAAGATCTGGTGATCTAGCAGGCCAAGGCAACATGTCGACACTCTGTAGAGTATGTTGGGTTACAACAGTGGTATGAGGGTGAGCGTTATCCTGTTGGAAAACACCCCCTTGAATGCTGTTCATGAATGGCAGCACAACAGGTTGTATCACTAGACTGACGTACAAATTTGCAGTCAGGGTGCGTGGGATAACCACGAGAGTGCTCCTGCTGTCATACGAAATTGCTCCACAAACCATAACTCCAGGAGTAGGCCCTGCGTGTCTAGGCCGCAGACAGGTCGCTAGCAGGCGTTCACCTGGCCTCCTTCTAACCAACACACGGCTATCACTTCGACCAAGGCAGAACCGGCTTTCATCAGAAAACACAACAGATCTCCACTCCGTCCTCCAATGAGCTCTAGCTTGACATCACTCACGTCGCAAACGGCAGTGGTTTGAAGTCAGTGGAATGCACGCTACAGGGCGTCTGGCTCGTAGCTGTCCTTGAAGTAACCGATTTATCACAGTTCGTTGTGTCACTGTGGTGCCAACTGCAGCTCGAATTTCAGCTGCAGACGCAGTACGATTAGCCACAGCCATACGCCGAACACGGCGGTCTTCCCTCTCAGTAGTGCCACGTGGCCACCCGGAACCCGGTCTTCTTGAAGCAGTACCTTCCCTTGACCACTGATGCCAACACTCATGCACAGTGGATACATTCCTGCCAAGTCTTTCTGCAATATCGCGGAAAGAAAACCCACCTTCTCGTAGCCCTACTACACGACCTCGTTCAAACTCAGTGAGCTGTTGATAATGGCTTCTTCGTCTTCTTAGAGGCATCCTTGACTAACATTAACCCACTACGTCAAATCTCAACTGTAAATAACGATCACGAACCTTACAGCGCTTATTTAATGCAAACCTCATTTGCATGTTCATAGTGTCGCTACAAGCGCCACACTTATGCGCGTAGCTCGAAATTTGAATCGACGTCATCTTTCAGATGTATAAACACGCCTACCAAATTTCGTTTATCTAGCACAGCTCCTTCCTGGTGTTGGGATTTTTTTTTCCATCAGTGTATATAAATTTCTGAAATAAGCAACTCATGAGATAGGAACGTATAGACCGAAAACGATAGTTTGTCATAGAGTGTGAAGATGATAATCTATCCAAAAAATGTCTGTCCAAAAAACGTAGTTCTTAAATACAGTCATCTGCAAAAGTTTAAGAGCAGTAGCCGGTTTTCAATATTATAACAAATTGCATTATTTACGCAGATTATTGCGTCATCCCATGTGCTGATTTCATCAGACGCATCATTCTACTGCTATAAATGAAATGTACCCGGCATGTTTATTGCCAGTCGTTTATTGTATTTTGTTGTAGACAGTGCTGCTGTGTAATTATTGTAATGGGAAAAAAAACCTTCACTTACTGTTACAAAAAGGTAAAAAATACTGATCCTGGATAAAATTGGATTTTCTGAACATGAAATAAGTTTGAGGGTAAATGTGAGCAAGAGAACTGTGCATCAAGCTACATTTAAAATTTCGGGAAAATTTGTGGATCTTAAGAGTCATTTCTTTTTTATACTTGGAGTAAATCGAGGTTTCCTTGCAGGTTTATGGAATGATAAACCAAAATCTTTTACCAAACGTTTTGAGATAGCACTCAAACTGACGTTGGTGCCTTTTGCAGCCAGAGAATGTGTAATCGTATTGCAGGAGATTCTTGGATCTCGTACGATCATCCTCCTTATCACATGATCATCACGTGCACTCGTTTTTCTAGGGCGATTGCTTCTCTTAAGGTCCAAAAATTTTCCGGAAATTTTAAATTATGAATAATTTTATTTATTTTGTTTTAGACTTGTTTGTCATTTAAAGAATTAATTTCAGCGCTATAAACCAGTGAATCTTTCCGGAAAGTTCCAGAATTCTGTTCTCATTGAAATTAGAGCTTTCAAACTTTGGCAACCACAAACTACAAATTTCGCCAAATTCGGTCACCAAGTCGCCAACCTGACGCAAAATCGCTAAAATCGATGCCAAGACCAAATTCGGCATTGGCTACAAACTTGGCGACTTGGCGAGATTAGCGATCAAATTTGGAGGCAAATATTGTTTCAGGATGGCCAGGATTAGTAAATTCTTTCTCAATTTTAATTGAATTAATTGTTTCGGTAAAAGGTTTCGTTTTTCTCCTCTAAATTTAGGCAAAGAGAACAAAAGTAGGCCATCTAAACTCGAATGATTTTCATGAAACTATAAGTTATGCATTTGCCAGTGAGAGATTCTGTAATAAGCCATTGCTGAAAAAACTAGTATATTTGTTTCGCAATGTATATAATTTTATTATCCTGACTTTTGCGGTAGAAGTAGCGGTTTTTCAGTTTTTTTTTTTTTTTTTTTTTTTTTTTTTAATGGTTGGAACCTTCCTGCTTATTTACGAATCAATTACCTGACACCAAAATGTCAATGTTTTCATAACAATATGTGCATTCCAACGGGTGTATAAGGAAGTCATGTGGTGTCCACATTAAATTTTTTTACTTATAATTTTCAATATATTATCCTAGTATATCGACAGCTTTAATCATATGTAGATTTTTTTTCCAAAACATGAATATAAAAAGGTGAAATCTAAAGGAAAAAAAAACTGCATTTCTATCGAATTTGAGCACAGTTTAGTAGAATACGTTAGCTAGTAATTTTGCACGTATCTGTTTCAATGTATTATCCTAGTCTAAATAATAAATAATGTGTCTAGATTGTCTATTGACTACATTAAACAGATGTACAAGTTTTTTTGTCCTAAAAATTATACAAAAACTAGCATGTTCTAGCCACCACATGACTTTCTTCTATAATTTTTCTATAAAACTTCACTCACTATACATATATTATCAAAATTATTATTCATTAAAATTAACTTTCATGATGAATGTAGATGAATTTCGTTCTAGAGAATTAGTATTACACTAAATATCCAAAGAAACCAATTTTATTTCCTATTACGACATCTTAAAAATATAAGATTTTTTTTTTAATGAAAAATATCGATAATTTTATTTAAAATTTTCACAGATCGATGGTTCAACCATTCGTTTTAAAGGTATTGACGAGATCTGTTGAAATATACTCACAATAAAATTTTGCAGCCCCCTCGAGGGGAAGCAATGTTCCTATATATACAAAAAAAAACTTCTACTTGACTATCATTATTATAAAAAATATTTTTAATTTCATAAAGATTATGAAAAAATAATTATCTTTATATACACTTATACGATATTTTGTCCTATACCGTTATGTTAAAAATTTAGAAAAAGCGGGATGGTTACGCCGCCTGTCAAACGACTTTCACTAACAATTGATAGACACTAATTCATATGGATATGCAACTACCTATAAAATGTTATGAAATTACGTGGCGTAGTTCCTAAGATACAGTTGCCACAAAATTTTCTTACAGACACACACACACAAAAAAAACAGACTGACAGACATTTTCTAAAATAGTGAAATCGTTTTCTTGACCTCTCAAAACGTGTAAATCCATCGAAAACCCGAGGTAAAATTTTTTACGACGAATCCGATATTCTCTTCTATTAAATATAGAAGAAAGTAAAAATGAATAAAATGAATAAATAAAGAGTATATCTATCCAATTTAAACACTAAGAAATTTAATTGCTAATTAAAAACACTTAAATAAAATTTTTTAAAAATTATGCCAAATTGAACTAATCTTAATAGAACTGAAAATTGGAAAATTTCAGCCTCAAGTACTTTTTTTTTCAGATTTTTAATTAGCAATTACAAGTTAAATTTTAGAACCTCTTAATACTTAAAAAGATTCAGTTGCATTAAAAACATGTTCTTTGAAATATACTAAAATTGCAATTTATTAGCATGAAAGCATATTAATTATACATTTTTTTTCTTCTCATCTTTTTAAAAACAATTTTGCTTACTTTAAAAATTAATTCATTTCCCTGTAGCTTTAGTTTACAAATTCGTTGAAATCTTCTACATTGCATTAGTAGATAATAGAAACAACATGTATTTGGAAGTCTTCCAAAACGGTATAAAGTAGGGCACTGTTGTATTAAAATCCTTAAGAAAAATATTTTCACCACATTTTTAGTAATTTTATAAAGCGATTTTTTTTCTCAAATATTATAAATTATTGTTGTTTGTGGTGGCAGTGTTCTTATACTGAACGAAAAAATAAGCATCCATTTTTAGTGTCTATAAATTATATATACAATGACCAGAGATGATAATATGTTTGATATATTTATTTATTACATACAAACTAAAACCTTTTGTTTTGTATATATAAATATAAATGTGAATATAAATAATACAATATAATATAACATAAGTACACTATTGCAGACAGTATTTCTTTTTAACTATAACATCAAAATATGTAAACTAAACCTCGAGAGAAACGAAAAGGAAATGTAATGTAAGATATTTTATAGTTTCAAATATCAAAAATATTTTAGGACTTATAGATAATGCATGATTTTACTTATTTTATTACTTCATTTTTAAAAGATTTAACATTAGCATTCACTGGTTATTTTCTCTTTAACATTAATTAAATCTGATAATATTGGGAAGATTTTTTGTTACCTCTGCATAATGCATGATTATAGTTTATGTTACATCACTTTATTTTAATATTATTTTTCCCTCAATTATATCTAGAAACACTTCTAATTTTACTAAAACTATGTCCGTATTGTTGGAAAGTATTTTATGCCTTTTAAAATTACGGAAAAAATATATCTCAGCTTCTATTGTGTATAGTTACATAAAACTAAATATGAGAAAGTTCTATTATAAAATAGTATGTGAAATCACCTAAAGTGGATATTGGACAACAAGTGGCGAGGCTATGCAGCTATTTTCTCCGTTTATCGAAAGGCTATGTACCATTTTCTAAAAAGTAAAAAAATAAAAATAAAATAAAATAAAATAAAATAAATAAACTTTATCTCTGAAATAGCCATTATTAAAAATAATGCTGTCTTACTCTGGTGTATGTCGGTAGATGAAAGCGCTGCTATCACCAGTTTTTTATTACTTTCCATATGGATACATCTCAACATTTTTTTTAGATGAACTACATATGTAAAATGTTTATTCGTAGTAGCTCGGATTAAATAAATTTTTACGTTAATTGGAATGTGAGGTTATTAAACAGGATGATACAGAAGGTAGTTTTGTGATGGCCACAACATACTAGTTTTCTTAAAATGTCATTGAGATTGGAGAAAATATGAGATCAAAATATAAGCTCTTACTTCAATATTCCTTTTCATAACTTTATTATCACCAAGATAATAGAGAAGAGCCAAATACCAGCAACATATAGCTTTTATCTTATAACAATTAAATACAATACACATGAAAAATCATATTATTTACTTCATTAAAAAAAATAATAATAAATTTTAATTGCATGCATTATAATTTAATAGTTTCAGACCAAATATTATCTTTGCACATTTGTGCGTCAGTCAACAAACCTACAGACAAACACTTATTACAGTGCGCTGAAAATTCATGTCCTTTCATTTATGGTTTTCATATTACAAATATATTTATATAATTTTAAAATTTTAAATAAATAGGTAAATGAATAAATAAAAAAGCATGCAAAAATTATTATTTTTTTTTTTTTTATCTTTTACAAGTACGGGCATATTTTATGCACATTTGAACACTAATTTTCTAATGGAATACAAATTAAAGTTTCCATTCCTGGAGCTTTAAACATACATGCGCAGCATGTTATATCGCTTAGACTTTATGTTATATATTCCTTGTTAATTTTTTAAAATTTTTTGCAAATTATTACTTTTTATATAATGAAATAAGTTAACTTAGAAATGCTAAAATTATTTGGAATTAAGTTCTTTTATTCTTATCTTTTTTTTTTTTAATGATGTGCTTAAAAATAATTTGTGCAGACAAAATGGTAAAAGCTTTGTATTATTCGTTTACAAGTATTGCATTTTTGACTAAAATGTAAGTGAATTTTCTTACATCAAAGTTGAAAAAATAATTATATAATATATAATAACTGGCATATATTTGTCTAATATCATATACTACGTTATATAGACATACTACATACATATATTTAGTTTCAAGTAAAAAAGAAAAAAAATAATAAAGAAAAAATTTTTAATGGGTTAAAAAAAAATCTTATTAAAAGTCGTTTGATTCGAGTTTTATTGTAACTATTACTATTTTGATGGGTTAACTATTTAAAGAAAAAAAAAAAGTAATCAAACTCGTTTGAGTCTGGGTTTTCTTAGATTTTTTAAGTCGCTTAAATATATATATACACACACACACACATATATATAATAATAAATAAATCGACATCTTTGGTTTTATGAGTGGTCACAAAATCCTACACAAAATATTTATAGTAAAAAATACGTAAATTCATCAAATGATAAAACTTTGTAGTATATATATATTTTTAATTATTATTATTTATAAGTTAATCATCAATAAATACTTGAAATAGACGAATATAAAACCAATTATAAATTAAAGAACTGGTGTACAATAACTTTTTAAAAATAAAAACCTCTTCGCACACCATAAAGTAAAGGGAACACCGTCGATTATGAAAGAACGCGGACTTTCTTCTACAGGTGAAAAAACACGTGTCTTGGAAGCGAAGAAAGACAAGCAGGGAAAATCCCAAGAGAAAGGAGCCGCAAAACCAGCCAATATGACAGCTGCATACATCAATTAAACAGAAAGGATCACACACAATAAAATACACTGGTCAAAAAAATTAAAGGATCAGCCCGTTTTCTCTTTCTCTTCTTTTGCACATAATTTTTAAACAAATAAACATATGAACATAAAATTTGGATGGCCTGTTCATTATCATATTATTAACTGAATCTTATGTAATTTTAGCATAAGAATAATTTTTAAGCTAATAAATATTCATTTTTCTCGCAAAAGTAAGCTTTGGAAAAAATGAAAAATTTCAACAAATTTAGGAAAGAACACATAATGAAAAGTGGTGTTAAGAATGCATTAGAGATAGGTAAAGACGCACATATCTTGAAATGTTAAACTAAATCTCGATTTTTCTTTTTGTATTAACTTTTCTTTTACTTTTATAATGAACTTTTTAAAAATATATAATTACTAATTTGTAAACTATACTCAGCACTAGAATAATAATGATGTCGAAAAATAATTGTATAATGAACATCTTATCCAATTTTCATGTTTGTATGCATATTTTTTAAAAAGTTATTCACATGCGAAAAGAAGAAGAAAAAAGAAGAAACAGAAAATGAATGCAGGTAGAAAGATTTGGTTGTAATCTAACATAGGAACGCGTGTGCGTCTTTACCTATCTGTAAGGTATCCTTATGACCATTTTTCATTAAGTGTTCTTTCCTAAAATTATTGAAATTTTTCATTTTTTTTAAAGCTTACTTTTGAGAGAAAACTGAATATTTATTAGCTTAAAAATTATTCTTATGCTAAAATTACATAAGATTCGGTTAATAATATGATAATGAACAGGCCATCCAAATTTTATGTTCATATGTTTATTTGTTTAAAAATTATGTGCAAAAGAAGAGAAAGAGAAAACGGGCTGATCCCTAATTTTTTTGACCAGTGTAGAATAAAATATAATAGGAAAAAAGAGAAATAAACATAAAAAGTGAAAGTTACATTCAAGATTTCTTTAAGTTTGACTTATGTAAGACAGAAAGCAATTACTACAAGGGACATTATAGATAATATTTATGAAGCTCGGGAACAGGGGATTTAATTGAAGATAATCGAAATTTATTTACAGGTTTAAAAATAACATGAAAATGGAAGCGTTTTAAACTTTGGTTAATTTAAAATATAAGGGAGGATAAAAAAGGAAGACAACAAGGTTGTTGGGTTTAATTTTAGTAACGCTAAAAAGGGTAGAATTACAAGTTGGTCTACTGAAAGTTTTAAGGGCTTTATCTATAATAGAAGGACTAAAACATCTTTTGACAGCAACATGCTTTAAGCAGTAAAGTCCTCCTTTAAAAGAAGAAGGGTTAGAATAAATTTTAAAGGCACGATACACATAAGTGTCAAAGGTGGCAATATTTTGTTTAGCCGAGTGATTTGTTATTAAAATTTGTTCTGACCCGTATTTTGTTAAAGAAGAACTTAATTACTTAAAATCTGTTGCTGCCTCTCTATTATTGAATACGCCCTTAAAGAGTTCAGTAGACTAACTTGTATTTCTAAACTTTCTAGTGTTCTTCCTAAAATTAAACCTGATAACCCTGTTTCCTTGCCTTTTTATACTTTTTTATGTTTTAAATTAGTCAAAGTTTTAAAACGTTTCAATTTTCGTGTTATTTTTAAACCCGTTAATGAACTTCAATTTCCTTCAATTAATCCCCTGTTCCCCAGCTTCATAATTGGGGTATCTACACTGAATAAAAAATATATACCGCCTTCATCTAGAAAGAATAAATGGTCATTTTCTAAATCCTTAAACTAGAAATATAGATTTCTGAGCTATGCGCATAAGGCACGCCAATAAACTGAATAGATGAAATGGTCGAGAATTTCTAGTCTACACATTTCTAGATGGTGAAACAATATTCTGAATCTTTTGTATTACGAGAAATTCTCGCTTATATTTCTAGAATTGGGTTATAAAGCAAGATTATAGCTGTTGAAACCCGCGTCTTACATTCTCATTTATTTGGAGATATTTTCAAATAGGTTTGTCCTCAATAGTATAGGCAAACGCTCAAGAATTCTAATAGAGGTCTCTAGAATTCGCTTTCGAAGGGGACTAGAAAATTTTTTATAAGAAATTTATAAGGATGACATGGAACTATTTTTCTAGAGCTACAATTTAGATTTTAGATGTCAGTTATAGAATTTTACTCAGTCTATGGGCGTGCCTTATACTCATAGCTCAGAAATCTATATTTCTAGTTTAGGGATTTAGAAAAGCACCAAGTATTCGTTCTAACTGAAGCAGTATATATATATTTTTTTTTTTACCTCAGTGTATAATGTCCCTTGCAAGAAATGTTATTTTCCTTACGTAGGTTATATTAAGAGAAATCTTTAATGTCGCTTACGTGAGCATTCTCTGTATGAGCATAAGCAATAAATTTTTAAATCTTCCATTGTGAAACATAATTGGGAATCAGACAACAGTTTTAATTTTCAGCAAGCCAAAATACAAACGCGTTTCCGAGTTAGTTTTCTCAGAAAAATTTGCTATTTATTTTAATTGGGATAAATTTGTTACTGAAAAATCTGATTCCATTTTGCTGTGCACAGACTAGAAAAAAATTATTTAATTTTTGTGTGTCCTTCTGTTTGGTTGTCGCATGCAGTTGTCCTACTGTTTGGTTGTATTGCATCTCGTCTTTCTTTTGCCACCAAGTTAACATTACGTGTCCTTGCCCCTGAAGAAGAAAAGCCACGTCCTTTCGAAACCGGCAGTGATTCCCTTTATTTTATGGTGTGTGAAAGAGTTTTTATGTTCGAATGTTATATATTAAAACGGAAGCTATGATATTTTTTCCAAGTTTTCAGAATTTTTTCCAGAAAACTCTTATAATTTCTAAATTTACATTATTATTATTATTATTAATATTAATATTTATAATATTAATATTATTATTATTCATGACAATTATGACATTATTATTTTCTATTAATTTAAATCGTATTTTCTTTTTTTATTGAAAATTATGCCAAAAAGTTTTATTAATATTAATAAATAGTTTAATGAAATACACTAACACATTAATAATTTCCAAATACAGAGTTTCAAACTAGAATTAAATATAAACTAAATATGTTTCAAACTGTAAGTTCTTTTCCTTTTCTTTCTTATCATTTTCCATGATATTTAGAAGAAATAAACATTGTAATGCAAAATTTAAAAATATTTTTAAAAATACAATTGAAGTAACTTTATGATGCATGTTCTTTGAGGAAACTGCTAAACATAGAGAAAAATCATTAATTCTTAACTATTTTAAATATTGAAATCAACGCAAGAAATATGTTATAAATAATAGATATACATACATATTGTTTAAGAATTTGAATTAACCTAAAATTTGTAAATGGCTTAAGAAGATAAATTACAAAAGTTGTTGACATCAGGAATTTCCTTGAAATTTAAATAGAGGTAATGTTTTCATACCAATAAGGAAAAATGTGTGAAATAATTAATTACCCTTGTGCAGGATTTTAAAAGATTTTACAAAAATCTATAAATTAACTGAATGACAAAACATGTTATAGCGATATTTTTCTTTAAATATATGTTTCAGGTATGCAAATATCGATAAAATATTTGAATTATGTTAATATCGTTAGTGTGCCGGATATTTTTATGGGAAAATTACTCTTATCCTCTTGCATTACAGAAATGAATAAAATGCATAATTATGACTGAAAAGGATAGCGTTTTATTAACATTTCGTTAGGTAAGTCTTTAATATTTTGTTAGCGTAATCGTATTTTAGTTTGTCTTTTACTGCATTTTAAGTTTATTGTTTCGCAGAATTTTCGAACAAACTGACACTTTTTTTTTTTTTGTTTGTTTCATTTGAGTTTTATTATTATTATAATTGTTATTATTAATTCTGGAAGGTGTATTTTTTAAAAGAACACATTGGAATGAATTTCGGAATGTTATTCAAAATTATTATTATTATTATTTTATTTATTTATTTATTTATTTATTTATTTATTTTTTTTTTTTTTTTTTATGGAATAAAAATTTTTAAGACTTATTGCTAGAAATATCTCATAAAGAATATATGTCTCTTAAAAACGTTACTTTCTCTTACCCGCATTTATTTATCTGAAGCTGGTTTTACTTTGCAAGGTAAATTTTACCAACAATCAGAAAAATCAAGCCAAGGGCTTCCCTCTCTCGCCAATTCTTGTAGACCTTTCTCTTCAAAGGTATGTATTATTATTATTATTATTATTGGGAGTACAGATTAATTCGGTCCGTTTTCAATAGATGGCTCTGGCTGATTTGTTTACTGAATAATGATAGATGTTTTTGGCATTGTTAGAAAGGTTTGACCTTTGTCAACCATATTCAGTCAACGAAGCTTCGAGTTTTATACAACAACATTGGTTTTTTGAGCATTCAATATGTCGAGTTTTGTGCTAAAGAAACAACATTTGCGGGAAGTTTTGATTTTCTTTTTTAATTGGAAGAAAAGTGCCGCTGAAGCGCATCGATCGCTTGTGGAAGTTTATGGTGAATCTGCGCCATCTGATAAATCATGTAGAGAGTGGTTTCGACGCTTCAAAAATGGTGATTTTAGTGTCGAAGACAATGAGCGCCCGGGCCAGCCGAAAAAGTTCGAAGACGCCGAATTGGAGGAATTGCTCGATCAAGATCCGCTAAAACCTGGCGAAACAATTACTGGCGAACGCTACCGACTGCAATTAATGCGTTTGAGCCGAGCATTGCGTGAAAAACGGCCAGAAACCATCGAAAGGCACGACAAGGTAATTTTGCTACATGACAGTGCTCGGCCCCATGTGGCAATTGTCGTTAAAAATTACTTGGAAACGTTGAAATGGGAGGTCCTACCCCACCCGCCGTATTCGCCAGACCTTGCTCCTTCTGATTATTGGTTGTTCCGACGGATGCATCACGATTTGGCTGGACACCGCTTCACTTCTTTCGAAGAAATTCAAGAATGGCTCGATTCATGGTTTGCGTCCAGAGAGGACTCATTTTTCAGAGATGGAATCCGAAAATTGCCAGAAAGGTGGACAAAAGTTGTGGCTACCGATGGACAATACTTTGAATAACATGTTTTTTCATTTTGATAATAAATAAAATGTTTTTTTAACGAAAAAAAACGGACCGAATTAATTTGTACTCCCAATATTATTATTATTTTCCACTTTGAACTTTCTCCGTACAGGATAGTTTCACTTTGATTAATATTTCTCTGCATATCATTGATGATATGATTTAAAACAAGGGTTTGCATGCTCGTCCATGGCATCCACTTGCCCCCTCCCCCCTCCCAATAAATAAATAAATAAATGAAAATACGATTTTGTTATTTGTGCTTTTAACATTCGATCTGATTCTGAAACCAGCACCTTTGAAATTAATTACCTAAAAGCTATCGCTTTTGAGAGAGGTTACAACCATTCCATAATTTATAAACCTCTTTTTAAATTACTGCTTCCCCTTCCTTCTCAGGAATGAAAGAGTTCCGCTTTTTCTGCTGCCAGTATTTTTATGCAGAAATTTTTATAATATATTTACAATTACTTTTGTGATCTTATAGCGTAGAATTTTTTGTTGGAAAATATTGGTGGCAAAAAAACGGCATTCTTTCATCCCTGACTTCTAGATTTATTATCTTTTCCCATATCAGTATTGCAGAGTTGTCAAGTTTTATAATCTGTTCCGGAGAACTCTTAACCCCGCTTTTTTTTTCATACCAGTACTTTTTAAGAATATTTTCTTCTTGTTTAATCTTTGTCAGTTATTGAAGAGTTCACTTATGTTCTACAAAAATTCTGGTTCGTAAAGAAGGTTGGTCTAAAAATGCTCCTGAATATATCATAAAAATTGGCAATTCTGGTATTGTTTTACCAATTTCCTTGTGGACTATAGTATATTGGTCAAACTCAAGTTTCATCTTATAGATCTCATGGGCTGTATTCTGAAACAAAAAATCAACAAATCGGTCATTGTTAAGCATTGCTTGGAGATTAATTATATTTTCACACTTTAATTAAGCTAAAATAATCTGTAGTTCTAAATATTTATATGAACTCGATTTTTATGAAGTTTTTCATATTTATAAAATTCATATAAATGTACTTTATTGCGATTTCGTGGTACCTCCTCTGCCTAATTTTTGACTTTTGGAAAAATGTAAAATTCACATTTTCTTCGGACATTCTGTTTACTCCTACTATTTCTATATAACTCTGTATCTAGATTTCCTATTGAATAATACATACATAATTCCACAATTTTATTAATTGTTAATTTGGCTTAGATTTGGTTTCCATGATTACATAGAGTTTATATGTCACAGATATTCGTCTTGTTGTTCTGTACTGTTCAAGGTACGCTAAACGCTACTGAAACTGTAGTAAGCAGTATGCAAAGTTTATATATATATTTCTTATATTGGCGTTTTCAGCGTTAAGGTAGATTTACTTTACTACGTAATTTCATCGTCAAGTCAGACTTTTTATATCTTATAAAAATTTCAAATTTAATGGAAGAGCGATTTGTCGTAATATATATATATAGTATATATACAAGGTAAAGTGCCCGATTTTCGTCCCCAGTCACCTTTAGGCCCTTGGAAGCTATAGTTTTCATTGAAATCCTATCAGATTTGGATGTTACATTCATTAACTAACTACAGACATCTGAACATAGCAAAATTGACAAAAAAAAAAGAAAAAAAAAATATTTTACCAGGTCAAAAATCTGGGTTTCAAAAGTTACCTATATTTGGTAAATGTAAAGGTATGGTGCCAATTTCGTCCCCCTCCAAAAATCCGTTGAAATGAGACTTTACTTATAAATCAAAATTTATTTCAGAAAAAAAAAATGGTACAAAAAACTGTAGTAATGAATTGATGAATAACTGAATGAAATATTAGGCATTTAAACATTAGTAACATATATAGGTTCCTGAATCTCCTCTTTTAGACGTCGATGATGTGATCACTGGCACTTTGCTGATGTCTTCAGGGTTGAGGGCAGCAACAGTTTTCTAAACATCGCCACTTGATGGCTGATCAGTTACCATGAAATTTTCATCCTACGGGGGTCGGGAAAGGGGGACAAAATAAAGAATTTCAAAGGGGAGGATATTGGGACCATGCTACTTCCCTACATGGTGAATCTCCAGTTCTCGTAAAATGAACTATACATCCGAAGACTCACTGAATGCTACAATTAGCGTGTTACCAATATGGAATATATGAAGCGTATGAAAAAGAATGACTTCCAGTGTACACTAAATAACATTCTAGAAAAGACATAGTAAGAACTCACCTCTTCTGAAAACAGGAAATCCAACCTATATAACAGATATATTTGTCTTGGCGAATGAAACTTTCACTACTGGCGTTTTATTTCTCTCGCTTCTTCTGTCTTGCGTGACAGGTGGCGTCAGTCAGGTATAAGCAGAGCAGTAAAAGTGGGCATAATTATGGAAGGGGACGAAATTAGGGCACGTTATCCTATGTATATGATGATTGGTTACATTTCTTAATACATGTCCTATTTCAAAGAAAGGTATTTTTTTTTTTTTTTTTTATTATTATTATTTACTTATTTATTTAACCAGAATTAATTTAAAGTTTATTTTATCAAAAACTATTTTTTTTTTTTTTTTTTAGTTGAAGGAACAATACAATAAAAAAAAATGTAACTACATCTTGAAATTTCATTCCTGAAATATTTAATTGTACTTTTCTCAAGGCTTTCAGAAAATCAAGTGTTCAAAAGATTTTTCCTTTTTCGTTGTTTCTTTTTCTTTTTCTTTTCTTTTTTTTTTTAATTCAAGGTATATATGAAGACAAATAACATTTGAAGTGTAGCCTCAAATTTAAGAATATATTTATGTTTAATGCAAGTTAAAACAAAGGTTCTTAAAGAGGTGCACGTTCCATTTTATTGCAGTAATAGTACGTTAGTTGCATAAATACAGTCTCTGCAAGCATCTATTCCTGATGTAGCAGCGATATATCATATAAGCTTAAAGTAGTTTACTAGTCCAACTGCTCTATAGATTGAAAGACTCGTGTTAACAATAGCATTAGAAAAAGAAGAAAAAAAAAAGTCCAAAATCGCCTTTTTTTTCCTCTTTTTATATCAGATATATATTGGAATTTTCTTTAAATGATAAAGAAAAAAGTATTCCCAAAACGATATCTAAAAAGGATATTCTAACTTACCATCAATCTACTTTTTTTATAACTTTAATAAGTATATTGAAAATTTTTCTATTTTTCATTTGATATATAGACGTTTTGTTAAATATAGTAGATTATTATTGAGAACTAATTCAGAAAATTGTTGGATATTTGTAATTAACTACATAAAAGATCTTTTAAATTAAAAGAAGAATGCCTTAAAAAAATATTATATTTCCGCCTGTCGAAAAATAAAATTAATTTAAAGCCTAATAATGAGAGCAGTGTTTAAAGAAATCGTCCTACATTAGAACATACATGTATAATATCTACACAAAAAAAAAAAAAAAAATCTTTTTTTTTTTTTTTTTTTTTTTTTTTTTTTAAGAAGAAGAATTGATGTTTAAGCATACATATTTTAATAAATATAAGAATCTAAAATTTTTGGGGAAGTTTCTTTCTTTATTAATTAGATACTTACCATAAACTGATAAATTTAGTTATGAGAAAATTGCTTTAATCCAAAACAATTATAAGCATTTTATCTGAATTTAAAAAAAAAATATTTTGCGTTAAAAATAATTTAATGAATGACAAAATGATAATTTTAGTTATGCTCAATCAACTGCGTTTTTTTGACACATTTTGTAAAACGTTTAACGTAATCTATATCTCACAAATAATTCATTCAAGGTATATGCTATGTTCTACTGTCAATGGCATAATAGAAATGTCCATAAAAGTATAGATTTTCTCTTTAAATGTAATTTTTTTTTCGATTCGCTGGGTGATTCTAATTAAGTAATTCTTATTCTGTAATATATTCTAGCTAAAACGGGCAAGCGGATTGCCAACAAATTTGGTATGTGGATGGTTTATTACACGCGCTGAGGGTATCAAAAAAATTTTAATTCGTAAAATTCTCACAAAATAGAGCATTACCAAGAAAATCGACAACTTTTGCAAATGACACAATACGTAAGTGATTAAAAGTAACTAATAAACTTTCAAATGTTTTGTGGTTTCTATAAAAGTTATTTTTAATTTTTCAGTTTTCATTTTTCCATACAAAGTGTTACTAATGAACATTTTTATTTTTATTCATGTATTTTTATTTATTTATTTCTTCAGAGTGGGAAGTTGATAAATTACTTGAGCTTAGTTCTCATATGTGTAAGTCTACAGGAATGGTAATTTAACATAACGAACCTGCGAAAACGTAATCAACTTTTCTGTAGAATGTTTTAACATCGGTAATGTTCCTTTTCTCATTATTTTTTATTAGGAATAAGAATTTTATTTTCTGAGTATAGTACAACTACTAAGCAGATAACGATACACTGTAAAAAAGTTCTGTAGTAGATTACAGCACAGTGTTCTGGTAAAAGTATTGCCTACTCACTGTACCGTACTGTTTTTACAATGTGCAGTAAAATAAATGCTACGATTTTTACTCGCGTGTGCTGTAGGTACACGTGTATTTTCACAGTAGGCTTTAAAAGTATTTCCTGCAACTATTACACATGCGTGTAGGGAGTAATCCACGACACTAAGCTATTTATTTATTTTGTTTTACACATATAATTTACTTTATTTATTTTTTCATGCGGAACAAACGGTCTTGGATAGCCCGGGATTCGAATTCACAATCTTCTGTTTTAGAGGTCAGCACTTTGTCAACCACGCCGTTGAGCTCACAATGACTTTTCTTTACAAAAACAGATAAGTCAACATCAGCGCTAATTGGTTGATAAATCATGTCATGCGCACCAAAAGACTTCTGAAAAAAAAAAAATTGATACCGATTTACAGCACAATGCAGAGCCGCCAAGTTTTTAAACTCTTAAGTCAGAATTGACACCAGTAATTTTAAATGGAATATGCTTTATATATTTTCGGTGATTAATACTGCCGAACACAGCTATAAAAATTTTCAGGTTTGAAGTCTCTCTCCAAAAACGGTAGACTTGGCACCTATGACAATGTGAAAAAACCAGTCTAAAATTAATTTTACAGAACTAGATGTAAAAATATACAGCAATCTGTGCTATATTTAAGTTAAAAATGTGCTTTATTTTTACAGATTATTATTATTTTTTTTTTTTTTTTTTTTTTTTTTTTTTTTTTACAGTGTATTAGATAATGATTAATGCAATTGTGAAAACCCAAGTATTACTTAAAAGAATATGAAATAATTTCATTTTTAATGTAACAATTTTTTAACGCATCTTTGGATTATATCAGCTGATTTAAACAATGTTTTCATTTATTTATTTTTATTTTCAAAGCTTCTAAAATGTCTTACATGGGAAAAAATAAATAAATTTCGTGATGGAAAAAAAAAAGCATTTATTTTTATTTTTTTATAACATATTATTTTCTTTTCTCTCAGTCCTGTTACTTGCATCACAAAAATTTCCCTCGTATATGTCAGACACTGTCACGCACAGCTTTTTAAAAGCACGGATTTCATGAACAATATTTATAGAGTAAAAATGTTAACTAAATTTACATTTTTCAAGCTTTTAAATGCAGTGATGAAAATACATTTTATATATTGATTTACAAATTTAAATAAATATTTAAAATCTCATCATAAATTACAATTCTATAATTTGTAAATTATTTTTAAGAGAAGCATGTTCAAATAATAAGTTTTTCGTTATAAAATCGTACTAAAACATATTACTATACAGTCTCTTTAAATTGAAAACGCAATTTAAAATTTTATACATTCAGTACGTGATACCTATGGTGCACAATTTACATATTAATCGTCTTTCAGCTAGTTCCATATTCGCAATTTGATTATCTGACTGTTAGAATAAATAAAATTATTACTGACACTTTGTTATCAGTGCTTCTCTCTCTCTTTTTTTTTTTTTAATACTTATAAATTTGTCAGGAATCTACAAAGCATAAACCTTTAAAATAATTGTCTAATTGCATTAAATTTCTGTGTTATATGTTAGCTATGTAATAAAAAAAAATCTTGTCAGTAAGTGAAAAATATTTAAAATTTTTGGGGGCAGAAGAGGGCGGAAGATTCAAAGATTAACAATTACTCTAGTTTCTAAATTTCCTTTGTTACAGAATCCATTATGTATCAGAAGGTAATTGAACAACATAACAGTCAATTTATGCTTTTTATTATTATTATTATTACTTAGCAGTTCTTATGGAGCTCTAACAACAGAGAGACAATAAAGATTTTATTAAACGTAATTTCGGTATATATTAAGTGTTAAAAAACACTGATGACCGGCATCCCATGAAATAGTTTTCATAAAAATTGAAATACTCAACTAAAAAAAGAAAAAAAAAAATCGTGTCATATCCATACTTGCCAACATCCTAATTATGAACCAGAAGATTTTTGGCACACGACACTTTTTCCCCATCAGTATATTTTTAGAGTAATTTTCTACAAATTGAGTTACGGTTAAATAAGAGGAAAAACACTCTAAAAATATCCTGGTGTGAAAAAGGAGGCGTGTACTAAAAATCTTTCGGTTCATGATTAGGATGTTGTCAAGTATGCATATCTCAAATTTTACTCTAAATATTGCAGTCCTAAAGTCATTTTTCTTTTCATGCAAAGTATTTCTGATTAAAATAAAATTTTAAACCTGATTATATTTAACCGGTGATACTCAGAAGAATAGTTATATATATGAATGGTTAATATATATATGTATATATATTAATCAATTATTCATTATGCAAGACTTTTAATTCTATTCATCTTCATCGAATGCTTTATAATTAATTGACATATACATTTTCCGATTTATATATACATACACTTATGATAAGTATAAACGAAGGACCATTAATAACAGATAAGAATTCCTTTATAAAAAAAAAAAAAAAACAAGATTTCTCTGAAAACTGGCATATGTTTGCAAGGCATTCTTTCAAATTTGCAATTTATATACTTTCTTTTGCATATTAAGAATGTAAGTCAAGTATATTTTATTTTTGATAGAAATTCAGAATGGGATTTTTTAGACCAAATATTTTTGTAAGTAGAACACTTTTTAAACTTTATTTTGATAAATCGTCTTGTAACCTTTACAAATAAAAATAATTTGTCTATTCGTGTTCAGTAATTTATTTATAAATATATACATATTTTAGAGAAATGTGATACATTATATTTATGCGTATATAACCTAGGATGAACACTAACATACGTAATAAAATATAGGATTAAGAAAAAAAGTCAGTCTTAATATGTTAATCTCTAATAATACTTGAAGAATATTTAAATTATAAATTTTGTTAATTTCTGCTCTTTTTGCATTTTCTGAATACTGATATCTAAATAAGTTGAAAAGTCTCATAAAGATAAATAAACATTTTTGTAATAATTGAAAGAGTTTATAAATTATAAATTTAATAAAGAACTTTCGGTTTAAATATAAAATCATGCATATATCTTGAAACTAATTAACTATTGATGATTTAAAAAAAAAAAAAAAAAAAAAAAACTTCTATTCATACAAATTTTTATATTTATATTTGCATATTCGGAAAATAATAAAATATATAGAAGGAAAAAATTTCTTTTAGTAACAGAAATCTGTATATTTATATTTTCATATATCTGGAAAATAATGAGATATTAATTAAAAAAGAAAAAAAAAACATTTTTTACAGAAATTTGTTTTAATTTTGATATTTTATTTAATAAAACACTATTATAATATTTGCATACACAGGTCTACGTCTAAAATTTTGATTTGATAATTTTCGCTGATTTGTTTTTTAGTGTGCTGAAACCGAAACTGAATCAATATTTCTTTGCCAAGTATACATTTTTATCAATACAGACTGTCTACCGATACAGTTTCTTTCGTGAATCTTCCACCAATATAATTATTTGGTAACTTTTATAGTCCGTTTCCATCATTAATTACAATTAATCATGGAAACGTACTAAAAACTAAGGAAAAGGAAGAAATTGTGTCGATAGACACGCTGTATTAGTGAAAATCTGGACGTGGTAGAGAAAAACTGGCTTCAGTTTTTGGTTGCAGGGCTGCCGGGTTTCGGCCAGGCCAAAAAAAGCCGGCCGTTATTTATTTATTTATTTAAACCGCTTAAAAAAACCGCTTAAAATTTATTAAAATCTTCCTTTTTTTTTTTTTTTTTTTTTGAAAAAATTTAAAAGTGATGCTTGGAGCATTAAAATAATTAAATTATATTGTAATAAAAAATTAAATGAAATAAGAGTAAAATTATGCAATGAGGCGAACTCTATATGACAAATATAGGAAAACCAAAACCACACTCTTTTATTAGATTTTTTTTTTTTTTTGTTGTTGTTCAATACAGTTTAAATTATTGATAAATGATTCTTGTTTAATAAAATGCTAAAAAGGAAATTAAATTTACCAATCATTTGGCTGAATTTTTTTAATAACAATAAAATTTGAATTTTTTTTTTCTGATTTTTCAGCACCTAAACAAAACTATTACTTAGTTAGTGTTCTAAACGAGTAATGTGTTGAAAAAAATCTTTCTATTTGAAGTTGGACTAAATATATTTTCCTGTATGTAATTCACAGGTCAGCTAATTGAGTTTTTCACCAGAAATTTAAATAAACAGAAAAGGCTATTTTTAAATGAGATTTTTTTTCTTGAAAAAATACAGCATTGTTTATAAATTAAAGTTTCTGATATAAAACTGATTTTTCTGACATTAAGTTTACAAGTATAAAAATAAGAAAAAAAAAAAAAATATATATATATATATATGAAATAAACCCTAGTTATTTAATGTTTTAAACTTTGCAACACTCTTGTTTTTCTGGAAATTGTTACATAAATCTCTAGCAGAACTTAAGAGAT
Source organism: Salticus scenicus (assembly GCA_963930645.1). Lineage (NCBI taxonomy): Eukaryota > Metazoa > Arthropoda > Arachnida > Araneae > Salticidae > Salticus > Salticus scenicus. The sequence goes on from OZ005653.1 coordinate 26,003,029, forward strand.
TTATTTTTTCCCAGATACAAATAGTTTCTAAAATGAAAAAATAGCACTTCTCAGTCTTTATTCCCAACTTCCAGATTCTTTTAAGAGGAATGAGTACTTTCCAGATCAGTAAGCAGTGCAGATGATTCTTAGATCAATCCAATCCAATTATGGGAAATGTGTGAAAACTAAAATTAATTTTCCTCTCTTTCTGTATAAATGTGAGGAGAAACAAAAATGTTTGTTAGTATTTATTTAGTACATTACGATTATGGAAATATTTAATTAAGAAAGAGAAGTACTTAAAGCTCTAAATATAAAAATGAAAACTATGCAAATTACAATAACTTTTATTTTCCCTGCCCCCCCCCTCACCCCATGAATATACTTTACAGTGTAATGAAGATATATGATTATTTAAATGTAATGAGAAATTTCATTATACTAGAATGTTTTCATCACACTGTTTACTTGTTGAGGCTATAATAAGAAAAAATTAAGTATTTTAATCTTTACAATTTTTCTTTCTTTTCCTTTCACAAAATGACTTTAGTAACATAAATTAACATATAGCATATGTGTTAAATGCATAATAAGATACTTAACTAAAAAAAGCCAATAAAGACCGTCTTTTATTTTTAAAAAAAGTCCGGTATTTTTTAGAAAAAGGCGACCTGTCTGGTCAATTTTGAAAAAGGCCGGCTTTTTTGCATCCGTGATTTCAACACACCAAAAAACGTACGTGTCAGCTAAATTTATCAATCAAAATTTGCCAACATTGCTTTTATAAATTTGTGTTATAACATAAACATTTAATATTTTTATTTTTAAGATTGAAGCTGTGACTGAATAAAACGCAGTACATAAAATGTGTGTCTGCATTGTGTTTCTCATTAAACATCAATTATAAAATTTTATATTATAAATAATAATTTTTATTTGTGTTAAAGATAAATATTTCTCTCTGATTGTTATATTTATCTACTTTTCTTTCAGATTTTATCCTATTTCGGAGGTCATAGTAGGAAAAGATACTAATTGGTTGAAAATATATATACATATATATGTGTGTATAAATATTTTCAATATATATCTTATATATATAATATCAGTGGGTCATTCCTTAGTATTAAAAATTATTATTAAATTATTTTCTGTATAATACCAATTGAAAATTTAAATGTATTAAAAAATCATATACTCTTTCTAAAGGGTATATAATTTTACAGAAAAAAAAGTAATTTTTTGAGGTATTCATTTGTATTAAAAATGCCCTCTTTTTTTTTTTTTTTTTTTTTTTTTTTTTTTTTCTTACGTACAATGGACTTTAATGAAAAATCTCTGTTTTCGGCATTTTTTTACTTTTTCTCTTTCAAATAGTTCCGTTTAAGGATTCGTAGGATGAAAAAGGTATTAATTAATTGCAAAACTTTTTTTTTTTTTTTTTCTACAAATATTAAATAATTACAAAACACATTTTTATTATTTATTGAAAAAATATTTATATTAATATAATTTATATTATTAAATATTTTATTAGAACTGCTTCAGTTTAAAATTTATTTTTAGTATTTCTTAATATTAAAAACATTAATATCATTATTATTATTTTGTCACTATTCCGCATTAAAATAATAATAATAATAATAAAAAAATATTTTTTTATGGCTTACCCTAATGTATAAGGCGTTTTAGAATGTGAACTTCGATGTATGTCTATTTAAAATTTTTCTTAAAAGCTAATTGGATGTAATTACAATATTTAAATCTAATTCCATAAAATCTTATTGGATAATTTTTAAAATATCAATATTTCCTTACAAGGCAAGAAACCTAAAATACAAATTCACTGAAGAGAGATTTTTCAATTACATATTTGTATTAGATATTTCTGTAATTTTAAAGAACTCTTCAAAATAGATAAATATTTATGTAAATAAAACTTAAAATTATTATTCATTAATAATTATGCATTTTTTAACATCCCTTTTAATTGTTTTTATGTATATATATGCACTTTTTTGCATTTTACTTTATATATATACACATATTATTAATGCTAATAGAATTTTTACAGCCTTTTATTTTTTGATTTTATTTTTTTTACATTATGAATATATAAACATTTTTCAAACTCCTTAAAATCTTTATTTATTGTTTTCTCTTTCTCTTTGCAGAGACACATTTAAATGACTATCATATTTCTAAATTTAACATCTTATGACACTAATAGGGTAAAATTAAAAAAGAAGAAAATAACAAAATGTATAGTAAATAAATTTATATGTAGTTTTGTATAGAAATTTAATTTTTTAAATAAAAAGAAGGAGTTTAGGTAAGGCCATAAATTTTATTATGATATATCATGGATTATAAATATATTGAATATATACAAATCTATCACTAAATAAAATTAAATTTTTAAAAACTTATCTATGTGCCTGAACTTTTTTAAATTATATTTTAAATGCTGACATATATGTATATAGTTGAGAGTTGTTATTTTATATTTTACAGACATTTACCCAATATCCAACAATATGTAAAAAAATACAAGTATTTTTGGCACGTTTTTATTAAACATTTATTTATATTCTAAGGTAATTTTGTATGCCTTAGAAAATGCCATAGAAAATATATTTTGCATATTTTGTTACTGAATGAAAGAACGGTACTGAAAATCTTCATAAAAGCAAATATTTTCATGTTATGTATGACATATATAAAAAAAAAAAAAAAAAGACGAAAAAAAAAAAAAAAAAAAAAAACAAAAAGAAAAACAAAGAAAAGAAAAACTTTCATGAAAAATTTAGTTCGAAATAACTTTTTAAATATCTAATTATTTATTTTAATCATATTCTAACTAGCCTACATTTAAAACATGCCTTGCCTATTTTCTATTTGTATAATATATATATATATATATATATATATATATATATATATATATATATATATATATATATATATATATATATATATATATATATATATTAATATATTAAATTTATTATAAGTCATGCATTTGTGCAAGAAGAATTGATTAATCATTTTCATACAAAAACATATTTTATCCTCTAGTCTAGCTTAAACCATTTATTATAAATAACTTAAGAGTCGTCTATTTATAGCTATGTAAAATAATATCATATTAAGGGCTAATGTGTAAAGCTAATATATTAGCTATATATTAGGTCTGATATACAAAGTAAATATTGTAGCAGAAAGATATATTTATAATTAAATTAATTATATTGGTAATATTAGTAATTAATATAATATATATTACATAAAATTATCAATTTAATATTATTAATTATTGATTTCAATCTATAATATGTGAAATTTTTAATACTGTTTTATGAATCTTTAACAGTAACCTGTATTTTATCAAACTGATTTTTATAGTCAAAAAATAAATAAATAAATAAATAATACAGATTTTGTTTTGTAAAATGTATTAAATTATTCAGAATTCTACAAAAACATTTTTTATTTTTTTTAACTTAGTAAAACAAAAATCTTACTTTTTTTTTTTTTTTGAAGTAAGTGCGTATATAACCTGTTACATACGATTGTAACCTGTTGCTATAACAGGTAAAAAAAAAAAAAAAAATCCTATTATAAATAAAATGAAAGAAACACATGCGTTTATAAAAAACAGAAAAAATAACCAAACAAGCACTTATGTAAATTACACAACATTATAATCACTCACCACATCGATGAGCTGAGATAATCTTAAACCCATCTTAACAGTCAGACGGTCAGAATTGTTGCCCACTGGTCTTATTAGTGAATTATAGCCGTTTATCAGATCATCATAGAGTCTTTTGGTGTCATCATTGCCGCGAATTAAGCAACAGTTTAACAAGAATGTAATCAACAAAACAGTACGTAAAGACATCTTGAACTAGTTAAATCACGATGTACAACATGTAAACATTAAAGCATCTTATTTATCTTTCCATACTCTAAAATGTAAACATTAGACTGGACAAGAACTTCTATTTGTTTATATTCATACAAAGCTCTTTGTTCAAATTGACCATAATTTTTCTAAGGATCTAAATTTTGAATTTATGTGTCTAATAAGGAGACTGGGCTGTGATATATCGGGTGCAGGATCTCTAAAATCATAATTCTATAACAAAACACGTGCAAAAACGACTCTTTCAAGACGAGCTGTTCGCTCAGTGGTGATATTATTTTGAGGAGAAGCCCGCCACTGAATCCGGCTTATCACGATGCCAGCGCCATCAGGCGCCGAAGAGAGTTACGAGGTCTTCGAGAGTGATATGAATAGTAATATCGATAGCTTTACTAATTTCATTCATAAGTAATGGTACTTGAATTGCGTGTTATATATAAACGGTTATAGTTAACTCTCGCCATAAATTACGTATTTTGCCTCGAAATAAGTTGATTTTGATATTATAATAATAAAAATTACGCAATATTGTATGATATATTAGTTGAAATTGGAAAGAAATGAATTGAAAATATGATTTAATTCATAAAAAATATCAGTAAATTGCTCTGTTTTTCAGTATTTAATCTGCACAATTAAAAATAAAATTAAATTTTGTGGATACGTTTTTAATGACAAAAACATGAAGTAAATTTTGTTTTTGTTTATAATGGTTAAATAAATAAATAAATATTAATGGAGTAAAATAATGCAATAATGCGGTTTATCAACTTATTAATTTTAAAAGTTTATCAATGAAGACTGTAATAAGCTTAACCATGAGAATAAAATTCATTACACTAAATTTTTCACCTTAAAAATAGATTAATTTGAAATTAAATGGTGTTAAATTTGAAGCTTGCATCAATAGTTATGTTAATTCAACTTATAATTAATGATAGTTTAGTTTGCGACCAGCTCATTAAATATGTTCATCGATAATGAGTTTGACATATACTCCATTATTTGACTACTAAAATTAAAACTGAACGCCTATATCTGCTAATAGGATTTAATTTACAAACATGTTAAATATTGTTGGAAAATGTATTTTACAATTGATAAATTTTAATCTGCATCTTTACGTCATATTCAGTATTTGTTTTATTAAATTCGATTGTTTTTTGTTAATTTTTATTGAATATGGAGATAATATAATAAAATCCCAAATGTGTGCTTTTAAATTAAAGCTGGAATTTCTCATTGTTGAAAATGACTACATGGCAATAAATATAAAATTGTGACCCCCCCCCCCTTTTTTTTTTTTTTTTTTTTTTTTCATTTGGTAAAAATACAAAAAAATAAAATTTTTAAAACTGCATAAAGGATTTAAAGAAAATGTGATAAATTAGCAGTATATATATATATATATATATATATATAATAATAATAATAAATAAATGTCTTTAATAAAATTTATTATATATATATATATATTTCTCTTCTTGCAAAATATTAATTCTAAATATTCAGTGATTTAAAAATAAAATTGAAAATTTCTGCAATTTATAAAAGTAAAGTGAAGACAATTTGTATAACGCATTCTTCGATTACAAAAAAGAATAAAGTCTCAAAAATTTCTAACAGAAATAGACATAAGGCATGTTTTTTGAAATGTTATTTGCAAAGTTTAGTCTTACATATGATTTTTCTCCCTCTATTCATCTAAAACATTCTGCAAATTTTCCGTCAGATGGTGGAATAACACACTTCTTAGGATAAATAAAATTTTGACTAACTTCAAAAATCACTTCATCATTGACTCATATTATGGGTAGTCCGTCGACTGAAATATAGATGCATGGATTTAATGATATAACCGGGAACAATCTTGTCGGAATATTTTTTTTTAAATATCTGTACAGTAAGCGCAGTGTGTTTCGTTACAACTTCCCACACGCAGCAACAGTTGGGAACCATATATAAATTTTTTAATTTATTATTGCTTTAGACTCATTTCTAATATAAATTTTTATTATTCTACTTCTGAATGCCTATCCTTTTCCTTTAAATAATAATAACACTGTTCTGAAAAAAAAATCGAGATCTGATGCTTTTCTTGCTGATTTTTAGGTAAAATGACCTCCTGAATCCGAATATGACACCCATTTTGCCCAGTCACCCACCGTTTTCTAAATACACCACCACCCCTCCCTCAATTTCTTTCCCTGTTTGATAATTTTATGACCATGAATTTGATTTGAAGAGTGAAAAAAAATTAATTTAACTCCTAAAAACAAAATATATAAAGTTTAAAAAATAACATTAATAACAGATTAAAAAAATAATAATAATAAGATAAGTAATACAAAATTTCAGTGTCAAATCCCCCTTCCAAAAAAATCCCCCCCTTCCTTGTTGCAAATGTCCATGTTTTAGAATTTTTCAACTCTGTAGCCCCTCAGAAGATATTTAACGGTTAAAATAATCCACTCCCCTCCTAAAAATCAAATTTATAGCCATAAAATAACCGAAAAAATGATCATTCCTAAAACACGGTGGATGATGGGGCAAAATGGGGGCCATATTCAGATCAGGAGGTCATTTTACATAAGAATAAGCTGAAGTTGTGTCAGAGGCAATTTTCACGCCGAGCAGTGTAATTTGCATTTAATGGATAACATTTTATTTTCCCTTATGGCACCTAGGACATCATACATCCTGTAAAATTTAGCTATATTTTATTATTTCCAAATTTATTGTTACACCAGTGAAGCCGTAGACAGACATTTTATTTTATGGTATTATTACTTTCTTAGTTAAAAATATTTCTTTATAAATTCCATCCTATTAGTGAAAGAGGAAAAAGAAAAACCATTTTTTTGTTTGAAGTTGTCCATAAAATTGGAAACAACAACTCATTTATTTATAATTAACAGAAAGAGACCTATGGTATAAAAATAATAATTATAATAATTAATAAAATAATTAAATAATTTAACTTAAAAAGGAATATTTTTGATTATGCCTAAAGTGTATTTGCAGTTTATTCTTTTAAGAAAAATAATGTGTAACCGAAAAAAATAAATAAAGATAAATAAAATAAAACAAAATAAAACCTTTCTGTCCTTTAAACACTGTATTAAAATTTTCAAATAAAAAAATGTAAAATACATTAAACTTGGTATTAAATTAAGTTCTATTTCTGTTTATCTATAAATTTCAGATCTTAGATTAAAAGACAAAAACTATTTAAAAAACGCTTTTATAATATCCATTTATTTATCCATTTATTTATTTATTTATGCAGTAAAATATTATTCTTTCATGAATTTCCTTCATGTCTGAAATTAAATATTATATATTAAGTCAGTTTTCTATCCTAGATTTTTAAAAAGGAGAAAAGAAAAGAAAAAAGTAAGCGTTTAGTATTCATTTTCTTATTTTATTTTTTTATGTTGCATAAATTTAATACAAAAAGTAATAATGTGCGTTTTAGAAAAGATTTTTTTTAGTTATATGTACATTGTTCTTCTTAGTTATTGGAAAAATGTTTTAAAAATATTGAAGTATTTTACACATACGAAATTTTCAAATTTATTATTATTATTAATATTATTATTATTAATATTATTATTATTAAATTTAATGTAGTCTTAGGCACAGACTCTTATGTTTATTTAAGATATTACTGCTCTTTTTAACCTATTCCAACAAGCTTAAAAAATGTTAATGATTTCGGATTATCTGTCTGTCCGTACTCTAACTTAAGTAAATATTCATGGAATTTCTTCGAACTGATAAATGTTATTCAAGTTCACTGTTGGTTTCCCTTATCGAAAATGGACAGGTATCTGTGACAGGTATTTCTATAAACCCTACATTAATTTACACAAATTTTAATGAAATTTAAATATGCTATACAAGTTCACTATCGGATGCTTTCCAGTGAAATTGAAGTACATATCAACAGTGGTTTATTTACAGGTACATATGAAAGTGTTCCAGAGCATTGCGATCTATGAGAATTATTTCTAGAAACCACAATTTAATACACTCATGTTTGTGAAAATTGCAACACGATGAAGGGATTATGAAAATTGAACCAAACTCAGCGGAAATGTAAAGTGAGGTAAGGCATGCAAATGATTAGAATTACAAAGCGATTGCGCAAGCGTGGAACGAGAGCCGACTCCTTATCAGTCGCTTTCTCTAGGTATATAAAGAACTGTAAAAGCACTTTAAAATCTGTTTATCGTTCTCTGTCTGTGGTAAACGTTTCATTTGTGGTTAATATGCCTCGTCAAAAGCGGAGGGTGCCATACCAACAACTACCAGAATTCGCACGAGGCCGCATCTTTGGTAGGCGAGAGGGTTGATTTTTGTATCGGAAAATCACAGCCCGCACGCAGTGTAATGCCACAACAGTGAGGCGTGTTTGGAAGAAATGGACAGAGGAGAATCAAGAAAGCCGAAAACACTGCAGTGGGGTACGCAATAGAACAACGGCACGAGACGACAGACACCTCATCCGCATGGCTGTGACGGACCGTACAGCGTCTTCTCGTGTGTTAGCACAACGCTACAATACATCTACAGGTGTTTTGTTGTCTAGCTGAACGGTTCACCGTTGTTTGCTGAAGAATGAACTGCGCGCAAGGGTTCCTCTACGCAGGATTCTCCTCTCGATGAATTACAGACGCCTCCGACTTCAGTGAGCTCAGAAACAAAGCACGTGGCGTACCCAGTGGTAACATATTGTTTTCTCCGATAAATCTCGCTACAATCTGGAGTACAAAGATGGAAGAATACGCGTCAGACGTTACGGGAGGGGGGGGGGGGTCGTCTGCTCCCACAGTGTGTTATCCAGCATCATACTGCACAAACGCCTAGTATCATGGTGTGGGGAGCTATTGGGTATAATTTTCGATCCCATCTAGTGCACATTGCAGGCAACCTCAATAGTGATCTCTGCATAAGAGAAATTTTGATGCTAAAGATCCTTCCCATTCTTCCACGCATTCCAGGTGCTGTATTTCAGCAGGATAATGCCTGTGCACATGTTTCTCATACTTCACAAGCCTTCTTCAGTGCAAAACGGGTTTCAATTCTTCCATCACCTGCTTATTCCCCGGATATGTCGCCCATTCACCATGTCTGGGATTTCGTTGGTCGGCGACTCACTTGTACAACTGGCGGGGCGCACATTAAGATTGAACTTCAGCGTCAAGTCGAAGCCATCTGGAATGACATTCCCAGGATTACATTCAAAACTTGTATGATTCAATGCTACGACGTGTACAGTCGGTAACAAAAGTGTCCGAACACTAGCAAAAATTCCTATGTAAAAAAAGTACACTTCATATGGTTTTGTTAAATAAATCCTTATCGAATCCTGTTCTTAGACTGACTAAGAACAGGATTCGACAAGGATTTATTTAACAAAACAATATTAACTCTACTTTTTTTTACATAGGAATTTTTGCTAGTGTTCGGACACTTTTGTTACCGACTGTACAGGCTCTCCTCGTTCAGCGTGGCGGACACACAAAGAACTGATTTCAGACGTTCTTTTTGTTTTTCTGTCTTGTACATTTGATCGTTTATTTGTACCACTTTTAGTAATATGTGAAATAAATTTCATTAATTTCTGACAATTCTTTCATGGTGTTACAATTTTCTTAAACATGAGTGTACCATAATTTACACAAATTTTAATGAAATTGAAATATGTTATACATTTTTACTATCGAATATTTTCTATTGAAAATAGAGTAAATACCACCAGTTGTTTGTTTACAGGAACACAAGAAAATATTCCAAAGCATTGTATTCTACAAGAGATATTTCTATAAACAACATTTCAATAACATTACTTTGCACTAATCTTAATGAAATTGAAATATGTTATTCATATGCACAGGAGGATGTTTTCTATAGAAAAAAGTATGATTAGTAATAAGATTTACAGGGCCAAGCGAAAATATCCAGTTGCATTAAGGGATTATTATTGGAAATTCGATTAAATAACATTTTCCTTTATATTAAGCCTTTTAAACACTTTTTAATATTTTTTATGTATGAATATGATTTGAATTAGTGTATATGTCTGTCCGATTTTCCGTCTGTACGTCTTCAGCGTCCGTAATATTTTCAGAACTTCTTTAAAAAATGATATACAGAGGTTGGACAAGAGAATGTGAACACTATCGCTTTTTTACGTTTTGTGGAATATCTTGAAAAACACTTAACGTATTGTTCTTGAATTTTGGAAATAAGGAAAATATGTCTTTCCTCATATTTTTCAGCAAAGATTTTGTCAAGGAGTTCTGTAGGTTAGAAACAACAAATCCAATAATATAAAAATTATTTGTGCAAAATCTGTATATGGAAAAGCTTCGATTAATCTGCAAATTTTAGGTATGGTTATAAATGTTATGTTTATACGTGTGTAAAGTTTTGTGAGGATATCTTGAATATTTAAGGAGTTGTTAATATTCTATAAAAAAAATTAAAAAAAATTTCGTAAGTTTTTACTTTATAACTCCAAAGTTTTTCTTCAAATTTCATGAAATTTCCGAAAAACATGACAACGTAAGCCTACATCATTGCACTATAGTTTAAAACTAATATATTTAATATGCAAAGAGATATGGACAGTTGTAATAGCGACCAAAAGTTGTGTTTTATACTGAATAGTAAATATAACGACTTTCAGAGTTTTTCAAATATATCGAGGGTCCACTTTTGATCAGAAAAGTCAAAAAAAATTCTAGAAATAGATGATTCCTATTTCCTTTATATCTCATACATTAATGTCTCACTCAATAACTAATACCAAACAAAAGTTGGTTTAAATTTCATTTCAGGGCTGTGGAAAGTTTTAATTATTATCTTGAGGATTTCCAATCACACCAAAAATGTCATAAAATTCCGAGAATTGCGTATTTTAATATTATTTTTAATGCATAATTAATTATCTCTTTTAATGTTAAATAACGAAAATAAAATTAAAATTAGATGTTTATAGGTTGAAATTTATTGTAATGTGCCTATAATATTTTTACCGCAGCTTTTATATAGTATTTATTTTGTTTTGTAATACTTATCTGCAAATAAATAAGATGAAGATTATCACGTGAACACTGTTAACGTGAATTACATTTAACATGAACTCTTTCCCCAATCTCCGTCAAAATGAAGGTTAGTTTAGTTATATGAAGATTATTTACTGATAACATGAACTACTGATAACATGAACAAATTTTTTATCCCCTTGGAGATTCATGTTAACGAGTTTCGACTGCATTTGCAAATGCCAGCATGAAATATTTTACAAATTGAAATAACCTGAATTCGATAAATGTTATTTAAATGTTGTACAAAGTTTCAATACTATCGGAAAATATGCAAGGTTCCAATATATAAAAAAGGGAACAAAAAATCTTGCTGTACGCATTGATTATTAACACTTACCAGCTTTACATACTCGTTGTATTCTATAACTTAGAATGTTCTTTGCCTACATTATCACACAACGGGCAGATAGAAAGACTTAAAAACATACAGGTAGACTAATTGAGTTCCTAATCTTTCTTAAACATTGTTCGAAAATTTTAAGAATGCTTAACGCTAAAGAAAAGGCAACTTTGAGATTCTAATTGCAGCCTCTAATGTATCTGAATATTTTAATGTAGACCTGTAAATCTGAAGGTTAAACTTTTTATGTTCTATACAAAAAATTATGTTAGCACTTTAATAATAAATTTCAATTTCTTTACAATCTTTGCAGTAGAAAATTGTTTAAATGCAATTTCTAAAAATGTGTACCATAAAGCGCAATGCATCGGCATTTTTCGGGTAGTCCGTATACGCAAACCTGTTGTACAGGGCGTATTAATGCCTTTTTAAATAGGGAACATTTCATAGTGAACTTGAATAAAATATATCAGTTTTCAAAAGTTATGAAAATATTTACGGACTCTAGAGGCGGTAGACGGACAGGTTGACAGATGGACAGTCGGACAGACAGATAAAAAAATTTAAATAATATTCACACTTAAAAATTGTTAGAAATTATTAAAAACACATCATGTAAACGAAAATGCGATTCCAGCAAACTTCTAATAATAACCCTCAATGTAAATGAATATTTTTGTATGGCCCTATAAATCTTTATGCTATTCGTACTAAATTTCATAAAAAGCTTTGTACTGCAAAAATTTCACAAATGCACCAGTATGCAAATATGCGTTTTTACGCTAGAATAAAATTATTTTAATGCAGATTGTATCAATTTGTCTCACTAATGTTTTTTTTTTTTTTTAATTAAACTTATTTAAATTATTTTAAAAGTTGCACTTACTCACAAAGCATTTATTCACAAACGTAAAAAGGCCATAACAGCTGAAATCTTTCAAAAGTACTCAAATTTTCCTTGATCAAGGGCATTAAAAATAAAATTTAAAATTGTTATATAACAATCTCTTTGTAACTATCTTGATATTTTTAACTTTTAACTTTTAACCTTCTTCCTTTCTACTCTTTGGAAGCTGTTGTGACATTTATCTTTTAAAACCAATGTAACATTTAAAATGAGATAATGAATACAAAAATTTAAAAACTTTAAAAATACATTTTAATTGAAAACATTAAAATACACGACAGACGTTTCGGCTAGAACACTAGCCCTCCTCAGTGTAAACATACAAGCACAACATTTACAAAAAAATTCATAACACAAATAAAAATAATCACATGAAAATAACCATTTCACGAAAAAGAAAAAAATATAGTAACGCAATTCATTACTTCATAAAAAATACAGTCAGAATATTTCATTTTTTAACGCATCATAACTTTAATATAACTTATTGTTATTTTAATCACAAATTACTTATAAAAAATTGACTTTATTCGAATCCCCGTATTTGAACTCCCGTATTTTTCTAGAGGGCGCTTTTACTAAAATGCAACATTCTGCCTTGAACGAGGCTAAAGCTATTCTTCCTGAATGTATACTCTTGTTATGATGTGTTATGATTTTTTTTTTTTTTTTTTTTTGTAAATGTTGTGCTTGTATGTTTGACACTGAAGAGGGCTAGTGTTCTAGCCGAAACGTCTGTCGTGTATTTTAATGTTTTTAATTAAAATGTATCTTTTAAGTTTTGTATTCATTATCTCATTTTAAATGTTACATTGGTTTTAATATACTAATGAGATGTATAAATCATGTTTATTTTTATTAAATTATCGATTAAAGTTAAGAAAAAGAAGGAAAATAAAATGCTTCTAATAATTGTTCAATGTAAATAGTTTCAAGAAAAAATAATCATTTCATGGAAAAAAATATAATAACGCAATTCATTACTTCATAAAAAATGCAGTCAGAATATTTCATTTTTAACGCATCAAAACTTTAATATAACTTAGTGATATTTTAATCACAAATTATTTATAAAAAAAATTGACTTTATTCGAACTTTTATTTGCTCAGATAAAAAAAAATCCATTTTAACCCAAGAAACTTAGATAAAAGCTATGAAAAATCTATGCGATCGGCTAAATCCAAGTATCTTAAGTGACGTTCTTCGCATACTTGCGGTTCGCTCTTTTTTCCACATCATAGAATTCTAGTTCTTTTTCAGATTTCAGGAAGCTTTCCAATATACGATATTAAAAGAAAAAATATCTAGGTTGGGATTTTTTAAGTAGTTGACGAGAATTATTTCACTGACATTGCAAAAATATTGAAATTGTATCCATAGGAAATTCCAGTCTGGTGTGGTAAACGAGCTACAGTTATAAACCTTCTTGTCAAAAAAAAAAAAAAAAAAAGCTGTTAAAAGTACAGGAAATATCTGGCAGCTGGCGTGCCAGTATATCTCCGTCAAATATATAGGAAAAAACTGTACTTTTAACAAAAAACCTGTTTGATTTACAGGATTCCTGTGTAAAATATATGTCAGTGATACAATTTTACGGTTTTAAACTGTACATTTGACGGAGAAATATTGGCACCCCAGCTGACAGATTTTCCCTATACTTTTAACTTTTTTTTTCTTTTTCAGTGCTGCAATTTTACTAGAACGCATTCCATTTAGACCTTGCTATGCATTTCAGTGCTTTTGCTTATGTAATTTCCTTGAACATGATAATCGGTATTTACATTAAATACCATCAACATTAGAGTATTCGATTAATTTTAAGTAATCTAGTTTATTGTTTATAAATTTCATATGTTCAGCATGATTTGTTTACATTTTTTATACCGAAAAAAAAATCACAAAAATTTAAATTTACATGCGACAATTTACAATCATAAACTGTAATGCATCCGATATCTTTCGCATGACATTGTATTATTTTATTACAATTTATAGGAAACGTAAATTTGTAGATTTAAAAAAAAAAATGTTGTTTTCATTAAGTTTAATTTATTTTAAAGACATTAAAATATACCGTTCAGACCTGTTGTTAAGTTCTGACCAAAGGTTTATTGTATTTGAATTCTTCTCTATGTCCATTCTACAGGTCGATTCCATCTCAGTAATTGTTTTAATTAATATTACCATGTGATTCAGAATTATAATACAATATTTTGATTTTATATTTGTGTCTACATTATACAGATAGCCTACACAGATACACAGACAGATGCAAAAGCCAACCGCTAAAATATATAATTTTCGGAGTTGGAAAATCTTAATCTGTGTAATTACTGTAAAAATATTACTTGTAAAAAAATACAAAACAAAGCGATTATTTCTCTATAATATAGGTGTAAACTGAAATCAAAAGTTACATTTTTATGAATTTAATCTAACACTTCTAGATTTTATTCAGTCAATAGTCAATAATAGTCAATCAATCGCGGACATCAATGTGCCTAGTGAAATATTTTATTATATATATTATTTATTTAAGTGCTACTAAATGTTTAACAGAATTTTGTTAAATTTTTTATTATTATAAATTAGTATGGATAGAAAAATATCTCTGTAAATAAAATAAATTGTGTATGTGTCTATGTGTCTATGTCCGGCGCTTTGTAGGCAATCCGTTGATCGTAGAGTTACAAAATTTTGCATGAAAGTCAGTTTTGTCCTCTTCTGATGCACCTCGAATCTCGATTTCCAAATTTCTGTTTTATTATTATTATTATTAATTTAAAATATATAAATTTCTGAAATGATCGATTTTGGAAATAGCAGAAACGTAAATGTAATGAATCTTTCCTTGACCCGTTATTTCAGTCGGTTAGAGAGCCATGCTATTAAAATGAAAGTCATGGGATCGCTTGTCCAAGGGCAAATGTGTTGAAGTCAATTGATAGAAAAGGAATAAATTGATAAAGTAAAACCTTTCTGTGACTTCAGGGTATCCTAAACATTATACATGACGAGAAAGTGACAGAAAACAAAGTTAAGCTTAAAAATGTGTTGGTCGCTTTGTAAACAATTGGCTGATCGCACAGGTGGAGTATTTTGCATGGATGTCCGTTTTAAGTCGCATGATGCGCCTCAAAGCACAAATTTCGAATATTTGATTAGTTTTTTTATTTATTTACTTATTTATATTTCTTATTAGTTAAAATTTTTACTGTTATGGAAATATTCTGGTGCAGCCATCTGGTCTCATAGAGTGAAGTTGATTATCTGCCCGTGAAATGTCTGACCGAAAAACGTTGTTATTGAATAATAGCAACGTCACTTATCGTCTGTATAGCACCTAAATTAAAAAGCCTTGTTAATTGACAAATGCAAGCAGTGAGGACTCGAAACCGATACACAGCATGCGAGAAGTTGCTGATAGAGTCAGAAAGAGGTTTTAAGTGATTTCAATACTTTTTTTTTTTTTTTAATATCTTATTAATAAATCTGAAATGATTCTGTCTTTCAGCTGACTACAGGAAAATCTACTGCATTTACAGACATGACATTTAGCACACAGATAGTTTATGTCACTCCGTGTGCACCTCGAAGCCAGATTTTCAATTTTTTAATTAGGAAGAAAGTTATTAATTAAAATGTATAAACGTATTTAACTCTATTAACTTTCTCGACATTTTTCTTTGCGATGTAATTTTAGCCTATTGCCAATAAAATAAATTTTTATTTCTTTTATTTTTTCTAACATAAAAAGGAAACAATTCTTCACACGTGAAAAATAATTTAAAAAAATTAAACCTGTATCATCAAAAATTTCTAACCAATCTGACGCCATAACATTTAAAAATAATTATTTTTAAATATTAAATTAATTTTATTTCATTAGATTTCATTTCATTAAAATATTAATTTCATTTAATCAAATAGTCCTATATCTTTTCCCTCCTTGATTTTATCCATCACAAAATGATGTGGTGTTACAGCTTTAGTACAGGAATCCCTTGGTAACTTTTAATATGTTCTTTTCCTTTTTGGCAATGACTAAAAATAGTTATCACAATTGCATAAGTAGAGACCTTGACCTGAAACGTCCGAGCTATTGTTTAAATTAAAGTTCGCTAACGAGGTCCTATAATACAGCTGTTCTCTAACGTGAATGCATATTTAATTTATTTTAATAGCTTAAAACCGAAATAGATTCTGTCTTTCCCTCTGTCAAATGTCTCCAGAAACGTTTACTGCGCTTACAAATGTGAAGATTGGAACACATAGTCTGGAATGTCTCCGTGAGCACGCCGAAATCGAATTTTCAAGCTTTTAATTAGAAAGTAACTTAAAACCAATGTAACATTTAAAATGAGATAAAAAATACAAAAACTGTTTTAACTTTAAAATACATTTTAATTAAAAACATTAAAACACAAGACAAACGTTTCGGCTAAAACACTAGCCCTCCTCAGTGTCAAACATACAAGCACAACATTTACAAAAATTCATAATACATCATAGCAAGATTAAATATTCAGGAGGAATAGCTTTAGCCTCGTTCAAGGCAGAATGTTGCATTTTAGTAAAAGCGCCGTCTAGAAAAATACGGGATTCATATATGTTTACATCAAAAGTTAAAATTTTAAAGTTTTCAAAATCCGGAATATGATCAATATTGAGAGAATGGATTACGAGTTTTGATCTGAAATCTCCTGTTTTATATAAGCGTTTATGTTCCTTTAATCTAATTTCACCTGTTCTGCCAGTTTAACCGATATATGTAGAATCACAATTTTTACAAGGAATACTATAGTAATACACCTAGACGTTTAAGAGGGGGGACAGCGGGTTTAAAAGTTTGAGAGAAAGTTACTTATAAGGAGTTGAGGTTTAAAGGTAGTAGAGATATTAACAGTTCTAAGTAATTTAGAGATATTTTCAGAAATACCTTTATAATAAGGGATAGTAGTACGATAATTGGAATTTTTAACTTTAGGATAACTGATTTATATGAAAAATAGAACTCTTCTTTATAAAGTCTTTTAATAAAACGAGGAGGGTAACCATTATTTTTTAAATCAGAAAAATTTTTGGATAGTTCAATATTTAATATTTCGAAATTACTACAATAATGCTTTGCACGATGTAAAGGAGTACGAATGACTGCAAGTTTATGCTATAAAGGATCAGCTGAATTGAAGTTAAGATATTGACCAGAGAAGGTGGGTTTTCTATTTTTGTAAATTTCATAATTAATTAAAAAAAATTTTGTAAATGTTGTGCTTGTATGATTGGCACTGAGAAGGGCTGGTGTTCTAACCGAAACGTCTGTCTTGTGTTTTAATGTTTTTAATTAAAATGTATTTTTAAAGTTTTAAATTTTTATATTTTTTATCTCATTTCAAATGTTACATTGGTTTTAATATATTAATGAGACGTATAAATTATGTTTAATTTTATTAAAAAGAAAGTAACTTATTAATCAAAACGTGATTAACTATCGAGGTTTTTGCGAGTCTTTCAATTGACTCTCCAAGGAGAAAACCCGAACATTCTTCTATTTATTCCTTCAATGCATTATATAAAATACACTTTTTTAAATATCTATAGTGCGTTTGCTAAAAAATCGATTCTTCTTCTTTTTTTTTCCTTTCTTTTGCTTTCTTTCTTATTATTATTTTTTTTTTTTTGGACATCAAATTAAACTTCTAAACATATTGTAGTACTACTATATTTGTGTTGGAATTGCTATCATTTTATGGTCGACCGGATAAATTAATTAAAATATAAGAAATTACTTGACTACAAATACTATTTTTGCATAGTGTTGTTCAATGTAATCACGATTTAATTATGAAATTTTTTTTTTCTTTTTTAATGTTGAACGTTTCGAAACAGTGGTCCGATAAACATCAAAATTAAAGTCCAAAAGGCGTTGGTTATCTCAGGCAATAGTGACACGGGTCCCAAACATTGTGGGTGAAAGAGACGTTGCGAAGGCAACGGGGACACGAAGAAAAAGTTTGAGCGATTACAATGGATTTTTATTTTTTAAGTTTTTATTTAAAAAGTGAAAATAGTGATTCTTTATTATTATTATTATTATTCGTTTAAATATAGTGACCAGCGAAGCGGGCAAAGCCTGATAGTATGTTTATAAAGTGATTTAAAATATAGTGATTAGTTGTTGTTTCTTATGCCACTCGGAAATTTGTAGCTCCGGTAGTGGAACTACCCGTGTTTAAGGCAGCAGGGGAGCGCCTTCCGTTTTTCAGAGGAGCGCAACAAGGGAGGAAGGACGGCTTAGCTCCAGAAGCTGGCGAAATATGGCAGCACCAGCAAACAATATGAACTCGAAGTTTTATCCGGATCAAGGCCGATTTTTTTTAACACGCTTTTATTAGCTTCACCTGTATGTATGTATGTATGTTTGTATGTATGTTTGCATGTTTGTAACCGCTCTGGGAGCAAACAAAAAATCTATATTGTAAAAAAAAAGACTTTCCCTACGTGAACACCGTGGCGTTGAGGTATAGCTCCGCGCTACGAACCTAGAGGTCTATAGCGTTCGATCCTAGTCAGGGGAGATTTTTTAAAAAATGGTTTTTGTTTAATTCTAAATTATTTTTATTAAAGATTTAAATGTATGTAAATATTATGGTGTGTCACTCACACGATTTTCTCTTACCCTGCATTTTTATACTAAGATAGATATTTTGTGTTTTTTAGTTCACATTTCTATAAAAGCGTGTTCTTTATTTTTTTAAAACTATTATTTCTTAAATTTTCTTTAAATATAATTGCAAGCGAAGCTGTGTAAAATATTACTGACTTTCTTTTTTTTTTTTTTTTTTTTTATACGTAATTAACATGTTTTTTTATACGTAATTTTTTATACGGAATATTAGGGAATATATTCTGAAATAAATTTTCAAATAAAATATTCCTTACAATATTTGAGAATTTATTTGAAATTCTTTTTCACATATTTTGCACCTTTAAAATGTTATATTTAATATATTTCGTTACTGCTAATATAGAATTTTTGAAAATCGCATATTTTGAAATTTTGTACATATTTTCATTAAAATTCAAAAGATAAGAGCATCTTTGGATATTGTTTCATTTTTGTAGCACACATGTATAGAATTTATTATGATGTTTTAGTATTTTTTTTTCACAAAATTATACATGTAGAAACATTTTTAATTTTATGTTTAAAATATGAAAATGATTTAAATGTAAATAACTAAATAAGTCTTTTTAACATACTTTTCTATATTTTTTAATAATTTTTTTATGAGCATTATTTACAAAGATAAAATAAATTATTTATAAGCATTACCGTCATATAGAAATTTCATTAATGCATAAAATTGTTTACTTAGTAAGTTTTTTTAAATTAAAGAGATACATTTTTTAAATAAGTATTTTAATATATAAATTTGTTCTATCTTAGTGAGATTGAAAACTGACAAAATAATGATAGATACTTGTATCCTTTACCTAAAGGTAAGTGGGTAGCTCAGTTCATAAGACACTTACGTTTTATGCAATGGAGTCCATGATCGAAGTTTTAGGTTAAATTAAATGTTTAATTTTGCATTTACATAAAGCCAATCTTTTTTTTTATTATTTAACTCAATTTGTAAATCAAATTATATAAATAGTAAAAAGAAATGATGTACAAAGAAGTTCTAGAAACTATCAAATATTCAGTAGGGAATTAACATTAAAAATTGTCGTCGAATAGTACAATTTTAAATCTGAAGACCAAATTAAAATTAACAACATTAAAAATTTACCAGCCTAAGATACAAACCGGAACACCTTGTTAATACCCAATGCAAAGTACATTACATGCAGTCTGTTGAACAAAATAATGGAAATACTTTTTTTTTTTTTTTTAGGTCTGAGGGCCTATTAGTCTCAATCTGGGATTTTTGCGTTGTCGTTTTCGATAGTTGGACATTTGTCGAAATCTAAAATTTATCGAAAATATAATTGAATAATTTGAAAGCAATGTTATAATTTGAAAAAAAAAAAAAAAAAAAAACTAATAGTCAGTCCTCCGTCTTAAACTAAATTCTGCTTTTGCCAGAATTTCATCAAAATCTTTTATTATTATTATTATTATTATTATTATTGAAAGAAAAAGAAAAGAAAATTAATAATAATCAGTATCGTTACAAGCGATATCGAAAAACCAAAAATAAATTAAAAAACTGGCGTACAGACAATAGCAAGAAATAATAACTTCTTCACACACCATAAATTTTAAATCAGCACAACCGGTTTCGAAAGGACGTAGCCTTTCTTCATCAGGTGCAAACACATACAACTGCCTTGGAGGCAAAAGCAAGACTGAAAGCAGGATAAAATACAGATGGGGAGGAGCAACACAAACAACCAATAGGAAGCAACATGCAGGGCAGGACCAATCAGAGAGGGACACACGTACACACACACCACAAAAAGAGGAGGGAGGAAAGGAGTAAACAATTATTTTATTTATTTTATTTATTTTATTTATGTCGTTTACGTGAACATTCTCGGTATGTTGTTAATCAAGAAATTTCTAAATCTTCTATTGCGAAGCACAGTTGGGAATTTGATCATAGTTTTAATTTTAAGAGTTCCAAAATTATCTTTCATGCCAAACGCGTTTCCGAACTGGATTTTTTGGAAAATTTAGCTATTTACCTTAATCGTGATAAAATTGTCAATGAAAAATCTGATTCCACTTTGCTGTCTACAGCCTGGAAAAATTTGTTTAATTCAATTAAATAATTTCCTTCATTATGTTTATAACAACATATTAGTAATAATATAATTCTAAAAATAAATAAATAAATAAATAAATAAATAAATATTAATGGATAAATTTTATTAAATTTACTTATTTGTTTAATATTATTGAAATAAAAATAAATAAATAAATAAAATAAATAAAATAAAATAAAATAATTGTTTACTCCTTTCCCCCCTCCTCTTTTTGTGGTGTGTGTGTACGTGTGTTCCTCTCTGATTGGTCCTGCCCTGCATGTTGCTTCCTATTGGTTGTTTGTGTTGCTCCTCCCCCTCTGTATTTTCTCCTTGATATCGAAAAAGTTTTTTTTTTTTTTTTTTTTTTTTTTTTTTTATTGTGAATTAGGAAACAAGAAGTGCGCGAGCAATATGAAAAAAAAAAAATAAATAAGTAAAAAAGTAAAATTAATGGTTTAATTTTTTTTTTCTTCTTTCAACGTTTTGTCAAATGTGTTTGAAAATGTGTTGTTCTTGAATTTTGTGAATAAGGTACACACGTATTTTTCTTCATATTTTTCAACAAAGATTTTGCTGCGAAGGTCCTTAGAGGACGAACAACAAATCCAATAATATAAAAAATATTTGTAATTACCCTGTAATTGAAAATGCGCCGATTAATCTGCAAATTTCATGTATGGTTATAAAGAATACGCTTCATATGTGCGTAGAATATCGTGAGGATAACTAGATTATATTTTATTAAAAAATGCAAAAATACTTCGCAATTTTTGCTTTATAACTCCTATGAAACTTCCAGAAAACATGACAATATATACTTAAATCATTATACTTTTAAAACAAATATATTTAATATTGAAAGTGATATGGACAGTTGTAGTAAATAATTTATTACTGACTAATTCTACATAGATTTATTTTATTCTTTCTCCCAATTGGTGACGCCTCAGAAAAAAAGGGGAAAGGACCCTATGCTCGCGAGAAGGTCACTTGTGAATCCGACATCTACCACGTCCTGTCACGTAAAGAGGAATTTCTTTTAGCAAATTTGATTCTATGAATCGCTATGTACTGGCGAATTCTGGACCAGTTAATACTAATGGTTCACTACTCTTGTGTTGCAAGCAGCTCCTTTTCCCAGCGATACGATTAAAAGAAAAAAAAAAATGTAAGTATAAAATAAAAGTATAAATAAAATAAAAGTATAAAATAAAAGTATAAATAAAAGTTTAAAATAAGCATTAAATGAGAATTGCCACCCCAGGCAGCAGACAATCAAACAGATACATTCCCCATAGACATCGCGGTGCTTACTTTTTACATACTTTGCGCAGCATTTAAGTATTTTCAACCAAAATAATAATAATAGTAATTAATAAAATAGTCTTAAAAATCACTTACATTTTAATAAATAAAATTTCTGGTTTCAATTAGCTTTTTAAGTTTCGAAATTTGTTGCATGTCAGAGGATTAAATAATCTTCAGAAAGTTTAAATGCATCAGGAAAACTTTAAATAAATAAAAGTAGTTTAAAATATATTTCGAAGAAAAGTAATTTAAACACGCTAAACTGCGATTAAAAAAGTTTATTTATTTATTTTTTTTTTTTTTTTAATGAGCTGTGGTGAATTTAAAGTCTGATTCAAACACAATTCGTATTGGAAAATGTGATCTCTTTTAAATTGTACTTGGGCTTTTGCCAGACATTTAACTAAACAATATAGTTCGAGTTAAAATTCTGTATCGCTTTAAGTGACTTGCATAACAAAAGTAATGAATAAAGCTTATCGCACATAAAAGTGTAATTAAAGGAAATTATTACTGAACAATTTTAAAGACCATTTTTATTTGTTCTTCGTAAAAATTTGGAAAGAGCAGAAATTTTATTTGCAAAGTGTCTTTGTTTATTTGAAATTACCATGATTTAAGTTCTCTAAAGTTGTCGTAATGGCCAAATAAAATAACTGGAACGAAATTTATTTTATTTAAATTTCACTTTTTGAAAATTTAACGTCTGTTAAAATTCTCGCGGAATAAAATATTTGAAAGTTAAATATTTGTTTTTAAACAAAAAGAGACTGTGACTGTAAGTATGCCTGCATTAGTAATCTCACGTAGTTGAATTGTGATAACCGTAAATCTATAGCAGTCAGTGTAATCTTATAGATGTCGGACTATAAATATTATTTCTAGAACTACTTTATATGTGTGTTTACCAAATAATTGATTTTATAAAACAAAGTATTGAAAAAAAAAATGCTAGTGCATATGAAGGATATGTATTTGTATTATTCATTAAAGGTATTCTACAGATAATCGTTTAAAATATTTAATAATATAAATACTAGTGGCATTTTAATGGGCGAATTTCGATTAATATATTTATTTATTAATTTTTTATTATCATTCAATTTGTAGAACATGTTTTTTTCTTTTTGAGAATTTTTCTTGTTTGTTTTGGAGAGATTATTTTAGTAAAATTCTATAGCTAATTTTAAAGTGAAATATTTTATATATATATGAGTATAAATTAGAGAAATATTTCCATTAAAGATAAGTGAAAAAATATTAAATAACTATTGACACCACTATTTATAGAATTTAAGAATTATGTTGAAATAGGTAAAAAGTTAATCTACAAAAAATAAAAATATTTATAAACATAAATATTTTCATAAAAAGTATTTAACCTTTTTTTTTTTTAATTATTATTATTATTTATTACACTACATTCAGTAGAAAAACTATAATATTAAAAAAAAAAAAAAAAAAAAAAAAAAACTATTAATTAGCTTTTATTTATTAACTGCATATTTAAATTTATTTATTTATTTATTTGAACAAATTAATGGAGAGGGTTAACATTGTATCTCAAAAATGAACAATACTTATTACGTAATCTCGGTTCACGTTGAATTCTGACGGTCGAAAATTAATAGTTATGGTAATGTGTGTGGGGCAGGGGGGAGAGACTTTCCCCTTTTCGAGGGTCTTTTTATAGCAAGAAGAATTACACTATTACAAATTGCAAAAGAAAGACTAATATAAATTGTTATTTATTTATTTATTATACAGAATTACAGCAAAAACTAAACGGAAACGTTAAAACATTAGTTATGTGTATGCATTTCAATGTAAATAATGGTTTAATTTATTATTTAAAGAAGTATGTTAAAAGTCTATAATATATCTGTATATATATATATATATATATATATATATATATATAAATTTCGTGTCACGATGTTTTTCCGTGATAAACTCCTAAACTAATGATCTGATTTTAACAAAATTTTGCACACTGTGTGCAGTTTGGTCCAACTTGAGAGATAGGATAGTTTTTATCTCAATTTATTGCCACAATATTTTTTATTGCAAATTATTTGTTAATTATAGCCCTTTGTTGCAGTTGCTCCAAAATATCTGCAAGATCCATAAGTTTAATTATTGCCCAAAAAAATTACGAGTTCATTTTCTTTCGGCATAAAAATAAATACATTTAATCAAACGTGAACGTTAAAAAATTATAAAAAGTTAAATTATGCATTGTGACTTCATTGACAGTCATTTACAGTTTAATTAAAAATTCAAATTGATATCTTTATTAATTATAGTGTGGAGGTTAATTTTAATACGGCACTTCTCATCTACAAATCAGATTAAAACTAGCAAATCCATGCGAAATTTTCGCATTTTATTTCTTTCTTATACGAAAGCGAAGTATGACGTCATTGACCATCCGTGGATGTAAGAAAAAGATTTCCTATGTTAATCGCCTATTGGATTTTTAGTAAAAAATTATTAAAAATCTAGGAAAATTATTTCCCAATTTTAATCCCCATATTTTTGTGTAGATATGTATTAGTTATCATGTGCTTGTGCATACGTTAGATTGAGTTATTTTGTTGTCAATTGACAAAAATTAAATTTTAAATTTCAAAACTCTGTTGTTCTTGATGTTTTATTATTATTATTATTATTATTATTATTATTATTATTTTGTATTTGGCGATCAAAAACGTAACACGAAAATATACAAGCCAGATGTATATTACTTACAAACTTTGAATAAACACCATAAAATGCAATAAACTCGCAACAATTGTTTCGGGTCGAAAAAACACACGACCCTTCATCAGGCGAATAAAGTAAGCACGAGTGCTGCAGTCAAAGCGGCAACACACAAAGTTATTCAAAGTTTGTAAGTAATATTTTTTACAGCACCAGTTTTGTGGTGCTTTTTTATTAAAGCCAGATGTATATTTTCGTAATATGTATTGTGCGAAATATTGTTTCATATTATTCATTACTCTCTTAATATAAGTTGTTAAAATAACCATGATTTTTAAAATGAATTAAATATGTTCGCCAGATAATTTAGCGATATTTTTTCCCCGCCAAGTTTCACAGATATGAAATTTATTCCACTGCAATATGTTAATATCTTATATCAGATACATCATGTATATGCTACAATTTATTTCACGTTACACGTGTGTTAAAAATTTACTTACGACATAACCTTGCTTTTTCAATTTTTTGTTGCATTATCGTAATCTGTATCACTTCGTTTTCTTTAAGAAATTCGTGATCTATACATATAATGCTCTAAATAAAAAGTAACCATTTCAATATTTTAAAACTTATTTAAAAGTCTGTTTTATTTAATATTAAATTTTAAAACTTAATTTAAAACTTATTTAAAAGTCTGGAAGATTTTAAGTTTGTTTACTTGTTTTGTAAGGCTAATCTATATGATCGATGTTCGAAACTTTAAATAATTATTTCTCTTACTTTTCTTTTACTTTTCTTTAATAACTTATCAATTTACCGTTCCTTTTTAAATTTGTGATTTATACATGTATTTTACATTAAATTTTGACTCATATTTATTGCTAAAATAACGATCTTAAAATCTTGCAATTTTCTTATCTTATTTCTCAATGATCTTTCTTATCTTATTTCCCTCTTGATTAACTTGAATTTTCTATTAAAATTTTAACATACTCAAAATCTTCTCATAATTTCGTTCAAATATATTAATCTTTTCCAAAATTTTTTTCTATTTAAAATGATACCTGTATTTACTTTAAATGCTCAATATTTCATCAGATATGATATTTTAAAGTTTTTAAATATTTATCAAAGTAACAACTGTAGTATTTCCCCACAACTGGATTTTGCGATTATGGCTAAATCATAAATCTAAAAATCATGACTGATAAAATCATAAGCTAAATCATAAATCATAGATCTAAAATAAAAGCATGCAGGTTGCCATATTTTATTGCAAAGAATCCAGAACGACATCGTTATCTTTCAAAACGGCGAAAAAAAAAAAAAAAACGCCAAATCCAGTTATGGGGAAATACTATATACCTTATCAAATTTACTGATTTTTCTGACTTAGTCATATGGTTTCCTTTTCATAACTACAACTGTTGCCATCTTTAAAATATTTAAAATTATGAGATCATTTTATAAGAAAATTAGCAAGCCTGTGCGAAATTTTTCGCATTTTATTTCTTTTCTTATTTACCATTTTGAAACTCATAAATATCATACAATCCGTAGGCGAAGTTTGACGTCACTAACTGTCTGTGGATGCAAGAAAAAGATTTCCAATGTTAATCGCCCATTGGATTTTTTGTAAAAAATTATTAACAATCGAGG
Source organism: Salticus scenicus (assembly GCA_963930645.1). NCBI lineage: Eukaryota > Metazoa > Arthropoda > Arachnida > Araneae > Salticidae > Salticus > Salticus scenicus. Next base: position 26,029,735 of record OZ005653.1, read on the forward strand.
AAAATTATTTCCCGATTTTAATCCCTGTATTTGGGTATAGATATGTATTGGTTATCGTATGCATGTGTTAGATTGAGTTATTTTGCTGTCAAATTGGCAAAATTTTATATTTAAATTTCGAAACTGATTTCATCCTTGGCGTTTCACTGGCTACAATGTTTTCGTCTTTATTTGTAAATAATAATTTAACTGTATTGAATAGTTTGCTACAATATAATTGAACATTTGACTTATTAGCCACAGCAACGCGTGACCGGGTCTGCTAGTATATATATATATATATATATATATATATATATATATATATTAAGTTAAAACATTACAATTTTACTGAAATTTATAACATTGTAGAGCATTGCAACAGAAAATTTTACTTTAAAACTTATGAAGAATTGCAGAGCGAAACGTAAACAAGGGTGATAAGTAATCTATTTATAGTACATATTTCAGCGGTGATTGTTATTATAGTTAATAATCCCGGATGTGTATGAAATATCTATAAACTTTTTTTTTTTTTTTAATGGAGGGACATTCTTTTTTATTATTTGAAAATGTTCACTTATTCTACATTTTTCTTTTACAATATAGTAATTTTTTTTTTCTTTACTAAGTAACAAGGATTCTGCTTCAAAATGATATTACAATTATTATCGAAATGCTATAATTTAAATTAATTTTCTAGATTACTTTAAACTTAAATATATACATTTGAAAAATAGTGTACGATGAAGTCAACGAAACAGTAATTGATTTATGTTGCTTATAATTATTTAAAATAATATTTATTTATTTTTTAAATAAATATAGTTATTTTCTTTTTGTACTGTTTTCACATTAAACAAAAACATTAAATATCACCTTAAGAAAAGGAAGTCTTTATATATAATTAAAAAACATAAGTCTCATTTCGCTGATATACAACATTAATCGTATAAGATGCATAATTAGTTTAAAATTTAATTAACTCTGAAAGCCTATTTGAAATAAATATTAATTAGCTTATGTTTCAAGTATAATTATGATAGGTTTCTCCATAAACGAAATATATATTAAATATATATATGTTTTCAGTAAATAAATTAATGCTTATGACACAATTTTCTTTAAATCGTTTAATGCATAACCTTAATAAGCAATGTTACTAATAGGAAATAATTATTAAATAAATAAGCGCTTATTTTTTCATGCGTGAAAAATGTTACAAGTTATTAGTAAATTCTTATTTTGTTTTTCTAATTGTTTCATCAAGAAAATTATTTTTTATACTTGTACATCAATATCAGTTTGCATCATTTCTATTCATACATTCATAAATACTTTTCAAATAGTTAATACCGATTTTTTTATTACTTTATTATCATATGCAAATATACAGCATGTCACAAACTCTTCTCACAAAGGGTAAAATCAAATAAAGAGACATATAACTATATCATTTATGTAACTTCAACAAAAATCCATGTAATGATATTAAGTAACATAACTATTCTCCAAATTTCTATTATTAATAATAATAATGACCCTCATCTGTCATGAACGATTCCGGTTAGACCGCTTCAAAAGAGAAACTTTTGGCAGTTTTTTTTTTTTTTTTTTTCCCGTTTGTTCAATTCAACTTTCGGAAACATACATATCATTTTCATACATGTTTTGTATCGCACATATTGTTATTTATTTCCTCTAAAACCTTGAAAAACTATTCAATTGTAATGTTTAAATGTCTAAATTAAATTTAACGGATCACTGGCTATTAAAAACATGAACCTATAAATAGAATTATGTAACTTCATGATTATAAATAAAGCAATACTAAATAAAAACAAACCAAAACTGTTGCCATTCAGAAAATACAAATTTCAAATGGACAACTCTTTAATTCCGAATGAACGACTCTTTGACGGTTTCATTAAAAACGCTTAAAAAATTTCTAAAACATATTAAAGCCTTAAAAATCTTAAAATGTAACCGCCGCTTTATAAAATCACGTTTGTTTTCATCAAAATGATTTTATTAAGCGGCTGATTTTTATATCCGGCGAACCTTTCCTAACTCAATAAAAGAGTATTCATTATCTAAATATGGAAAGAAATTCTTCGCCCTTTCATATATCTACTAGCCATCCGTAGAATTGAAGTTTTCGTTACTTATCATCCACGTAAAATTTTCAGCTTTTAAGGACAAAATTACGTAAAAAATGAAAATTTTCTTTCAAATGGCATTCTTGTACCTATCTAGAAGTGCTGCGTTGATGACTTTTGCTTTTCATATTCATTTTCGCTTGCGGTTCACTCTTCGTTTGCTACAATTTAAGCACTAATATCATCTTTATTCTTATTTTTACATGAAAAAAAATTGAGAAATTTTAAGCTTCGAAAGGAAGGCGACAGCCTTCCTTTGACTATACATTTGAAGAAAACGATCATACTTTATCAAAATTTTACGCTTTACCTTCAAAATAAAATATTTCTTCTTGCATATTTTGCAGCTAAGTTGCTTCAAAATAAGAACTAGAAACTCTATTTGAATATCTAAAAACAGAAAAAAATACTCATTGGCCAATCATTTGGCGAATTCATTCCTTGAATTCATAACTACAACACACGGTGGGGCGTGTTTTTTCTTTTTGGCGTAAAATTTTTGACAAAGAGCAATAATGTGATGGCTTGATATGTTTTGTTTCTTTTTTTCTTTTCAAAGGTCCGGTGAGAAAATATAATTCGTTGTTTAGCTTACATACATGATCATTTTTACTGTTAAAGAAATTTTCTTTTGAGTTTATTAACCGGCGATGCTGATTTTTTTAAGCGGCGGTTTCTATTGATTTCATTCGGGACTCAGCAATTTGACCAGATTAAGCGGCTGATTTTATTAACCAGTGATTTTATAAAGCGGCGGGTACTGTATTTGTACAAACGTATTAAGCCTTTAAATATTTTTTATCAAGCTTCATTGTGTGTTTACATTGTAAGGTATGATTGGCGTCGAATTTAGTACGTAAATGCAGCCAGTTGATTTTAGTTTTGAAATTAGTGTAAAGTGATAGTTGGGATAGAATGTTTGGTTGGGCAAGTAAAGGTCACCAGTTGAAATGAGTATTGAAAGTAGAGGTCGATATGGTCTAAGGTGATAATGTCGAGTCAAGGTAAAATGTTCGCTTGAGAATGAGAAGGTCCCTAGCTGGATCCTGGATATTTTGGCGATATTGTGGGTGAGATAGCTGATTGGAGGTATCGAGTAGAGGTGAATTTGGGTTAGCATGGAGTGTCTGTAGTTACAGGATAGTTAGTTAGAAAATTTGAAAACAGGATCTACGATAGTCTTAGAAAAAAGTATTTGGGTAAAATGAAGTGAATCGTTTTTTCTTATTATGAGGACTTTAAATACGCAAGCGAAGTGGTGACGTCACTAGCCGTTCGTGGATACAAGAAAAATATTTCCTATGTTAAACGCCCATTGGATTTTTCGTAAAAAATTATTAAAAATCGAGGAAAATTATTTCCCGATTTTAATCCCCATATTTAGGTATAGATATGTAATAGTTATCATGTGCATGCGTTAGATTAAGTTGTTTTTGTTCTAAAATTGATAAAATTTGAATTTTAAATTTCAAAACTCTAGATAAACAAGAAAGAAAAATCACGCAGTACGCATTGATTAGTAACACTTTCCAACTGTACGTAATTGTTGTATCGAATAACTTTTATTATTCTTTGCCTACATTATCACACAACAGACAGAAGGACTGAAAAATATACAGATAGACTAATTGATTTTAAAATTGCTCTTAGGCATTTTGCAAAGGGTTAAAAAGGCTTAGCGCAAAAAAAAAAAAAAAAAAAATGCAGCCATTTGATTATAATTACAGCTTTTGATCTCTCTGAATATTTTAGTGTAGCCCTGTAAATCAGAAAGTTAATCATATCATATTCTATACAAAAGATTATTTTAGAGTATTAACAATAAATTTCAATATTTTTATGATTTTTACAGTAGAAAGACTTTTAAATATAATTTTCAAAAAATTCTGTCCTAAAACGTAATGCATTGGCATATTTTTTTTTTTTTTTTTTTCTGTCCCTGTAAACAAACTAGTTGTACAGGACCTATTAATGTCATTCTAAATGGAGAAAATTCTATAGGGATAATGTTTATAAAAACAACACTCATAGAACACAATGCTTTTGAATGCTTTTGGGTGTCCCTGTACACAAACCAGAAGAGATATTCACTCCATTTTCAATATGGAACATCCGATAGTGAACTTCAATAAAATATATCAGTTTCGAAAAATTCCATAGTTAATTAATGGAGTTGGAGCGCGGGCTTACAGACAGACAGACAGATGGACAGATACACAAACTGAAATCATATTCACACTTAAAAATGTTAGAAAGTGTTAAAAACATTCAATGTAAACGAAAGTAATATTTTAGCAATTTTTTATTAATAGCTCTTAATATAAATGGATATTATTCTGTCACCCTGTAAATCTAATGCTAATTATGCTATATTCTATGCAAAGCATTTTTTTGTGCAGATAAATAACATAATTCAATTTCCTAAAGCTTCGTGGAAAGTAATTAAAATTTGATTTATAGAAATATCTCTCATAGAACGCAATGCTTTGGAATACTTTTGAGTGTCCCTGTATATAAATCGGTGGTGATATTTCCTCCATTACATACAGGAAACATCCAGTAGGGAATTGGAATAATATATTTCAATTTCATTAAGATATGTCTACCCTAAAGGTATGAAAATATGGTTTATAGAAATAGCTCTCATAGAACACAAGGCTTTGAAATACTTTCGGGTGTTCCTGTACACAAACCAGTAGAGGTATAAATTCCATTTTCAATAGGGAACATCCGATAGTGAACTTGAATAACATATATCAGTTTTAAGAAATTCCATAAATATTTACGGGAGTTAGAGATCGGACAGACAGACAGGCAGACGAACGGACGGACGGACAGGCAGATACACAAAACTGAAATCATATTTACACTTAAAAAATGCTAGAAAGTGTTAAAAACGCTTAACGTAAACGAAAGTACAATTCTAGCAATTGTTTATTAATACCTCTGTTAATATAACTGGATATTTTTGTGCCACCCTGTAAATCTAATGCTAATCATGCTACATTCTATGCAAAGAATTCTTTTGTGCGTGTAAATAACATATTTCAATTTCTTAAAACTTCGTGGATAGTAAAGTTATTAAAGTTTGATTTATAGAAATATCTCTCCTAGAACGCAATGCTTTGGAATACTTTTGAGTGTCTCTGTACATGAACCGATGGTGGTATTTCCTCCATTTGATAGAGGAAACATCCAATAGTGAACTTGAATAACATATTTTTATTTCATTAAGATATGTCTAGAGTAAAGGTATGAAAATATGGTTTATAGAAATACCTCTCATAGAACACAATGCTTTGGAATACTTTCGGGTGTCCCTGTACACAAACCAGTAGAGGTATACACTCCATTTTCAATAGTGAACGTCCGATAGTGAACTTGAATAACATATTTCAATTTCATTAAGATATGTCTAGAGTAAAGGTATGAAAATATGATTTATAGAAATACCTCTCATAGAACACAATGCTTTGAAATACTTTCGGGTGTCCCTGTACACAAACCAGTAGAAGTATAAACTCCATTTTCTATAGGGAACGTCCGACAGTGAACTTGAATAACATATTTCAATTTCATTAAGATATATCTACAATAAAGATATGAAAATATGGTTTATAGAAATACCTCTCATAGAACACAATGCTTTGGAATACTTTCGGGTGTCCCTGTACACAAACCAGTAGAGGTATAGACTCCATTTTCAATAGGGAACGTCCGATAGTAAACTTGAATAACATATTTCAATTTCATTAAGGTATGTCTACTGTAAAGGTATGAAATTATGGTTTATAGAAATACCTCTCATAGAACACAATGCTTTGAAATATTTTCGGGTGTCCCTGTACACAAACCAGTAGAGGTATAAACTCCATTTTCAATAGGGACCGTCCGATAGTGAACTTGAGTAACATATATCAGTTTCAAGAAATTCCATAAATATTTACGGGAGTTAGAGCGCGGACAGACAGACAGACAGACGGACGGACAGACAGACAGACAGACGGACAGACAGACATACAGACAGACAAACCGAAGTCATAAACACTTTTCAACCTTGTTGGAAAGTGTTAAAAAAAATGGCAAACTTCCATATTTCATTGAAAACATAAACATTTCATTTCAAAGGATGATATTTACACAATAAATATCCAACTAATATACTAATTAAAAGGAAAATGATAAATATTCTGTCATAATTTGAAGTGAAATTTGTTTTCAAGTGTCTAAATAAAGTATCTGATATAAGATACTAATATGTTGCAGCGGAATAGATTTGATATCGGTCATCCTTGGCAGAATATATATATATATATATCGCCAAATTATCTGGCGAATATAATTTAATTCAATTCAAAAATCGTGGTTATTTTAAAAACTTATATTAAGAGAGTAATGAATAATATGAAACAATATTTCGTACAATACATATTACGAAACTATAAATCTGGCATGTATATTTTCGTAGTACGTTTTTGATCGCCAAATACAAAAACGCCAAGGACAACAGAGTTTTGAAATTTAAAATTAAAATTTTGTCAATTTGACAGCAAAATAACTCAATCTAACACATGCACATGATAACTAATACATATATATATCCAAATATGGGGATTAAAATTGGGAAATAATTTTCCTCGATTTTTAATAATATTTTACAAAAAATCCAATGGGCGATTAACATAGGATATGATTTTCTTGCATCCACGGACGGTCAGTGACGTCACACTTTGCTTGCTTATAGAGCACTTAATGGAACACTGGGATGTGTTGTTGCTGTTGTGTTGTCGGGCCTATATTTTTTGTCAACCAGCAGTTTTTTTTTTTGGCATTCATATTTATTGATCGGGTAGAATTTTTTTAATTTCAGAACGAAAATTATGAAGTATCGAAACACATTTGATTTATAAACAAAAATTGAAAATACATTTAAATGATCACGTGGTAACCATCATGATCTAAAAATTGTTTTCAAGATTTATCGTTCACATTCCGTCATTTTTGACGGGGTTATATACTAGTGTATAAGGAATAGTAAAAAAAAAAAAAAAAAAAAGGCTTCTAGTTTTAAAATGGAATAACATGTTAAACGTACTAGAAACGGCTTTTTAATTTTTATTAGATGTCTGTGTGTCTATTTGTTTGTCTACAACAGAATAATTTTAAGTGTTGAAATTCTAACATTAGTCAAAATAATTTCATGAATCTTTATGTATAGTTACTTCTTGTGTCGAATGGACGCTAATTAAACATTATATAACACCGAATAGTATTTGACATTACTTGATTAACTGTTCGCGACATGAGTATAAGGTGTATTTCAGTCTCAGAGATATTGAATTTTAAGAAATATTATACGTATTTTCTTTATGAGAACTTTAACTGAGATTCTACACTGTTTATGATCTGTGTTGCTTTTACTATTGTTTCCTGCTAATCTTAAGATTGACTTAAACTTTATATAATGGAATTGCCGAAAGGTAATATTAAACCTTCGGTTTTGTTAGACCATATTAATTCAAGTTTTGATAAATAATAATATCTAACAGGTGTATTATACTTACTTTTTTCTAATTACATCATAGCTATATCTCACAATGGAAAATAAAGAACTACACTGGATTTGATATGTTTGACAATTTATTCTGTAAACTGTTTTTCATTAAGTTTATTATCAATTACTTGGAGGAGACATAACCTTCCCAAGAACTGACTGCACACCACTGAGTCAGAGAACTGACTGTTTGCTTGCAGTCTCTTAATTAGAACAGTACTATTGTTATAAAAGAAGTCAAGAACAATTTAAGCACAATACTAAATAAAAGAACTAGTGTACAATCAATATTCAAACTCAACTAGTTTGAAAGACATTGGTTTGCAAGGCAGTAGTTTATTCAAAATAAACTAGTGTCTTGCGTTTGCCTCCAAGGCAGTAGCATGTGTTTGCACCCGAGAAATAAAGGCCACGTTCTTTCGAAGCCGGTAGCGTTTTCATTAGTTTTATGGTGTGTGAAGTAGTTTTTAAGTTTGAATAATGATTGTAACCAGTTCTTTCATTTAGTATTAGTACTATTGTTTTCAATAAAGCAGTTTTTTTATTTATTTTTTTCCCATAATTTGTTTATGTGAAAAACTGTGACATGGTAGACGATATTTGTTTATGCGAATAAAAAAAAAAAATCCATTAAAATATGCAATCTGAAATGCCAATATGCCTATGGGTTATTTTTTATAATAATGATTTTCTTGTTTAGTACTAGACTAGTACATATAAACTTGTATGAAAATTACACAAAGACAAGGAGTTTTCCTTATGCTTATTTCTCGATATAATTGTGTGCAAAAAACGTTTTTATTATTATAACTTCGAACTTGTTTTTATCTAATAACTGTCATTTTTCTGTGTATACCTACCTATATCTTAGGAAAATGTAATTTCTGAAAGCGAAGTTAAAAATAAAACCTTTGTGATAATGCATGAAGTTCAAATTTAAGAGAAGAACTATCATGTAAACCTCAAACATTAACAGTTGAAGAAATATCATGATTCATTTCTTCAGAAAAATACTATTAAAAAAAATTCACTTAGGTTTTTTGTTGTAATTATTTGTCATTTTCTCTAAACAAAATAATTTGAGATCTGTTTGAAGATACTTTTATTCATTCGACGAAAGATGAAAATTGTAACATCATGTCTACGACATACCACCCCTACGACATACGAGTGAATTCCAGTCCGTTTCCAATTGCCTTAATCAAAAGATTATACTCTAAAATAATCAAAAGGGTGTTGGGTAACCTCGAGAAATAACATCAGGCTAAAGTGCGCCAGGAATTCTAGGATATAAAGAGCTTACTCGCACCCAAACTTGCCCGAAACGACAGAAAGAACAACGATGAAAACGATCTGGGAATACGCGAGACATTCACCGAGTTCCACAAGGCCTTGCTTGAGCTAATGAGCAAGCAAGAGGCTGCACGAAAGTGGGTTGGTTATCCAAGCAACAGAAGCGGACATTCTGCAGGCTATTTAGGATATATCGCTAACTCCACAGATGAAATTTACCTGATTTCCGAGACTGGGGTTATTCCTAGAAATTTTAAAGAGCCTACGACACACACATTAACCTTAACAAGGATCTGGAAGAAGCTGTCTTCAGAAAGTTTGGGTTCTATTTACCGTCAGAACTCTTGGACAAGAGTAAAGAAGCTCTGGAACAGATAATCAGTAAGTAAACCAGAAGAACCAGCAACAGGGAATTGGATAGGTCCTGTTTATAAGGCTCTGGATAGAGCTAAAGATTAGAAGAGTGCTAATTTACAGCAAACACTGGAAGCCTAAAACTACGATATAACCATGGACAAGCCTTATATTTGACTCCTCAAGGCCCTTAAACAGTGAAATACTATATAAGTGATGGCATGAAACTATTTGATGGTCATCCCAAGCTTACGGCTAAGTTTGCAACGATCGTTGAAGCAAGAATCTACCCAATCAGATCGCCAAATTACTGGCCGCTCTGCTGAAAGAAGGGAATAACACGAAACGAGAGATGCAACGTTATTTCCCTACATTTGGGCTGTAATAAACATGGCTATTTATATCAAAGGAGATTTTACCTAAGCGATGAATAGATCGATGAGCTAAAGTCCACTGTCTAGAAGGGCGAGACGTTTGTTTTACAGATCAATGCCACCCCCTCTTACCCCAACATGTTCCTGACCTAGAATTAAAAGAGCCAGCTGAAGAAAGGTCGCCGCATCACCCTCAGCAAAACCTAAATTATAAAGAATGAAGACTTTTTCCCCTTTCTGGCTTCTATACCCTCCATTCTAATGAGAGGTACGTTTAGCGGAGTAGCTGGATTGGAGATGAAGAAAATTCTAAAAAAAGACGTTGGGTTTTAGCGCACTCCAGATTTAAAAAAGAGAAGACATAATGATATGATGCTCATAAACCATCCGGTGTTCAAAGAGGTCTTGTGAGAAATCACAAGGCTGTAGTACTCGTATGACACGGTAAAAAAAAAAAAAAAAAAAAAATGCGTGAATTTGACATCTTAAATTGTTTTTTGAAACAGTTGTAACTTACATTTTTTTTTCACGCTATTTTATATAATATTTGTATTATTAATGTTATCCTAAAAGCCTGATGTGAAAATGATGTTGTGATGTGATAATATGATGATGAGCTGTTGTTAAAAGTAGAAATTTAGATTAGATTCTGATTTTATTAGAAATCAAAATCAAAATGCAAGGGAAAAAAAAAAAAAAAAAAAAAAAAAAAAAAAAAAAAACGTGGACAATCTTGGATATGGACAATCTGCTTTGCACATATCTTTACATTTCTAAAATTTAACACATTTGATTATTTAAATTGGTAAAGAAACATTATACTTCATCTTAAAATTTTATACCTGTCATATGAATATCATAATGCCCATAATCCAGATTCTATTATTTAGTAAGTGATATTATATGTAACTGTAAAAATGTAATATAATGTAAAAATTAACAGTTTTAAATTACATTACACAAATAACAGAAAATTTGTGAAAATTTACATACAGATTCTACTACTGTTTTCAAAGTTTATATAATTTTAATATTTGGGGATATATTAGAATATCTAAATGTTCAGTTTAAAAGTTATTCATGCGGATGGAATATACAAATTGTTATAGCCAAATATCATGTATTACAGAGTATTAAGTGACTTGCTTACATAATTTTTTACATGATAATATAAACAAAATTGTTAAAATTGTCTTTATTTTAATATCGCGATAAAATTTAAAATTAATATTGTGGAATACAATTTGTTTCATTGATATTCCTCTTAAGTTTTCACAAAATATGTTGCTCTTTAGTTCGGTAATATTAAAAAGTAAATACAAATCGTCTGTATGAATGTCTCTCTCAGAACACCAGGTTTATTTCTACAAACTTTTAATCTTTCTTATCCTTCCAATGAGAAACATATATTAAATATTATTCAATAAAATATTACAATTCATTGCAAGATGCTTTAAAAGTAAAAAATCCAGTTATTAAAGCAAGTAATTATTTAAGTTAGGACTGAGCAGTTCAGCATGAACAAATATTGACGTTAGCCTTATTGAGCAAACTAAATTAAAGCAAAGTAAAGCTTATTAAACGTAGGAATATGTCAAGTAGACGACTAACAAAATCAAATTACCGAGAAATCGTTTGGCAACGAAATAATTATTATTTGTACTAATCAAATATCCCAATGGACATAGGGTTGGATATGATTAAATTGTACCGAAAGTAAAATAGAATAGTTTAATTAAGATATAAAACTAAGCACGGGCATATTTGATTACCGTATGTTTAGAGTTAGGAAAGAAGATTTTCACTCAAAATTTAAATATTTATTTAGCAATTGCAATCAGTGTGTTAATTTTCAAAATTTGTGTTATGCATTTTAATGAATATATATTTACTTTAATTTTTTATAGCTTATACAGATAATTTATTTAAAGTATAGCTAAAAATGGATTTTCAAGTGAATGTACTTAAAAATATATATTTATTTCTGAAGTGAGGTGCTTATTTTTAATACATTCTGTATTTAAAACTGAATATATGCAAACTACACTCATTATTATGGTTTTGTAAGAAGAACACACGATTTACTTTGTCACTTATTGCTATACAGGTAAAAAGTAATTTATTATATTGTATTAATAGTTATACAAATAATTTATTTAAAACATGACTAAAAACGGATTTTCAAATGAATGAACTTGAAAAAAGTACAGATATATTTCTGCAGTGAGGTTGTCAATGCTTATTTTTAATACATTCTGTATTTAAAACTGAATATATGTAAACTACACTCATTATTATGTTTTTGTAAGAAGAACACATGATTTACTTTGTCACTTATTGCTATATAGGTAAAAAGTAATTTATTATATTGTATTAACGCAAACTGTTCAATAATTATTTATTTTCCATTTTTAAATTTCCTCCATTTAAGACAAAAGATATAAAAAAAGAGATTCTTTTTCATTTTAAATAACAGGACATTTACGGACGTATATCCTCTTATAAAGTTTCGAATGCTTTATATGTATTCAATGATTGTTGAGGTACTTTTTCTTCTTACTCTGCTCAATCATATTGTTAAAAAAACAAAAATGAGTCATTCCATGTCAAATCAACAAAGCTAAAAACCTGTCCCCACCCCCACAGATTTATATGAAATTGGGCTCATTTGTTTGTTCTATAGAGAAATGAAATTATACCAATTAATAAATCCCTACCTCTTTCAGTTTTTGATATAAAGAGTTGCAAAAATGGGTAAAACATGCAAAAATTTCCGAAATTCTTCAACTAAAAATGTATACCCATACTTTCATTCCTAATTAACTTAGAGATAAAAGATTGATATCATTAGAAAGCTTATAATACCAAATTTCAAAAGATATATCACAAGTATATATTTTTAAATTGTTTCACTTTAAGGTCAAACGTTTTGTCCGTAGATCTCCAATATCTCAAAAAGTACATATTTAATTTTCTTTTAAAAAATATATGTTAATTTTACGTTTATTATCTGTAATTACTATAAGTTTCAACATAGTACGGCCATGGGATAGAGTTATAAATTAAAATGCAGCTCTACCAGCATTGCCATATTATCATAACGTACATTTTACAAAACAATGACCGTCCAGTGTTGAAACTTACTATAATTACATATTATAAACGTAATAATAACATACAATTTTTAAATGAAAATTAAATGCATACTTTTTTAGGTATTGAATTTTAAAAGTCAAAATGTTTGACCTTAAAATGAAAATTTTAAAAAAAATATATACACGTGACATATCATTTAAAAGCCTATATTATAAGCTTTCTAATGATATCAATCTTATATCTCTAAGTTAATTAGGGAACAAAATATGGAAAAAACTTACGTTATGTTAGTATAACACTGATTTAGGTTTGCATATTAATTTATAACTCAGCATCCCATGGCCGTCCCATGTTGAAATTTGCAATAGTTCTAGATAATAAATGTAAAATAACACATAATTTTTAAAAGAAAATTAAATGTGTACTTTGTGAGATATTGGAAGTCAAAAGTAAAATTTTTGACCTTAAAGTAAAACAAACATAAAAAATATATACTTGTGACATATCATTTGAAAGCATGTATTCTAAGCTTTCTAAAGATACCAATCTTTTATCTCTAAGTTACTTAGGAATGAAAATATGGGTATACTTCTAGTAGAAGAATTTCAGAAATTTGCATTTTTTACCCATTTTTGCAGCCCAGTATATCAAAAACTAAAAGTGATAGGGACTAATTAATTAGTATACATTCATTTCTCAATAGGACAAGTAAATGAGCCTGATTTCATAAAAATCTAAGGGGTGAAGTTAAAAATACCTTTTTTTATTTTTATTTTTTTGTTAATTTGATATGGAATGACTCAAATATGAAATTGGAAAAATAAAATTAAAATATAATCTTATATACTTTTGCATCTTTATCACTATTATTATTAAAATATAACAAATTATATATATAATGAAAACAATATATATATATATATAATTTTAAAACAACAATAACAGATGTAATTTTTATACAGTTTCATCAATCCATATACATGGTCGTGTGAATTCATGCATTTAAGTCGCATTGTTTCATCCGATCTATTTGTCTGCTTTTTAAATGATTTCATCTAACGATCGTTGCTAACGAGAAATTGCTGCTCAAGATAAAAGCACAGTCAATTTATCATCCATTATGCGAAAGAATGAACTTTATTGTATTCAAATGCTGGAAAGCATCGAATGTATTCTTTGAGCAGTTAATGAAAGATATTTTAACGAGTCTTTCGGAATTTTTCCAATAATTAGCGACTTATATGTTTGTAAAATTTAAATAAAAGTTCTGTTTTTAATAAGTCACGAAATAAAAAATAAGCCAATTTTTGGTTGCTTGTTTATTTATATAATTTTTGTTCGACAGATTTTAATTTAGTTCCACTCTTTTTCTTCTTTCACCCCCTCCCCTCTTTTTCCCTATTTAACTTTATTTTGAGGGGATGGTATACTTCAAAAATGTGTTTTGTAAATAGCTGTTTCCGATCTTTGAAAATCAGCACACACGTTCTATAAAATGTATACATTTTATGTATATTTAACATTCTCAAACACCACATAAATTAAAAAAGAAGATAAAATTCCTAATATTTTCCTTCTTTTTTTTTTTTTAGGACTGAAGACTATTAGTCTCAATCTGGGATTTTTGCGGTGTCATTTTTCGATAGTTGGACATTGATCGAAATCATTTTTCGATAGACAGTATTAGGTGCCCATCTGCCATCTTTTAAGTAGGAATTATTGCTAGTGCTTCAATAATTTTGCTGCCGACTGTAATTCTAAAAAATACGTTTATAATTGTTTATTTATGTAAAGAATTAGCTTTTATCATGAATATATATGTATATATATATATATATATATATATATGAATTAATTTTATCTTGTTTTTTTAATTTATGTAGTGTTTCAGAATTTTAAGTATACATAAAAATTATATATTTTATAGAACGTATATGCAGATTTTCAACAATTTGAGACAGCTGTTTACAAAAAAACATTTTTAAAATGTTCATTCCCCAAAAGAAAGTTAAAAAGGAATAGGAAGAAAAAAAAGTGGCACTAAATTAAAGTCTGTCGAAGAAAAATCATATAAATTGAACAAGCAAATAAAAAATGGCTTTATTTCTTATTTCCTGATTTATTATTAGAAACAGAAATTTCATTTGAATTTTACAAACATACAAGTCACTAATTATTGGAAAAAAACCGAAAGACTCATTAAAATATCTTTCATTAACTACTCAAAGAATACATTCGATACTTTTCCATCATTTGAATAAAATAAATTTCATTCTTTCACATAATCTATATATATATATATATATATATATATATATATATATATATATAATCGTTTGTCCTGAGCGAGTGAGTGAGTGAGTGATTCATCATCACCCAGTTCAAACCCTGCACCTGAAACTTGGTAAAATCATTTCTTCTGTGACGTAGACACCCACTAAGAAGCTATTTTAAAGAATTCGACCCCCAAGAGGAGAGGGGTTGGGCGAAACCTGATTTAACATAAACCTTTATATCCTTAACACATTTCGAACTGTACCTCTTTTCTAATTTATCGCAGAAAGGTGATTTTACAGTGCATTATGTGTGCCTAAAACTATCTATAAATAAGTTTTATAAGATCCCCCCTCCCATTTTTTTTTTTTTTTTTTTTTTTTTTTTATCTGTGTGTGCGTGGATGGTGTCAAAAACAACGTTTTTAAGCGCAATTTCATTTAAAATTATCTCAGAAAAGCAATATCTAGTTTTGTGAGTGTGCTATGTGCATCCAACACGAATTATTAAGTGATTTTGCAAAATACCTCCTCTTCCCGTTTTCGAGGTCGGGAGGGAAGCAGAAACACGTTTCCAGTGGAAATTCTACTCTAAATTATCCCAGGAATGTCATTTTTTGGCGTATGAGTCAGTTATGTGTACCCAACACACACTTTAAAGGAACTTCGTGCATACCCCCAGCCCTTTGGTGAGGGGAGGGGAGCAACAGACTGGGGTTTTTACCGATTTTAATTAATCTTTATTTTATTTTATTTTTTATTTTATGAGATTTTCTATATTAATAAGTTATATATTATTTTAATATTAATTTAAATTTAGTGAAATTTAACCAGCGAAGCGGGCCACCCCTGTAGTTGATGATATATTGACTATGATTTTTTCTTGAGCAGCAATTTCTAGTTGGCAGCAATCGTTAGCTGAAATCATTTAAAAAGCATAGCTCGGATTAAACAAAGTGACTTAAACGTGAAAATTCACATCAGCACGTGTATGAATTTGTGAATCTGTATAAAAACTATATCTATTATTGTTTTTTTTTTTTTTTTTTTTAATTAATTAATTTATTTTTTAGTTATATTTATTTTACTTTTATAATATATATAATCTGTTAATTTTTGTAATAGTAAAATTATAGTGATAAAGATGTAAAATCATGATGGATAAATTTTAAGTTTTCATTTTCCAAATTCATACTTTTGTTTATTAACAATATGATTGATAATAGTAAGAAGAAATGTCACTCAACAATCAAACTGTTGATGACAGATTTAATATAACATATTTTTAATAAATAACTAATACTTTGTGGGAAAAAAATACAATGTTTTATATATAGTATAATTTGTATAAAATGTATTATTTACACAAATTTTATAAAGTTTATTATTTGCATAATTTAAAACTTGCATTAAATCAATTAATATTTTTTTTTATAAATGATACAAATTTATATAATTAACTGCTTTATTTATATTTATATTTTACTTAATTTACATTAAATTAAAAAACAATTTGTATTTTCCAGATAATTGCGTTATTGTGGTAATTAAAAGTAATTTATAACTTTGTATTTTCTTTAAAAAAAAAAAAAATGGTGTGATTAGTGAGAAAGTAAACTAATAATGAGTTCTGTGGAAGTAAATTAAAATTTATTCAAATATTAAGTATAAATATACAAAAACTTTAATATATTTTCTAATTTCTTGAGTTGTTAGTAAAACAGTAAGCATATTGAAGCAATACACATATAGTGCAAATTAGTGTGTATTGAAAAATCTCGAATCGACCCATTGTCAAAATATCTTTCTTTAACTCTATTCAAAAAATTCTTTCGCAGCTTTTCCGATGTTTGAACACAGCAAAATTCTTTCTTTCACACAATGGGTGACATATTGACTATGCTTTTATATCTCAAATTGCAATCTTCCCTTAGCAGCGATCGTTATCTGAAGTCATTTAAAAAGCATGCCAATAACTCGAATGATATAAAATGACTAACATACATAAATTTACATGCATATGTATGAATTAATGTAGCTCTATATAACATATATTTATTATTAACGTTTAAATTGTATTTATTGCATATTTATATTATATAAGATTTGTTAAACTTTCCACTGATGAAGTTTGAATAATAATCATACAAAGTAAATAGTTAAATCAAAAATTTTATTTTTCAAATTCATAGTTTTTTTAATCACGATGAGATTAAGTGTAATTTTTGATACATAATATTTTTAAAATAAATTTAAATTTTTATACACTTAATTATTAATTTATATAGAATTTACCATTTAAAAATATTTTTAAAAAAGTTTAAATAATTATTAGTTTGTATAAAAAATATAAATTAGTATAAATATTTGTTCGACTAATATTTATTTGGTAATTAATTTTACATTACATTACAGTAAAAAAAAAATTGTACTATCATGGTAACTGTGTTGCTGTGATAATTTAAAATAAACTAGGAAATTGTATAATCACAATAGAAATGATGTGATTAATGAGAAAAGAAATAAAAAAAGATATCTGTAGCACTAAGTTAAAATCTGTTGAATATTGATATTAAGTGCGTGCAATTATATACAGACATATATTTTCTTATTTATATAATTGTTAAGAAAAACGCATTTTGAAAATTTGCACTAAATTAGTGCGTACTAGAAAATCTCTAAAAGATTGGTTATCAAATATATTTTATTAATTTATTTTAGATAATTCTTTCAGCTTTTGTAGTATTTGAATACTGTAAAGTTCACACTATGCATAACTTTTTGACTGTTATGAAACACGGTAATTTTTTGAGTGACACAGTTTTAACACAAAACATAGTTCATAAGCCGACTTTCCATATATGCAGCTCACTTAAGATCTAATGAAATGTAAAAATCTGCCATTTAAAATATTAGAAAATGTGTGATATATTGTTCTGATTTTTTCAAAACAGTCATATCTGCTATTTAATCCTATCCTGAAATTCCTACATTTCTACATACCACATACTCTGAGATATTAAATAGCACTTTTAAATGAAATTTTGTAAAATGTCTTTTGTCAAAAATAACTCAGGCGATTCCTTTAAAAATTAATATATGATATTAATAAGTTTTAGCTGAAGTGATTAAGGCCATCCTTTTTTTTTTTTTTTTTTAACACGCTTTTATTAGCTTCACCTGTATGTATGTGTGTTTGTATGTTTGTAACTGCTCTGGGTGCAAACAAAAAATTTATATTGTAAAAAAAAGTATTTTCCTACGTGAACGCTGTAGCCGTGAGGTAAAGCACCGCGCTACGAACCTAATGGTCTAGCGTTCGAGCTCAGTCAGGGGCGATTTTTTAAAAATGGTTTTTGTTTAATTCTAAATTATTTTAATTAAAGATTTAAATGTATGTAAATATTATGGTGTGTCACTCATACGATTTTCTCTTACCCTGCATTTTAATACTAAGATACATATTTTGTGCTTTTTCACATTTCTATAAAAGCGTGTTCTTTAATTTTTTAAAACTATAATATTATTTTTTTTTTTACTCTTGTTATGCTTATTATTAATATTATTATTTATCTATTTATTTATTTATTTTAGTTTAGAAATGAGACTGTATTAGTCTTGAGTGGAATTTGAATTTCAAGGAAATGTACTTTATTTAGCAATTTATATAATTTTAGTACATAATTATATAATTTAGTACATGGAAGACAGACATTAGACTACAAAACTCTACGAAAATTAAATATTGGAAAAGAGATAATGCAAACATTGACATTATTAGAAAGAAAGGATAGTTCGGACATTATAGAGATCTTTAGTACCACCCAGCTGCTCCTATGAATACAGAAATCAAAACAGCAGACGAAAATATCGACAATATTGAAATGGGCGAACTGCAGGAAGTGATGAAGACTGCTAAAATAGAAAAGTCGTGTGCACTGATAATCTAAATTCTGAATTTATTAAATATGGAGGTGCTTTACTATAGGAGAAGTTACTACACTTCTTTAACATCTTCTGAAAAAAAAAAAAAAAAATGTGAAATATCTACAGATTCACAAACAGCGAAAATCATCGTCGAAAAAGGAGAACGAAACTGCTGTGGAAATTACAGAAGAATTAGCTTGCATAATAGCACCTATAAACTATACAGTAAAATTATTAATGATAGAATAATGACTATAATGGATTCACTACTTCCAAAGGAACAATCTGGTTTCAGACGAGGCAGATCATGTATTGATGATGCATTTGTTGTGAAACGCCGAGAATTCACGTTGAAACGCATATCATCTTCACAGATTATAAAAAAAAAAACTTTTTATCGTGTCGAGTGTTGATAGAGAAAGAGTATGAATTACAATGAAAAAAAAAAAAAAGAATCTCAAGACATTTAATCCAAGCATGCCAATCCCTATCCGCGATTGTAATGAAATGCTCTCCCTCTGGTGGGCTACGGTGAAATTACAATAAACATGGTTTAATTCGAATTCCATATAGCCGCCATTGCTAGCCGATGTTTAGTTTCACATATATTTATTGAATAAAAATGAAAAAATACGGTAAAAAAGATAACACATACTTTTGTGTGCCACAGTGTAAATCCAAAGCATCAAGAAATCCAGAATTGAGCTTCCATTTATTTCCAAATGACGAATTTAAAATTTCAGTTGCTTCGGCTAATGGAAGTAAAGAATTAATCAGATGATTTGAAATTAATATTTGTTCAACTTCAGTTAAAAATCTACTTCCGATCGAACTTTGAATAAACTGAAGTATTTTTTCCAAAAGCAATCAATTTTCCATAATGTAATGGCGGAGAAATTATAGTACGAATATTAAGTAGAATAACAAGAACACTATTGGAACACACGTGGCTAATGTTTACTAACAACTGCAGTGTTCACAAAGCGCCGTCTATCGATCATTACAAACGCGGATACCAAAAGACAAAATTACTAATTCATACGCAGGAAGTAGAAACTAACCATAAATTAGACACGACCCCAACCCTCTTCAATATTTATACTGATGGCATTATACGAATGTGAAAATTATCAATAAATCCTGGCATCCATTTGAATATGTCAACTTGTGTAAATACACTACAACTTGCAGATGACCAGATCATAATTCAAAAAAATGAATATGGCATTCAAAGATCTGTCTATATACTTCATAAAATATTCCAAGACTATACAGTGGAATCTCGTACAACGCGCTCCCACAAAACGCGAATTTGTATAACGCGACGAAAAATCTGCGACTATTTACTCATACAACGCGATAAAGAGTCTCGTATAACGCGTAAGATAAAGGAAGCACGTGACGACATCTTTTCTACTTTAAACCTGTTCAAGGTTACTTACTTTTTTACTGCAGATAAGGGTAATTGCTCTGTTAGTATGCCAACGCTTTTGGTGTCATTGCGGAATGAAATCGTCTGCTCATTGTATGTCCCCTATAACGCGATTTTCTATTACCCGGAACATATCCCCCACGTTATACGAGAGTCTACTGCAAAATGAAAATATCCATTTAAAAAACGAAAACAATGGCATTTAACGGCCCTCTTCACTTACCTTCGCCGGAAGCCCCAGCCAAGGTTATTCTATGGGGAAAATTTTCTTTGCGAATAACTTATTAACTAATACATATTTTTAAATTCTGTTTTCACATTCAGAAAGTTCCCAACAGTTAAATTGGCGGACCTTTTTCAAAAATGTATTTTTTTAATTTTTAATATTTTATTTTGAAATTGCAAACTGGAAAAAACTCTCATATTGAAAATTCGTATTTTGCAGCTTCAAAATGAAATATAAAAAATTTAAAAAATAATTTTTAATAAAGGTCCGTCAATTTAACAGCTGGGAATTTTCAGAATAGGAAAACAGAATTAAAAAATATGTATTAGTTAAAAAGTTATTTGTAAAGAAAAAATTCCTATAGAATAACATTAGCTTCGGCTTCCGGCGGCGGAGAGTGAAGAGGGCCATTAAGGGCAAAGGAACAGTAAGAACGAAAATCGTTATTGATAATAAAATTATCGAACAAATACAACACTTGACATATCTGGGATGTGGCATCACCTTTGACTATGATATCGATTCCCAAAAACATTTACAAAAATTCCAACATATTTGTTGCACTCTAATAAGAACACTAAAGAGAAAAATGACAAAAGAAACGCAGCTGAACTTTTATAGGATAATGTCAGTGCCCACGTTGCTGCATGGCTTAGAGAAATGGATCCTGACTGCCCAAAATAGAAACGGAATTCAGGCAGCAGAAATGCGGTACCTACATTTTCTAAAGGGCTGCACAATTATGGACAAAATCACAAATGAAGATATTAGAAGAGAAATAAATGTTTTTAGCGTCTTGGACTAGATCAATGAATACCGCACTAATTGGAAAAATTATTTCCAACGTATGGCATGCGGAAGACTACCGAGAGCTGTTTTCTACAACATTCCAAGTGTCAAGCGACAGCACGGCAGACCCAGAAAAGCAGTTAAACCAAGAAACCGGAACCGGCTCCTAGCCTAGTCCTTGAAGAAGAAGAAGTTGATGATGATATATATATATTTCTTCATTTTTTATATTTCTTCATGCAGGCAATAAAAATCTGATGTCTAAGAATCAGCCAAAATAAAATGCCACACATACTTAAATTTCTCAGAAATCAATCCGTTCTAAAAATTAAATAAATTTTAAAACAAATACTTAATAAAGTAAGAAAAATGCACAGAAGAACTAGTATTGAAAATAATAAGTATAAATACTTAAAAATAAATCCAATAATTAAAGAAAGAAATTCACAACAAATGTTTCGGTTTCAAATAACACAATTGCTCTTTATTAAGTGAACAAAGTGGGAACGAGTACAACAAAGAACTTTTGCTGCACTTTTGCTGCACTTTTGCGTACTTTCTTCGTCTAACGAAGGTTTATTGTAATGCGGACGAATGAATATTTTAATTTATTCTAGAGCACAATTAGTGTCTGCCCATATTACACACTAGTATATTTGTAGTATAATTTTCTCCAACATGTAATTACTATTAAAAGAAAATAACTTTCGCGAAATTAAGTGTTAAAAAAAAAATGTTTTTATCAAAAATGCTCCTAAATACATTATAATGTTGACATGTCTGTCATTATTTAGACTTGAAACAATTGTTGCGAGATTTAAAAAATTTATAATGTTTGCTTACAAAGGTATTTATTTTTCCCGGTTTGTTATTTTATTATTTACTGACAATTACTTTAGTGGTTACATTGATTTTGTTGAAAATCAAATTGCTTTGAACCCTGGTTTAAGTCTCTTTTTAATTAATCTTTATACTACGTATTTGAATAAGAAAATTTTTTGTTTCAATATTTTATCTTATTCGCATGTAAAGTTACATTTACCTATGTAAAATAATTTAACAACATTAAATATGTGCATTCAAATTTTAACTGTTTGAAAGAAAACATACTTTCCTTCATTCAAATAATAATAATAATAATAATAATGATAATAATATAGAGAAATATTCGCATAGAATAAAAATTAAGCTTATCATAGAGTTGATTTTAATGAAACCGGATAGATTAAATATTTCTCATTCTGTACTAGAAATCCTGAACTTACAACCATAGTCCTACAATCAAACACTTTAAAAATAATACTAAAATATTAATAAGTATAAAATCAAATTAAATATTGGATGCATAGAAACTAGCACTAAAAAAAATAAAGTATTACCTATAAAACAAATAAACTAGCCATAATGGTATCACTGCTGGTCCATTAATGTAGATATATAATGTGTAAATGAAAATTAACGATAGTAATATAAAATCTTTATGTTTGCCACAGATGGTCCACTGAAAGCTGTCTGGAAATTTATGAAAACTTTATGTGTTCCACAGCTGGCCCAACACTGGCCCACTTGCCAGCATTGGTACACTAATTATTTTTATCCAACGAGCTGCGAACAATGACCCATCACTGGCCCACCAACTTATTTACATCTTACTGCAGGTTACCAGCAGTGGCCCCATCGAATATGGATGGCTATCTGCCGGCTTATTTAGCAGATTCCCTTCGGCACTGTTAGCATTCTTACTCCAATATTAGAATAAGATGCCATATCGAAAGCATTAAAGTAAACATTTATTTCAAAAATTTTATAACACTTTTAAAAGTTAAATACATTTTTAATATGTACTTAAAAAGAGTATATTTTCACAAGTGATAAATAAATAATAAATATATTAAAAAAAAAAAAAAAAAAACAGAGGATTTCACTGAAATTTTTAACAAAGACTACGGCGTCTTCTAGCAATTTACCCAATATAAAGCAATGTATATTGGAAAATCTTTAAAAGGCTTGTTGTTAAAACATCTTTCATTAACTCTTTTCAAAGAATGCCTTCACTGCATTTCCAGTATTTGAACACAATAATGCCCATTCTTTTACACAATGGATGACATACTGCCTTTTCTTTTATCTTTATTTCTAATCTTTATAAGGAAACAATTATTATCTAAAATCCTTTAAAGAGCATATGAATAGTTTGACTAAAACAAACTGACACATAACCATAAACTTACACAAGTAAATATGCGAGTTTTTTACTTTTGTTTATTAGGATGCGATTAAGATGAGAAAAAAGAAAGACTCCCTTGGTACTGACATCGGTCGAAAGCGTAATAATTTTATTTTATATTTTGTTTATAATATTGTTATATTCATTTACATTTTCATGGTTGCCTATCGCTAAATGATTTAAATGTAATTTGGTAGTTTAAAATAAAAGGCATTAATTTAATCTATTAAGATTTTCGTTCCAATCGTTAATCTTAAGATCTTGCCCTAATTCGCGAAGCTTTCTCTCAACTATTTATTTTTCTCTGTTTAATATCCCACATTGTTTTCATTTAATCCATTTTACACGTGTTTGAATAAATACAGGCTAGGACCTCTTAGAAAGAACCCTACTGAGGGCACTCCTGCTTGAGCTTAGGTTTTCAGCATAGTCAACTGTGACCTTAAAAATAGCTCCAAAACCACTGTAAAGTGACTAAGTAAATGCAATTAACAAACAATTCAGCATTACAAAGCCTTAAACATAATGTGTGTATATATATATAGAGAGAGAGACAGAGAGCGAAGAATTTAAGAACGTTATAATATTTAGCAATTAATAGATACATGGTAATACCAACAACAATCAAATAAAAGCTATCTTAAATCAATTTAAATGTTAGAACTCATTTTTTCTATGATTTTAATTTAAAGTATATCAATTAATAGATAAATTCATTTTAAATTACGCAGATGTTAGCAATTAGGACCATAACAGTAAATCCTACAAGGTGTGATTTTTAACATGGGATATTCAAGAAAGTAAGTATATATATATACATATATAGTTATTGAATTTTATTGCTGAGTTGTTTGTTATTACGCATACTTGTAAATAAATCTTACGAATCAGTTTCAGCCTTGAAGAATCATTTCCTAAAGTTATTGCTCTTTTAACATATTTACATATGATATCTAACAAATAATTATTAATTTATTTCAGTACGAGATCGTTATAATTAACCTTTTCTTAAAACTTATTTCTTTGTCTATTTCGCATTAAAAATAATTTTTTATGCATATAATTTAAATAAAACCAAATCTATCTATCTATCTATCTCTCTACATATATATTTGTTTTTTATTCCAATGTTATTCCTCTTCTTGATAAATATTTGATTTATTTATTTATTTTTTTTTTTTTTTACATACTATTATTATTTATAAATTTTAACTCTGAAGTCATTCAGAAATTTATAATGAAAAATTAAATCTTGAACTATAGCATATAAGAGATTTCTTAGTAAACTTGGGAATCCGTGTTTTTTTTCCTTTCAAACTTAAAGGAATATTCTACAATTCTATCTATAAAATAATGTCTTGAATATTTTGACCGTTTTTAATTTTTAATATAATGAAAGATTTTATTTCTTACCATTCTTATCATTTTCTAAAAAAAGAAAAGTTTCATGTATGTACTCGAAGAACAGAAAAATTTACCAATCAGTACATATTGAAAATTTTATAAAAGACCTTTTGTTAAAACATTTCACTATATTCTTTTCAAAGAATGTTCTTACCGCTGTTCTCATGTTTGAATACAATGAATTTTTCTCCAAGAGAAGGAATGGTATATTACCTATCATTTTATTTTTTAACAATTATGGTTTGAAAAAAAAAAAAAATCTTATATGAGTAAGGCAGTACAAAAGATTTATCATTTAGTCTTTCTTAACGGTCAAAATTGTAAAGATAAAGTTAAGAATATATCAGTTGAATAAGAATTTTTGATAATTAATATGAATAAAGACATAATTGAGGATGAAATGCGACAGTAAACTGGTATTCATGCATTTTGAATAAAAACCTTTCTAAGAAAATACCATGAACTGCAATTATTATGAAACGAAATTGTGCTTTGTAAGGGTCACTATCTATACTTTCGACCCAAAATGCAAACTGTGGATTTAAGTTTTTACCTGTCCAGTCCAGATTAAACAATGTTTTTTTAACTCGTGATAATAATTACTTTTTAATTATAATTCAATTCATCTCACAACAAAATGAAATAAAATGCCTAAAGTAATAAAATAACTAAGCTAAGCACATGCACACTGCATCAGTAATGGCCATATCACACGGGAGCATATATGCTCAACACAACATTATACGCATCATGTTGACTATGCTGAACGAACGAGAAACCGGTTAGCTGTCCGTAGGGTTCCCCCGAGTTGATAGAGTGATGTATTTCCTTCTCTAAGGGCCGTATTCACCAAATTTCATTGATCGAGGATTAAACCATGGATCAGAAAATCCGAGAATCAGAGCTAACACAGGATTAAATTCTTATGGTATTCACCATCAGCCGATTACGTGATCCACGGATTAACTGGAAGAGAAATGAAAGCTTCGTTTTGATTGGCCAAGAACAAAGATAACTTTTATTTACCGTTCGGCTTCAATTAACTAATCAATCGGATTTGAAGATTAGAAAGGGAAAAAAACAAATTGGCAACACTGATACACGGTTCGCTCTTGTTTACAACCTTGTTATTTACCTCGTTTACTTGGCTTTTGATGGATAAAAGAAAAAAAATTCTCGGAACTGGAGGCTGAGGCCTTTTTATGCTGCCTAGAGAAATTTAAATTCATCATCGAGAATAAGAAAACAGATGCTGTCAGTAACAAGGAAAAGGCACAAGCATGGGATAATTTAACAGGCACGTTTAACAGTTTTCCCGGAGTGTGTAGAAGGAATACAAAACAACCCTTAACGTATTATAAAAACCTCAAAAGAAAAGGCAATAAAAGCCAATCGGACAGAAGAATTAAATTATTTAAGACTGGAGGAGGGCCCTCAGAAAATGTAATTGTTAATCCCATAGAAGACAGACTGATGGTAATGGGGGCTATCAAGACTCCCTTGATTAATCCATATGATAGTGATGCAGCCTATCATAAAATGACCAATTCTGGTAAGTTTAAATAATGTTTCTTACCTTCTTTCTTTTTTTTTTAAATCTGATATATCCTTTTACAAATTACTGAATTTGCTATGTATTTTTTTTTTCTTAGATACTGCCACCTGTGAAACAAATTGCGATTAGGAGGTAAGATCCTTTTTAAATTGCTATCATTAATTATATACAAGATATCTGCCAAAATAATATTTTGCAAGTCCTTGACTTTCCATGAATATATATTTAGATTCATTTATTATTCACATAATCAATAACTTTCTCAATACTTAAATATTTTGTTTTCCTTTTCCTTTATCATTAATAAATTTCTTCATCATAATAAATTTCAAGACACAAAAGTGCCTTCTGTTTATCGGTTCTACATCCTTTTTTCAACACTGATTTTTCGAAAGTAATTCTTATTCTGAAATCCAAAATAATCCCTATAAATAAAGAGAAATGTCTGTGTGCGCTCTGGTGCTCACACTGATTGCAGAGCTTCCAGATATGACATATAGGTACCTGGTACCCTGCAGGTGTGCACCTCATCGAGATTTTTTCGAATTTGAATTTTTAAATTGGTTTTTCGATTTTAAACATTTGCTTTTATATTTCATTTTTCATGAATTTATTCTTCGATTGTAATCGTCTGCCTATCTTAGCAATGGCTATATTATGAAATTTCTTTTTTATTTAATACATTCATTTGAAGGCGAATTCTTTTTTCTCTTTTTAATTTATTATATTTATTGCAAAAAAAAAAAATGGTAATTCAGGAGAAACTAGTATGTTGTGGCCACCACAAGACTTTCTTCTATATTTTCCTATTCAAATTCACTCAGTAACAATATTAAAAAAAAAAAAAAAAAAAAAAAAAAAAACGATTTTTTTCTAAATTTTTTTTTTTTTTTTTTTTTTTTTTTGTTAAAAGAAAAAAATTCGATAACTTTGTTTTAAATTATCACATATTTATAGTTCAACCATTCATTTTGAAAGTATTGACGAGACCTTTCAAAAGATACCCATCTTGAAAATTTACCCCCCCCCCTCCCCAGTAGGGCAAGCGATGCCCCCACATGCACAAAATTTTTTTCCTAATTAACTATTACTATTATTAATAATTCATATTAATTTTACAATCACAGGTTAAGAATAACTCTCATGTATATTTATACGAAATTTTGTCCTATACTGCCATGTTAAAAATTTAGGAAAAATACGAACATAGTGCCACCTGTTGAGCGATTGATCCCCAAATCTAATCAGCACCAGTTTACGTCAGGGGCCAACTAAATACCAAGTTTGGTTAAATTTCGTTTAAAAAAAAATTACGATTTTTTTTTTTTTTTTTTTTTTTGTTGTTAGAAGTAAAAAAAAAAATCGATAACTTTGTTTTAAATTATCACAGATTTATAGTTTAACCATTCGTTTTAAAGGTATTGACGAGACCTTTCGAAAGATACCCATCTTGAAAATTTATTTCCCTCGAGGGGGGATTTCCCCCCAGTGGGGGTGGCAAGGCTCCTACACATATAAAAAAAATTTCCCAGTTGACTATCTCTATTATAAATAATTCTTGTAAATTTTATAATGTTTACTAAAAAAAATCTCTTCATGCACATTTATACAAAATTTTGTCCTATATTACCATGTTAAAAATTTGAAAAAAGCGGGATGGCAATGCAACCTGTAAGACAATTTTTACCAAAAGTTGATAGGTACTAATTTCTGTCAAGGTGCAACTACATACAAATTTGTATGAAAATCTGTGCAGTAGTTCCTGAGATACAGTTGCCACAAAATTTTGTCACACACACACACAGACAGACATTTTCTAAAAATGGTCAAATCGTATTCTACAGCTGTCAAAACGTGTAAATCCATCAAAAACCTGAGGTCAAAAATTTTTACGAATCCAATACTTTCTTCTATTGAATATAGAAGAAAGTAAAAATTAGGTATATTAAATTTAAAAACGTATTTATAAAAGTTATGTTTATGTATAATTTTTTTAATATAACAACGTTTATTTTTCATTTGTTAATTTAATTTCTTTATTTTTTTTTTTTTTTTTTTATTTTTTCTAATTTATAGTATTTGTCAGGAAATAATGGTAGTATATAGAAGAAAGAATTGTTATTACTTACAAACTTTGAATAAACACCATAAAATGCAATAAACTCGCAACAATTGTTTCGGGTCGAAAAAACACACGGCCCTTCATCAGGCGAATAAAGTAAGCACGTCGTGCTTACTTTATTCGCCTGATGAAGGGTCGTGTGTTTTTTCGACCTGAAACAATTGTTGCGAGTTTATTGCATTTTATGGTGTTTATTCAAAGTAATAATTTTTACAACGCCAGTTTTGTGGTGCTTTTTTATTTAAGAAAGAATTGTTATTTGTTTACTTTGCTTAATTTTCTTTTTCTCCCCCCCCTTTCCCAGGACTCTCATGATGTGATAGAGGTGGACATATCAGAAAGTTTCCACTCTATTGAAGGACTTTTTGATGATGAGGTCCACACAGCATCGGCATCCCAACAAAGTGCAGTCCAAGCATCGACACCACAACAAAATGCAGTCCAACCGTCAACATCTGAAGAAAACGAGTCTGAAAAAGTTGAACAGTTTGCAAACATGGTAGAAAAGAATTATCCTTCCAATAAAAAGTCTTATAAATTGAGGAAAAGCTGTAAAAATACAACAGCATCATCTAATGTTGCAGATTCCTTAATTAAACATTCTGAACTGAAAAATAAACTTTTCAACGAAACGCATGAATTTGAAAGACAAAAGTTTAATTTGGAGAAAGAAAAATTTGTAATGGCAAAAGAAAGGCATGAAATGGAGATGAAACTATACAATGCCCACTTAAAAATGTATGAAATGATTAATGAAAAACTTGAAAAGGGGGAAGATGTGCATTTGTGTATTAATGTAAAAAAATAAATAAATGTTCTTCAATGAAAATTGTTTAATATAAAATTGTCTAATGAGACACATTAAAATTATATAATTAACATGATTACTGCCAGTTAGCAGACTTTTGCACTTTGCTGGTTGCTACATTCAAATGATTTTTATTTTTTGATGGAATAATTAATATGTTTAATTTCGACTGCCAAGTATAGGAAATAATTTCTATATTGTCTTCCAGAAAAGGTTTGTATCATCAAGGTTTGTCACAGAAAGTATAAAAATACTCCATCACAAGGCATTTGTGAACTGCTATAGTGTAACATTAAATTGGCGAAAATTTAAATTTTACTTTAAAATAGCTTGGCATTTTTTACCAAGGTCTTAGTTTACAGTCATTTTAATTCATCATAAAAATGGCGAAAAATGTTAAGTCGCCAAGTGTATTCTGTACTAAAGCTGTACACACATTATTTTGAGGATGATACATTTTAGCAAGAAAAACACAAAGCACACGCCATATTTTTTTTTCCGTATTTTTATTTATTTTTAGAATAAATATGCCTGATATAATATTTATATGAAGCGTGATTCAAATAAATAAGTAATATGACTGATTTTATAACTTATATTTAAACCAAAAAAAGACAAATCTGAAGCGATTTCATACCCCCCCCCCCCTCCAATCTGATACATACAGGTTAAAATGTCTGAACTTTATTCTTTCAGTTGATAGCGACCGGGGGGGGGATTGCACTTGTCAAAAAAGAGATAGTTATTGACAAGCCTGCAATATGTATCAAAGAAAGAAAAACAGATAAGGATAAGTTAGTTGCAATGCAATAAAGTTTGAAATATGTTCAAAACCTTTGGAATTTTCTTAAAATTGCAATTAGTTCGGAAACATTATTTGCACTTTTGAAAGCACTTTAGGACATTCTTTGAGGATGTCAAAGTAATAAAGTACAACGCCAGGTTTTTCTTATCAATGAAGTAATTCCAGTTGAATTCTTTGTTATAGCTTTTTGGGTTTCACATTAACATTTATTATATATCTATTATATCATTCATATTACTTACTTATTTGAATCACGCTTCATATATATGACATATAAAATATATATATCAGGCATATCGCATTTATTTAAATGATGATGCAAACTTATTCTAAAAATAAATAAAAAGTACGAAAAAAAAGTATTGCGTTGACCTGACCCCACGTCGAACTGACCTGTACCGAGAAAAACATACATTTGATTAACTGAAATTAATCTCTGTATAATAACACTTCTAGATACATGTTTAATATTTCAATTTTTATTTAATTCACCTGTGAAATTTAATCGCAACAGAGAGATATACATTTTTTCCCCTGTTGCTTATAAAAATAAATATATTTATTCAGCCATTTTTTTTTTTTTTTTGGAGGGATGGGTGCATAAACAATACAAATTTATAGCAAGTTAAAGCATATAGCAAAAAACTATTTTCAATTTAGAATTTTAAAACAAAAAAAAAAACAAAAAAAAAAAAAAGAAACTTCAGTATTTGACAAATTAAATTAGGCACTGAGTAGTACCCGATAGGGAGCAAATTGACTACCATTGATACGAATTAGCCTAAAAACAGATTTAAATTTCAAAATATTTTAATTAACTTTTTATTTTATATTAGATTTTAAAACTTCTTTACACACCATAAATTTTAAGCCAGCACAGCCGGTTTCGAAAGGACGTAGCCTTTCTTCATCAGGTGCAAAAAAACACGTGCTACTGCATTGGAGGCAAAGGCAAGACTGAAAGCGACCTGATGAAGAAAGGCTACGTCCTTTCAAAACCGGTTGTGCTGGCCTAAAATTTATTCAGTCATTTTTTTTTTTTTTTTTTTTTTTTTTTTTGGAGGGATGGGTGCATAAACAATACAAATTTATAGCAAGTTAAAGCAAGTTAAAGCATATAGCAAAAAACTATTTTCAATTTAGAACTTAAAAAAAAAAAAAAAAAAGAAAGAAAAAAGATAAATGCTTCAGTATTTGGCAAATTAAATTAGGCACTGAGTAGTACCCGATAGGGAGCAAATTGACTACCATTGATACGAATTAGCCTAAAAACAGATCTAAATTTCAAAATATTTTAATTAACTTTTTATTTTATATTAGATTTTAAAACTTCTTTACACACCATAAATTTTAAGCCTGCACAGCCGGTTTCGAAAGGACGTAGCCTTTCTTCATCAGGTGCAAAAAAACACGTGCTACTGCATTGGAGGCAAAGGCAAGACTGAAAGCGACCTGATGAAGAAAGGCTATGTCTTTTCGAAACCGGTTGTGCTGGCTTAAAATTAATTCAGACTTTTTTTTTTTGGAGGGATGGGTGCATAAACAATACATCATGCATTAATTAAAACTTCTGTAAATCTTAAATTAAAAAATAAACAAAAGAGACACACAAAAAAGAAGTATAAACAAACAAGCTTTTGAGAAATTTATTTAAAAAAAAAAAAAAAAAAAAAAAAAAAAAAAAAGCTTAAACGTAACATAATATTAATTAAAAAAAGTGGATAGTAAGGCATTTCTTTTGGCTATGCCAGCAGAATGATTAGCTTCATTGCTCCCAGTGCTGTTCGTATCAGTGCTGTTATCACAATCCTCTTCTTCAAATGTGTCGTTCATTTTCAAAGTTATATTATGCAGAACTGCAACTGCTACAATAACTGTCATGGAAATTTGCAAGCTGCAACGGAGCTTTTTGCTGAGACAGGCAAAGCGTCTTTTCATGACTCCGTACTGCCTCTCTACAACATTCCGAGCTGCTTTGTGAGCAGCATTGTACCTGCAAAGAAATATATAGTCCAATTTTAGAGTAAATTTTAACATTTTTATTTTCAAGGCTTATATGAGAAGAAGAGTTTTGGTTTAAGAGCATCTGGAAATCATGTACAAATTACAATATAATTAATTCTACCATTATTCAGTTGTTGCGGACGATTCTCTTTACTTTTTAAGTTATTCAATATTTTTAAAAGTATATTTAAAATAAAATTGCATAGGCATTATCCCTCGCTTCTATTTATTATTTTATTCTTTATATTTAATTAAAAAAAAAACTCTCTAAAGATTAATTTTAAACCATTAATTTAAAATTAGTTATTACAAAGTGTCTGTACTTATTCATTTTGTTTTGAGGAATATAAAATACAAAATACAGTAGAACCTCAATCCATCTTTTTACAAGGAGTGCAGGGGGAAAAAATGAAAGCAGGCAAATGGTGAATGCGGGTTAACGGCCCTCTTCACTCACCGTCGCCGGAAGCCCGAGCCAATGTTATTCTATGGGGAAATTATCTTTACAAATAACTTATTAACTAATACATATTTTTTAATTCTGTTTTCACATTCAGAAAATTCCCAACTTTTAAATTGACGGACCTTTTCTAAAAATGTATTTTTTTAATTTTTAATATTTTATTTCGAAATTGCAAAATGAAAAAATTTCACATATTGAAAATTCTTATTTTGCAGCTTCAAAATAAAATATAAAAAAATAAAAATATATTTTTTCAGAAAAGGTGCATCAATGTAACAGCTGGGAACTTTCAGAATGTGAAAACAGAATTTAAAAATATGTATTAGTTAATAAGTTATTTGTAAAGAAAATTTCTCCATAGAAAACCATTGGCTCGGGCTTCCGGCGGCGGTGAGTGAAGAGGGCCCTTAAAGTCAAAACACAAAGTCAAATTACAAAATGAATAGCTGGTCAAGAGACATGGCATCACGATTTTAATCCTCCATGGGAATAGGGTAAAAGAGAGATTTTAGGATGAAAGAAGTAATTCCAGTTTGTTGGTGTTTAGGAATAAGGCCAATTGAGTATTCTATGGTCCTAGGCCTAAGGGGGAGTGCCTTCCATGGAGGTCTTTCTAAGGGGCCCTAGCCCGTATTTACTCAAGTTTCGGTGAAATCCACAGAAAATTCCAAATGGCTAGGCCGACGAGTGCAAAAAGGGATAAAACCCAGCACCTCACGTCTATCAGCTTTGAGTGCAGAACCACTCAGTCGTTGATGGGCTTAATTCCAGTTTGTATGCCATATAGAACCTCTTGAAATCTAGGAGAATTTTTTACAAGGTCAGTAGAAATATTTTACAGCGATGAATGCGGGAAAACTCCTTTTTGTAACACGATACATGTGGGTTTCGTTCACATTATTTAAATGCAATTTGTGCAGAAACTATAAAAATAAAACATCAATGCGGGAATGATAGATCGGGGTTTCGCTGTATTTTGCACACAGAAATATGTAAAGGAAGTTGCAAATAATAATACTAATAATTAAAAACATACCTTATTTGTTGGGGTGTGGATGGATCTAAAAATGGTGTTTGTAGATAGGATCTACATCCATATTCACTATCCCCAACCAAATGGTATTTTGCAGGTACACGTGTTTCCAAGACAGCTCTTAGGTGGGAATTGTCAAAAATCGTACTATCATGGGTACTGCCTGGCCAGCACGCCACTATATCCCTCACAGCCAGTGAAGCATCACTGACTGTTTGTATATTTAGAGAGAAATATCCTTTTCTACAGCGAAATACTTCGGCTAATTCTCCACCAGGGCTTATTATTGGAATGTGCGTGCAGTCGATGGCTCCATAAACTGCAGGAAATCCGCTGTTGTTATAGAAATCCTGGCTCACCTGTAAGAATTTAATGAATATTCATAGAAATAATGAATAAAATCTTATACATACAATAACATGTTTACAAAATAATAATTCAAAGATATATAGACTATTGTACTGCCCCCAGTGGCAGAAAGTTTTGTAGCTGTCTGCGACAGGCTTTCAAAATTTCATAATCTGTCTGCAAAATTTGCATGTAATCAGGGGTGAAAATGACTTACACTCAAAAAACCTTAAATAGCTGATTGGATGGGGGGGGGGGGGGGGGGCTTATCATCAGTGGTGATCTCGTGCAACAATAAACGAATACAATTTGACTGCAGAACAATATAGTATAAACAATTCTGCATATTCATTCAATTCATCTCATTCAATTAAATATTTTATAGCTATGTTTGACACAACACAATATAAATAATTATAAATAATAAAAGTATTAGTTTTGATACAGAAATTTTTTTAAAGTGAATTGTTATTCGAAAGTTGCAGACAAAAACTGTCTGCAAGCCGTTTTTCTGTGTCCGCGACTATGTCGCGGTGTTTCTGCCACTGGGGTACTGCCCATAACTAAAATAATTCAATAGTAAAAAGTATAGGTGTTATAAAAATAAGAACTAGGTTTTCTATCTTTCTTTATTTTTTTAAGCGAAAACTTCTTTAGGCGCATTGAGCACTTTTGGGTGAACAAAAAACATGAAACGCGCGTCATTGTCAGCGAAGGTTTTCCATTTGAAGTGAAAACTTTTTTAGGCGTGTTGAGCACTTTTGGGTGAACAAAAATCATGAAACTCGCGTCATCGTCAGTGAAGGCTTTCCATGAGAAGAAACATATTTTTTACCAATTTATATTATCGAAAGTGGAATTCGAAATTTCACCCGATTTACACGTTTTGAGGTGTCCTGAATTAGTTTTTTTTGCATCTCAGCTACTAATTAAAATAATTTCATAACTAATACATCATTTGAAAGCTTTGTTGAGTTGAAATCGAATAGTAGCTTACAGAAATTTTTACTGCCAGATGGCGCTGTAATATTTTAAAATTTCAATATTTTAAATTCTAATTATGATTAATTTATTTGTAATACATCATTCGAAAGATATTTTAAAGTTCTTTTATATTACCGAAAGTAGAATTCGAGATTTCACCCAATTTACACGTTTTGAGGTGTCTTGAATGGGTTTTATTTTGTATCTCAGCTACTAATTAAAATAATTTCATAAGTAATCAATATTTTAACCTAATGAAGTCTTAGTTCATTTAATTTAGGTAGCTACAAATATTGAGCCGAATCATATAATACAGATCATAAACACTTCTTTACAAACCAAAAATAATTCGAAAATAATAATTTAATAGCTTGACGATACAATTCACAAGTTACTTAGTTTTCACTTCTATCGACAGTCCCCAAAGACTGCTTTTTTTTTTTTTTTTTTTTTTTTTTTTTTTACAAGCAATTATACCAACAACTTCATTGCACAATGCAGGGGTTAATAAGGGAAGCGAAGCACATTTCGGGGTTGGTGAGCAAAGCCAACCAAGTGAAATACGTATAAGTACGTCTAATAACAGAATGCTCTTTTATTGGCGAACTTTGACAAATAATCATTGACATGTAATTAGTACAAAATTACCCGAGACAGTTATTAGTACAGAGCTAAGTGTACAGTGTCAATAGAAATATATGCATATATTATTTGAAAAGTACTTGCAAATTTATTTAATGTTAGCCTTAACTGTTGACAAAGAAAATTTCTACAGGCTTTTTATAAACAATGCTAAAGTATTAGAGCGAAAAATACAAACAATGCTAAAAACATTTGTTTTGAAAAAATATTTTTCTCTTCAACATGTAATTGCCTACTACAATATCAATTTTAGACTAAAAAAAAAAAAAGTTACAGAAAATATTATTGAAATTAAAAGGAGATATGGTGCCTTTCATTTGTCAGATACAATAAAGTGATATCACATGCAAACATGCAATTTTCATTAATAGCTCTATGTAGCTGAATATTTTTGTGTGGCCCTGTAAATCTAATCCTAATCATATTATATAGAAGGCACTCTTTTGTGCATACGAATGATTTATTTCAATTGCATTAAGCTTTGTACATACATAGGTATTAAAATATGGTTTACAGAAATATCTGTCATAGAACGCAATGCTTTGGAATACTTTTGAGTAACCCTGTACATAAACCACTGGTGATATTTACTCTATTTTCTACAGGAAACATCCAATAATGAACTTGAATAACGTATTTCAATTTCATTAAGATATATGTACAGTAAATATATGAAAATATGGTTTATAGAAATACCTCTCATAGAACACAATGCTTTGAAATACTTTCGGGTGTCCCTGTACACAAACCAGTAGAGGTATAAACTCCATTTTCAATAGGAAACATTCGATAGTGAACTTGAATAACATATATCAGTTTCAAGAAATTCCATAAATATTTTAGGGAGTTAGACCGCGGACAGACAGACAAACTGAAGTCAACATTGTTGAACCTTGTTGGAAAGTGTTAAAAAGAATGAATATTTACATTTGGCAGCAATATTATTGAAGCACTAGCAGTATATGTCAAGCATACAAATCTGATGTATATGTTTTCAATAAAACAAACAAAAACAAAACAAACAAGCACTAGCAATAATTTATATTTAAAATATGTACATCTAATGGTTTTTTGTTAAATAATTATTTGTCAGATCATTATAGTCTTATGCTGTTTATAAAAATGTGATAAAAATTCGCGATCAAATTAGGCGAAAAAAAGGGATGTGTGTTTCAATAACTTTGCTGTCAACTGTACATAAATCACGCTTAAATATAAGTAAAATGAATTAAAATTTATAAAATTTCAACATACCTGTCGAAGCTCAATTCCAGTGTCTGGCAAACGTATGAAATCTTGCCGTAACGATGCAAGGGCTTTTGACACATCGTTGATAGCTCTCGAAGCAGAAGACTGGCTCACCTTCGCTAAATCTCCGAGAACTATCTGGAAACTATTAAAATTTTTTCAGCCGAAGTTAATGCACAGTTTTTTTCAGTGGCAGATGATAGCCTGTCATCTAACATTCGTATCAATGATTCCACGGAATCTTTATTCAACCGGTAGCGCCGGCGAAATGCCACATCATCTAAATAATCCAAATCATTCACTCTGATTTTATGTACCGTCCTTTTCCTTCTTTCTAATGTTTCCAATGACTCTAAACTTTCAATGTCATCTAGTGAAAATAGATCTTCAACGTCAGCCATGTTTGATATTGTTTACGAAGATGAGCTGCGAAGTGCGCATGCGTCACGAAAAGATCTGACAAAATCCTCCGATATTCGAGGATCAAAAACGAAGTGTTAAAGTAGCCGGTGAACTGCGGATTTTCGTTGGAGAATACCGATTTTTGTATGATCGAGCGATTACCGCTGATCCGAGGTTTAATCCTAGTGTTAAGAAGTTGGTGAATACGGGCCTAAAGGTATTCCAGGGAAAAATCCTGTTTATTCCTCCTATTGGTCAATTTTGATCAGCACGCTCAACATATTCAGCTTTTTCTAAACGGTTTCGTAAAAGTTGATCATCCGAAAACTTGCTGTCCTTGAACAAAATCAGGCTGAGTATGTTGGGTATAATGCTGTGTTTAGTAAAATGCTGAACGAGAGTCTCTCGTGTGATATGGCCAAAGACTAAATAACAAACAAAATATATAAAGCTGCTGCCAGATGTTGATTATCGAATGAAAACAAATTAACCATGGAGAAAAATCAACCTAAAGAATCTCTAAGAGAGAGGAAATGTGTGTCTAATTTCACGATTGGATTGTTCATAATGCAAAAAGGGTGCCCAGTTTTTCATTGGATCAGCATGATGTTAGTAGACGTGTCTAATTGGATTTCCATAATGAGTCACGGAAACGCGCAAGTACCAGCTTTTTCCAGGGTAGATCCCTGTTTTTCCAGGTTTTGGTGCTTGTTTTGAAAGTTTCCCTGAGGTTTCCCTGAGATTTTATGATCGATTTTTTCCCCTGAGTTTTCTCTGATTTTCAGGTTCTCCCCGAGGCGCATGAACCCTGCTACAGATAATGTAGCATTTTCCTGCATTTACAGTAAGAATACATCTAAGCTTATATAATTGTAGAAAAATTATTAGTCAGAGGGCCATTATGTAAAACTGCGCTGATTCTGTGCACTTCCATATCGGTACCAAGTGGAGCTAGTACGCTGCAATTTTACCCGTTAAAATTAAAGACATATATCAGCTTCTGCATCGTATGAATGAATAAAAATAATTTAATCTGTGCGGTCTTCCTTATACGATAAAATTCTGACCTGATTCGTGCATATATTGGCTAGTACATGGTGTTAAAATTAATCAATTTATGCGAATTTCCATACGCATATATTTCACCATATGTTGGTCAAATTCCCACTAAGCTGAATTTGATTGTGGTAGGATTCATTACATTTCAATTTTTGCAAATCGGTAGGTGTCATTATTATAAGGAATGATAAAAAGGGAAATTATGTAATGGCCACAAATATCTAGCTTATATATACACATATTTATATGTATATGGATTTTTCTTATGTGGGTCTATTAAAGTTAATTTCAAAAAAGTGGACAACGTGCATATAAAAAAAAAAAAAAAAAAAAAACTTGCATTTAAAAAAAAAAAAATTGTTTCCACCAGCAGTGCTTCCCAGTTCCACCAGCCAGGATCAATCTAGGGTTTACCGCATAGTAACTAATGATGTTACCTTTCATCCGCAGAAATACATTTTATACTGTTATTTCGCACTTCCTGTTCGTGATTTCCTATCACGTTCTCCGTGTGAAAAACAGAAATCGAATATGTAACAGGTCAGATAAAATCTTTAATTATGATTACAAATTTTATTTTGTTACAGATTTAAATATATATATATATATATATATATGTTTTTTGACAGATTGAAATGGAATTCTGTAGAAAAATGACTTAAAAAAAATAATAAAAATAAAATTACAGCGTAGTTTTATTCGGTAGTTATATTCTCCTTACCTTAAACCGATCATAGTGCTTCATTTTCACCTAATGTTTTTTTTTTTTTTGGAAATAATATATAGATATATTATATTGACATAAATATTTAATCATAAATTGCCATAAATTTAAATTTACATTAAAAAAGATGAATGATTTCTTAGTTTCTAAAATTTAGCTAGCCATTTTGACTTGAGACAACATAGGGAGGTTTAGCTGACTTTACCATATTTATTTATAAGAATGACATGGGACTACTTTTTCTTCAGCCACAATTTAGATTCTAGATGTCAGTTACAGAAATTTTCTCAGTGTAAAAAGCAAAAACTTGGATGATGAACATTAAAAATTTAAAGTTAAAAATGACTTTTATTTCAAAAAAAAATATTTTCTTTCTTTTTCTAAGATTTAAGGAAAAAAAATTCTAATTAAAGAAAATGAAACTGAAGATTTTAAATTTAAACTATAATCCATTAAGACTATTTTTCAAACTAAATTTTAGGACTGAGGGCCTATTAGTCTCAGACAGCAATTTTTGCGTTGTCGTTTTCGATAGTTGGACATTTATCGAAATCTAAAATTTATCGAAAATATAATTGAATAATTTGAAAGCGATGTTATAATTGGGAAGAAAAAAAAAACTAATAGTTCTCCGCCCTAAACTAAATTCTACTTTTGCCAGAATTTCATCAAAACCTTTTTTTTTTTTTTTTTTTTTTTTTTTTTAAGAAAAAGAAAAGAAAATTAATAATAATCAGTATCGTTACAAGAGACATCGAAAACGTTTTTTTTTTAATAATTTTGAATTAGGAAATAAATAGTGCGCGTGCAATAATATGAAATAAAAATAAATAAAAATATGAATTTAATGATTTGATTTTTATATAAAACACGATCGCGTGCTATCTTAAAAAGTAGATGTAAAATTTAAAGTTTAATTTTCTTGGCAACAATTATAAATTAAAATAGATAATTTAATGAAAGTTTAGAAGTTAGAATTTCTAATTTTTTTTCTTTTCAGATTCTTCAGCAAAACCTCCATTGAGCTTTCACATAATTTTTTTTTTTTTTTTCTTTTTTTGTGTGTGTGTGTGTGTGTGCATCAATTTTTATAATTTGCAGACCATATATAAGAAACTTTTGTGTTTGCTACAACGTACTAGTTCATTGTTTCTGAATACCTTAGCATGCGTATTCAGAATAACGAGAGCCATCTCGACATTAACACTAACAACACAGCAGAGAACAAATTAATTAATATATACATATTTGGGGCTTAGTTATTAGTGGTGTGAGTTATTATTATTATTTTTTTTTTTTTTTTCACGTGCAAGCATATTTTATTTTATGGTTGAAAAAAATTAAATAAATGCAATAATTAAAAATTTAGATGTCTATTTCAAAGGAGGAAATGTGCTGTCTCGATCCACTCCTCTAAGGCACCCGTTGAAAAATAATCGTTTCATTTTATTTATTTCTCATTTTAAATAATTCATTTGCTAGCAAGCCCATGCGAAATTTTCTCACTTTGTTTAGAGCAAATTGTATTATCTCTTCCTTAACTTTAAAATTATTATTTTCTAGACGTCATTTTTTTCATATGCATGAGCAAATTTATTTTTACCATCTTTTTATTAACTTCGATTCTTGTTTGTTTGTTTGTTTGTGCGTGCGTGTGTTTGTTTGTGTGTTTGTCAGGGACAAATCTTGCAATCGATTTTTAACTAACTTCCCGACTAACTAGATATTTGAAATTTTCAGGACAGCTCACAACACGGTGACAATACATTTTTCTGATAATTTTAGTCAACTATTTCAAGTCCCTCTGCCTTCGGCAGCGCTTATATGATTCGAAAAAAAAAATTATTTAACTAACTTCCCGACTAGTTAGACATTTGAAGCTTTCAGAATAGTTCAGAACACGGTGAAAATGCATTTTCTTAATACCTTTAGCCAACTGTTTCGGGTTCCTGCTGCCTTCGGCAGCGTTATCAGTACAAAGCTTGCAGTCGATTTTTCACTAACTTTCCGACTAGCTAGACATTTGAAACTTTCAGGACAGCTCACAACAAGGTGACAATACATTTTTCTAATAATTTTAGTCAACTATTTCAGATCCCGCTGCCTTCGGCAGCGCTTATATAATTCTACAAAACATTTATTTAACTAACTTCCCGACTAGCTAGAAATTTGAGATTTTCAGAATAGTTCAGAAAACGGTGAAAATGCATTTTTTCGATACCTTAAGCCACATGTTTCGGGTTCCTGCTGCCTTCGGCAGCGTTATCAGTACAAAGCTTGCAATCTATTTTTCACTAACTTACCCACTATCTGGACATTTGAAACTTTCAGGAGAGCTCACAACACGGTGACTATACATTTTTCTAATAATTTTAGTCAACTATTTCAAGTCCCTCTGCCTTCGGCAGCACTTATATGATTCGACAGAAAAAATATTTAACTAACTTCCCGAGTAGCTAGACATTTGAAACTTTCAGAATAGTTCAGAACACGGTGAAAATGCATTTTCTTAATACCTTTAGCCAACTGTTTCGGGTTCCTGCTGCCTTCGGCAGCGTTATCAGTACAAAGCTTGCAATCGATTTTTCACTAACTTTCCGACTAGCTAGACGTTTGAAACTTTCAGGACAGCTCACAACACGGTGACAATACATTTTTCTAATAATTTTAGTCAACTATTTCAGGTCCCGATGCCTTCGGCAGCGCTTATATAATTCGACAAAACATTTATTTAACTAACTTCCTGACTAGCTAGATATTTGAGATTTTCAGAATAGTTCAGAAAACGGTGAAAATGCATTTTTTTAATACTTTAGCCAACTGTTTCGGGTTCCTGCTGCCTTCGGCAGCGTTATCAGTACAAAGCTTGCAATCGATTTTTCACTAACTTACCCACTATCTGCACATTTGAAACTTTCAGGACAGCTCATAACGCGGTGACAATAAATTTTTCTAATAATTTTAGTCAACTGTTTCAGGTCCCACTGCCTTCGGCAGCGCTTATATTATTCAACAGAAAATTTATTTAACTAACTTCCCGACTAACTAGACATTTGAAACTTTCAGAATAGTTCAGAACACGGTGAAAATGCATTTTTTTTTAATACCTTTAGCCAACTGTTTCGGGTTCCTGCTGCCTTTGGCAACGTTATCAGTACAGAGCTTGCAATCGATTTTTCACTAACTTCCCGACTAGCTCGATATTTGAAACTCTCAGGCTACCTCAAAACACGGTGACAATACATTTTTTTAATACTTTTAGTCAACTGCTTCAGGTCCCTACTGCCTTCGGCAGCGTTTATATGATTCAACAGAAAAATATTATTTAACTAACTTCCTGACTAGCTAGACATTTGAAACTTTCACAATAGTTCAGAACACGGTGAAAATGCATTTTTTAAATATTTTTAGCCAACTGTTTCGGGTTCCTGGTGCCTTCGGCAGCGTTACCAGTACAAAGCTTTCAATCGATTTTTCACTAACTTTCCGACTAGCTAGACATTTGAAACTTTCAGGACAGCTCACAACACGGTGACAATACATTTTTCTAATAATTTTAGTCAACTATTTCAGGTCCCACTGCCTTCGGCAGCGCTTACATAATTCGACAAAACATTTATTTAACTAACTTCCCGACTAGCTAGACATTTTAA
This sequence comes from Salticus scenicus, assembly GCA_963930645.1. Lineage (NCBI taxonomy): Eukaryota > Metazoa > Arthropoda > Arachnida > Araneae > Salticidae > Salticus > Salticus scenicus. The sequence continues at coordinate 26,072,672 of OZ005653.1, forward strand.
ACTTTCAGAATAGTTCAGAACACGGTGAAAATGCATTTTTTTTAATACCTTTAGCCAACTGTTTCGGGTTCCTGCTGCCTTCGGCAGCGTTATCAGTACAAAGCTTGCAATCGATTTTTCACTAACTTACACACTATCTGGACATTTGAAACTTTCAGGACAGCTCATAACACGGTGACAATAAATTTTTCTTTTAATTTTAGTCAACTGTTTCAGGTCCCACTGCCTTCGGCAGCGCTTATATTATTCGACAGAAAATTTATTTAACTAACTTCCCGACTAACTAGACATTTGAAACTTTCTGAATAGTTCAGAACACGGTGATAATGCATTTTTTTTAAATACCTTTAGCCAACTGTTTCGGGTTCCTGCTGCCTTCGGCAGCGTTATCAGTACAAAGCTTGCAATCGATTTTTCACTAACTTACCCACTATCTGGACATTTGAAACTTTCAGGACAGCTCATAACACGGTGACAATAAATTTTTTTAATACTTTTAGTCAACTGCTTCAGGTCCCTACTGCCTTCGGCAGCGTTTATATGATTCAACAGAAATTTTATTTAACTAACTTCCTGACTAGCTAGACATTTGAAACTGTCACAATAGTTCAGAACACGGTGAAAATGCATTTTTTTAATACTTTTAGTCAACTGTTTCGGGTTCCTGGTGCCTTCGGCAGCGCACAGTGGTCGGAATTTCAAAAAAGTTGGCCAAAAGTCGAAATTAAAGAAAACAAGTGAAATTGTGATGTATATATATGTTTTCGAGGTCGCTGAATCCGAATCTGACATTCGTTTTTTGAAAACTTCAAAGGCAAACTCAAAAACAAGATGGCGGATCCAATATGGCAGACAAAAAATTAAAAAATTAATATAAGATGGATAATTCTTACATTAAGGGGTTTTTGAGGGCACTGAATTCAAATTTGACGTTAGTTTTCATAAAAAAAGTGATATTACACTCAAAAACAAGATGGCGAATCCAATATGGCGGATCAAAAATCAAAAAATTGATAGATGAAGGATAATTTTCACATTTAAGGGTTTTTGAGGGCGCTAAATTCAAATTTGATATCAGTTTTTATAAAAAAAGTGATCTTGCACTCAAAAACAAGATGGCGGATCCAATATGGCAGACCAAAGTCCAAAAAATTAAAAAATTAAATTAAAAAGTAAAAATTAAATTAAAAAGTTAAAACGCTTTTACACATACAGGGGCAGGCGGGGGCACCCAATTCTTTAACGGCTGAATAAAATGGACATCCCTTAACACTCTCCACTTTGAATCAATGCGGGATCTTGCGAGATAAAAAAGTTTCCATACTTTGAAACTTTTGGTTATGTTATAATTGAGGTTAACTTCAAAAAGCCGCTCAGGAGATCACTTGATGAAAAAAAAATAGGAATACAGCATAAATATTATCTACTAACCTCCACAATTGTCGGCCATATTTTGTTGAATGTTGTTGTTGCGAAATTTTCCGAGAAACACTATTTGTTTAACTGTTAAAATGCATTAACAATTAAAAAGAAAAAATTGTCACGTTTTCCGCCAGCCTACACTTAGAAATATGTAGATAGAATAAATTTTCCACCTCACAGTTTCATTCAGTGGCTCCCTCTGAAGGTATTTCCGCGGTACTTACGTCTAAAAACGCGCCTAAATTTTTCGACTTTTGGCCAGCTTTTTTGAAATTCCGACCACTGTGCAGCGTTACCAGTACAAAGCTTGCAATCGATTTTTCACTAACTTCCCGACTAGCTAGATATTTGAAACTTTCAGGATAGCTCAGAACACAGTGGCAATACATTTTTTTAAATACTTTTAGTCAACTGTTTCAGGATCCTACTGTATTCAGCAGCGTTCATATGATTCAACAGAAAATTTATTTAACTAACTTCCCGAGTAGCTAGACAGTTGAAACTTTCGGAATAGTTCAGAATACGGTGAAAATGCTTTTTAAAAATATTTTTATCCAATTGCTTCGGGACCCTGCTGCCTTCGGCAGCGTTTCCAGTACAAATCTTGCAATCAACTTTTAACTAACTTCCCGGCTAGATAGCCATTTGAAACTTTTATAATAAATCAAAAGACGATAGAAAGGAATTTTTTTAATCCTTTTATACAATTGCTGGGGTCCCAGCTGCCTTCAGTAGTGTTTTTATGATTCAGCAGAAAATTTAAAAACATGGTTTATAAAAATTTTTTTATCTTATAATTATTATTATTTTTTTTTTTTTTACGGGAAAGCATATTTCATTTTATGCTGAAAAAAAAATGGCAACAATAAAAATTTTAAAATGTATTTTAAAGCTTTTATTTTCATATTTTAATTAATTTTAAAAAAATGTAATTATATATTGTTGGTGAGAAATAAACTCAAAATGACATTCTTTCAATAATTACAAAAACTTTCATTTTCATATTATTCTAAAAACATTTCATTTGACTCTTTTATTTCTTCATGCATATATACATCTACATTGGAGCGACGCTATGACGCATTTTGTTCTGATTGGCCGTCTGTGTTTCTATGTACATGTAATGATGTATTTTTTCGTTTTTTTTTTCTCCTTCTTCGATGTTCTTTTTTATAATAAAAATGTGATTAAAAAGGAAAACATGTGGGTTCTTTTTTTTTTTCATTCCCACAAATTATATATTTTTCCTATTCATAAACCAAGCTAAAGAAGGCTGGTTTAATTCAATTAAAACCATCGATTAATTAATATCAAATTATATATTTTAAAAAGCATCAGTCAACTGATAGTTCCTGCAACTCCAATGGATTTATTTTCATTTACAAAATACAACATCTAGGAAAGCTGATATAAAAGAGGATACTCACAACCAAGGTGAGTGCATTTTACTTACCTTATAAACCTTGAACTATTTTTATAAAATATATATGAAGTAAATTGAAATATTTATCAATAATACTTTTGTCAATATGCAACAGACTATGTCAACTGATGCGCTAAATTGAATTTTTAAATTTATTCTTGACAAAAGTTCCTTTCTTTGCATATTTGAAGAAACATTTGCTACATTTAAAATAATATTATTTTGCTACATTTAAAATAATAATAATGATAAAAAAATGTAAGCGAAAATAAATAAATATGTTTTCTTTTTGTTTCTTGAAAACGAAAGTATAGAAATCTGTATAAACATTAAAAACGAAAGAAGTGAAAATATATATTTAAGAATGTTTAAAATAAACATATGAATGATTAAATATAGAATCTCATTTATTATAAACTAGAAAGAAAACAAAATTGAAATATTAAAATGAGTATCCTCAAGGACACTATAATTGAAAAACTTAACGCACAAAACTACGATGTTTGGAAATTTAAATTGGAAATGTTTCTCCAAAAGGAAGATTTATATTCCGTGGTTCTTAACGATGCTCCGAATCCCATTACGGACACATGGAATAACAAAAATAGGAAAGCACGCGCCATTATAAACCTCTTAATAGAGGATAATCAAATAATCCATGTCAAAAATCTTGAGACCGCTAAAGAATGCTGGAACGCCTTAAAAGCTGTACATGAGCGTTCAACCCTCAGCAGTAAACTATTTTTGCTTAGAAAGCTTTACTCTACGAAATTAACTGAGGGTGGCGATATGATAGACCACTTAACGAACATTTATCAATTGCGAGATAAGTTAGTATCACTCGGAGAAGAAATAAATGACAGGCACCTTTCAGCCCTAATGCTCTGTTCCTTACCTCCAAGTTATGATGTATTAATCACCGCTTTAGAATCGCGTGATGAAAAGGATCTTGTACCAGAGTTTATACGCTCGAAATTGATTGATGAATTTTCTAAAAGAAAAGAAAACAAATCTGAAAATAATTCAGTGTTAAAGGTTAAATTTAAACCGAAACCAGAAAATTCAAAGTTCTGCCGTTATTGTAAAAAAAAATCGCATACAATTGAAGAATGCTGGCATCTTAAAAATAAAAATAAAGAAAAGACTCTGAAACAAACAAAAGCCAGCAATGCCAGATCAACTTTCAAATCTGGTATGTACTCTCAAGACAGACATAACGCGGATAGGGCTCTTATTACTGAGAGTGAAAATAAAAAACCTAACGATAAAATATTCACTCTATTTATCGGTGAGAAATCTAACAATTGGTATGTAGACTCAGGTTGTTCAACGCATGTATGCAATGATAGGAGTAAATTTCATGAATTTAATCATAATAATTCACGCGTAACAATCGCGAATGGACAGGAGATAGAATCCCTGGGTCATGGGTCTGTGAAATTAAACACCATAAATTCCAATAACACACATAATACTATAATATTGAAAAATATTTTATATGTACCAGAGATAGAGACAAACCTCATATCTGTAAAAGAAGCTACTGAAAATGGTTGTGTAGCAATATTTGAAAACAAATCATGCAAAATAATGCATGAAGGAGAAACATGCATTGAAGGTTACATTAACAACAATTTATACGAATGCAAAGTTAACTATGATACAACACACACTATAAACATGGTAAAAATATGTGAAAATACAAATTGCATTGATAAATGGCACATTAAATTAGGCCATAGAAACATTAGTCATATAAAACAATTGGTAAACAACAACATGGCAGTTGGGATAAAACTAGACAACTGCAAACATGATAATGCATGTGAAACTTGCATATTAACTAAATTAACGGACAATCCTTATCCCAAACAGGCTCAGTTTAGGGCAACTAAAGCACTAGAGTTGGTACACACTGACTTGTGTGGACCAATGACAACCCCCACGGCCGGTGGAAAATACTATTTTTTAACCTTCATTGACGATTTTAGTAGATTTACAGTTATATACCTACTGAGAAAAAAGGATGAAGTTTTCACAAAATTGAGGGAATACATCGCAATGACATCAAACAAGTTCGGACGAACTTTGCATGCAATCCGCTCCGACAACGGAGGGGAGTATACCGGGACAGAATTAAACGATTACTTAACAAAATTAGGTATAGACCACCAATTCACTGTTCCCTATTCAGCTTCTCAAAATGGAACTGCTGAACGTAAAAATCGTACTTTAGTTGAAATGGCACGTTGTTTATTAAAGGATGGCAATTTACCAAATTCTTTCTGAGGGGAGGCAATAAATACCGCAGTTTACTCCCAACATCTTCGTGTGAATTGACACCTTATGAATTATGGACAGGTCGAAAACCTGACCTATCGATGTTAAAACCATTTGGTTGTCGTGCCTATGCATACGTACAAAAGGTACACAGGGGAAAATTAGATAATACGGCACAGGAAGGTATATTCGTAGGGTACGATAACAGAAGTAAAGGATATAGGATCTGCACAAATGGGAAAAACATAATTATTAGTCGAACCGTAAAATTTGTAGAAAATGAAAAACAAGCGATACTTAAATATGAAACATCACAAAACAATGATGAGAAAAGTGATAATAAAAATCCATCACCAAATTTGCAAATAATAGACTCAGAGATAGATGAAACTAATGATAGTGTTGTGTCAGATAATTCACAAAATACTCCACGTAGATCACAAAGATCTAATAAAGGGGTACCACCAGATAGATTCGCATTCACATTACACAATGAAAGAATAAGTGAACCAAAATGCTGGGATGATATAATAAGTATGGAAAACCCTGTAGAAAAGGAAAATTGGATCAATGCTACATTAGATGAAATAAATTCACTCAAGCAGAATGACACCTGGGATTTAGTTGAGGTTTTACCAGGGATAAAAATAGTAGGGTGCAAATGGGCATTCAAGGCAAAATATAACAGTCAGGGCCGTGTTGAAAAATACAAAGCTAGGCTGGTTGCGAAGGGTTTTTCACAGAAATATGGAATAGACTACGATGAGACTTTCGCCCCAGTGGCGTCTCACACAACTTTGAGAAGTTTTTTGGCAATGAGTCTTTATAAGAATTTAAGTCTTAGACATATTGATATCAAGACTGCATTTTTACACGGTAAATTGAGTGAAGATGTTTATATGCATCAGCCAGAAGGATACGTGGTATCCGGGGAAGAACATAAGGTGTGTAAATTAAAAAAGGCAATATACGGGCTAAAACAGGCCGCGAGAGCATGGAATTTAAAATTGAATGAGTCATTACTTAACTTAGGCTTTATTCAAAGTCAATTCGACAAGTGTCTTTATAAACGTAAACAAAACGATGTAACTACTTATGTACTTGTGTATGTCGATGATTTGTTAATAGCGGGGAATGATCAACAAATAAATGAAATTGTAAACAAACTAAAACAAGAATACCCGTTAACAGACTTGGGAGAAGCAAAACAATATCTTGGGATAAATATTAATCGCCCTAATGAAAATACAATGACTCTTGATCAAACACACAAAATACAACAACTTATAGTCAAATACGGTTTAGAAAATTCAAAACCTACAGACACTCCTATGGACACAGGTTACATAAAATTAAATGACGAAGAAAACCTTTTACCAGAAAATACACAATATAGACAGGCTGTAGGCGCATTGTTATATATTTCAACCGTGTCACGTCCGGATATTAGCGCCGCGGTAAATATTTTGAGTAGAAGAAATGAGCGCCCAAGAGCAAAAGATTGGGAGTAAAAAGATTAACGAGATATTTAAAAAGTACAATTAATCTTAAATTGACATATAATAATACTGAAGAGCCTGTCTTGAGGGTATATGCAGATTCCGACTGGGCAAACGATCCCAGTGATCGTAAGTCTACAACAGGAAATTTGTTCTGCATAGGAGCAAATACTGTATACTGGACAAGCAAAAAACAAAAATCTGTATCAATGTCATCAGCGGAAGCGGAATATATTTCTGCAGCAAGTGCCGCGCAAGAAGTAAAATGGCTTACAAACCTTTTTGAAGAAATTGATATGCAACAAAATTGTCCTATTACACTCTATGAAGACAATCTTTCTTGCATCAAATTGGCCGAAAACGATAAGTTTCGACAGAAAACTAAACACATCGAGCTAAGATACCATCTGATTCGAGACCTTGTTGAGCAGGGCACAATAAAGATTGAGTATGTAAGCACGGAAAATATGATCGCCGATGTGCTCACGAAGCCTCTGCCGAGACATTCTTTTCGAAAATTGCGAATTTCCTTGTTGAACTGTGAATAAATGTCATCGAGTTTACGCAGGGGTGTTGGTGAGAAATAAACTCAAAATGACATTCTTTCAATAATTACAAAAACTTTCATTTTCATATTATTCTAAAAACATTTCATTTGACTCTTTTATTTCTTCATGCATATATACATCTACATTGGAGCGACGCTATGACGCATTTTGTTCTGATTGGCCGTCTGTGTTTCTATGTACATGTAATGATGTATTTTTTCGTTTTTTTTTTCTCCTTCTTCGATGTTCTTTTTTATAATAAAAATGTGATTAAAAAGGAAAACATGTGGGTTCTTTTTTTTCATTCCCACAAATTATATATTTTTCCTATTCATAAACCAAGCTAAAAAAGGCTGGTTTAATTCAATTAAAACCATCGATTAATTAATATCAAATTATATATTTTAAACAGCATCAGTCAACTGATAATTCCTGCAACTCCAATGGATTTATTTTCATTTACAAAATACAACATCTAGGAAAGCTGATATAAAAGAGGATACTCACAACCAAGGTGAGTGCATTTTACTTACCTTATAAACCTTGAACTATTTTTATAAAATATATATGAAGTAAATTGAAATATATATAAATAATACTTTTGTCAATATGCAACATCGTTACAAATAAGGTACCAAATGAAAGGCGTAATTTTTCTGAATCCGTTGGTTTAAACAGCTTATCGATCGGACAATTAGATTTTTTAATTTTGTACACAGAAAATCAAAACACATTTTTAATGCACACGTGTATTTCTACGGATACAAAAGAAAAATAAAATACATCAAATATATGAATAAATAAATCATTTTTTTTCTTAGAGAAATATCTTTTTAAAAAACTCGCAGAAATAAAACGAAAATATTTTGAAATTAGACAAAAATATTTCTATATTTAAAACAAAAATTTATAATAAAATTTTATATATTTCAAATTTCAATTATTGTGTGTGTCACGAAAAGCTGTAACCGTGTTATATAAAGACTGTAAACGGATTAAAATAGTAATAGAAAATTTTATGTATGGAAGAAATTTCACCAGGAATTTAATTTAAATCTGCGATGATTGCTTTATAACCTATTTGAATTCTCCAAAGATAAACATAAATTTATTTACGTACTCCTTAAATAAAACGGATACGCTTAATTTGATCTGAATATTGAAAATAATAAAAATATAATTTGAAAATATATTCGTGAAATTTTCAGGCAGTATTAATTAGCATATTCTAAATATGGAATAACACAGCTTTATATTTAATTACATTTCCTTTAGAGGGAAAATCAATGAACTTGTTTAAAAATTTAAATATTTTCAAAACACTATGTATTTTTCATTTTGAAATTAACCATTCTAAATATTTTCGCACTTTATTTTAAAAAGTAAAAAAAAAAAAAAAAAAAAAAAAACTAATAATAATTAAATAAACATAGAATTCATTTTTGTTTTAAAATAACACTTAAACAAACATTTTCCTATAAAATTAAAATTTTGAAAGTATTTTTTTTTTTTTTATAGCCAGGTAAATTTAAAATATTATTTAAAAATTGAATTTAAAACTAAAATAAACTTGAAATATTAAGATTCGCAGAAGATAAGGTTTAAACAAAAAATAAAAATAAAATAATAATAATAAAAATAAAAAATAAATAAAAAAATAAAATAAAATAGATACAAAGCTTATTGATTGCTTTGAAATATTTAAGGAAACGTTTTTTTTTTTTTTTTTTTTTCCATTAACCATATGACTAAGATTTGCTATACACACAATAATAAAAAATAATTAAATGTAATTTTACATCCTATCTTATGCATTATAATTATTTCCAGTAGATTCTGGATTTCATCTTACTGTATGTGTAAGACTATGTGGTACAAAAGCAGCTGTGCCAAACATTATGTCTTTTTTCTTTTTTTTAAGATAAAAAAAAAAAAAAAAAAAAACTACCGCAAAGGCACAAAAGTCTTGTTTATCACTTGCTTTTATTGTATCATCTACGAGAAATTATTTTAGTATTAGCTGGAAAGAGGCCAAAGAATTATCTATATTCGCAGTTGAACTCTATTAATATTATATATTTCCCTATATTTTACGAAATTTTTGCTTAACAAAATAAATTATCATTAAATTAAACTACACTTTTACTAACTACAAACTTTTCTTTTTTTTTTTTAAAGGATATATATATATATATATATATATATTGCTTAAGAAGTTTTTTATGTAACCGGTTTGGAATACTTTTCTGTAACATAAGATTTCTTACTTAATTTTATACAATAATAATACTTTTACAAGTAATATTTTTACAAGTTATATTTTATCAAAATAATTAAAAGGTAAAAGGGGTAAACGTCAACAACAACAACAAATTTTATATGTTTAAGTATTTTAATAATAATAATAATAAAAAAAAAAAAAAAAAAAAAAAAAAAAAAAACAATAATTTAATTTTCAGGTCTTTATGAATGGCATAATCCAGGGCATAAGTAAAAGCATTTACATACTTACGATACCCCTGTTCTGGAAAACCTGAAGTTTATCAAGCGTTCCGCAGAAAACGGACCCTTAAGTCAGTTGGTTTTTTGGTTTGTTGGGTTTCGGGTTAAGTCCAGTTGACTACTCTAGTGTCCTGGGCAAATGGATAAAGTGCCCTCCGTAATGTTCTTTCTAACAAGTCTTAGCCCGTATTTACGCGACTTTTGGAGAAAATCATGGAAAATTCCGAACGACTAGGTCAACGAGTGCAACCTGGGATCGAACGCGGCACTTCCCGTCTACCAGCTTTGAGCGCAATACTACTCGGCCACTGGTGCTCCTCCCCCCTCCCCTCCCTAAGTCAGTATCTGCCATCTCCTGGATTTGTACAATAACATTTTATGTTTATTAGACTATCGCAGAGTCGGCTCATAACTGGAATTTTGAGGGTACTGCAGCCAAACGTCTGGAAAAAGAACCTATAATGAAATCTCTATTCTTCTAATTGTTTGAGTCTCTTCTTCTGAGACAAACCGTAGAGATCATGAAATTTCAGTAGTCAATGAGATAAAAGACTTTTCGGCGCAAACAGACCATTTTCAATTAAACAGTGCCATCATTAACAAAACCTCACTCACGAGTCTCTACTAAACAGCTAGTTGTTACTAGCCAATAAATACCTCAGAGAGAGTGACATAAATACGTTTTTCTTTTATTCAGAGTTTCCAAAATATGCTTGTACTACATTAATTTTGAATCTTTGTGAAGATACAAGGTTTTCCGAATTTAGGTTCTTTATTAAGAAATAAATTATTGTTTTTTTATGTAAAATTTATTAGTGAACAGAACGGCAACACTTTTGGAATTATTCAGCTTAATTTTCCAAATCTTGAGCCAAATGTGTACGTATAAAGATTTAAAAAAAAAAATGTTATTATTGATTTAGCATGTAAAGATACTTAGTAGACATGAATGCTAAAACCAGAACTCTTAAATTGTGTATTTATTTTTTCGCGATTTCTTATTCTGTGACGTGAGAAAACGATAAAAAAAAAAAAAAAAAAAAAAAAAACATCGCAGTATGCATTTATCTTCGATGGTTTATATTTCTATCCGTGAGCTACAATGGACATCTGAACCCATATTTGGACTTTACGTACTTTACTTTAAACTATTACTACATATTTGATTAAAAAAAAAAAAAAAAAAGTGGTATTTGACAAAATAAAAAGCACTATTTTGATTAGCACTATTTATTTAAAGCATAAACTATTAAATCAAAGACAACTATAGTAAACGTTTACTAAATATTTCATCAAAAAGTGTAGTATCCAAAACAGTAAATAACACTATTTTTATAAAGTATATACTATTCAATCAAAGATAGCTGGATAGCTGCTGTAAACGATACTATATATTTTATCAAAAAGAATGGTATTCAAATATGTGACTGCACCGACCTATGGTACTATCAGAGATCGGTGCAGTCGTTTTTTTTTTAATGCCAATTTTTTAAATGAAATATTTAGTCTTTTTAAAATTTATTTACGTGAAAAAATGAAATTTATATGATAATAAACAAAATATAAACAAACAAATAAAACATTAATATTAATTTACAGCACGCAAAAAGGAAGGTCTGATAAAATTTTAAGAAATCGAAAACCATTCATTAATCATGAATATAGTCTTAGAAATGAAAAAATCAGAAAATATGTATAGCGGATGACATTTTTAAAATTAATACATACTGAAATTTACACAACTGATTTATGATTTGAGCTCAATTTGCAATTAATGTAAATTCATATAAACTTAATGTAGAGTTTTAATGCAACAAATATTAATGAATACACAATTTACTAAGTTGGTTGTCGGATTTTTGAAATTTGATTGTTTAACTGAAGCGAGAAAATAACGAAAAGAGGAATGTCTTATGTCTTAGTATTCAATTGTGTAACCAATTTTACGGTACAGAAACTTTATAATCAGTTTAAAACAGCACAGAGAAAATTACATTTACTGTAGCAGTACTAAATAAAATTTTATTTAAGTCTGTTTGCATTACTTAATAACTTATTTCAAGTTTCAGATACGTAATTAAAAATTAATTTACATATTCATCATTTTCTGCATATAAATATCCAATCGACATTCAAATCCAATCGACATCTAAATTAAAAATATATAACTGGAAAATGTGTAGAAATTTTACTTTGGATACTGAATTATAAAATTTAAATTAAAAATTCATAATTAATGTATAAAATTAATATTAAAGCACATATTTTGTATGGAAATAAATTCATTGTTTTTCAATATGTTTATATGCATATATATCTACTAATATATAAAGAGGAAAGACTTGTTTGTATGTAGAGGGTAACCTTTAGAATTACTGAACCGATTTTAAAATATTTTTCGCTAAACAAAAGCTACAAAATTGCTAAATGCTATAGGTTATAATTAATTTTCAGAAAATAAATTTTTTAGTTCGAAATTTTAATTTTTAATTAAAATTCTCATAAAAGCAATGAAATAATGTATTAAATATGTAATAATATATTAAAAATCTAGTCGTTGCCAAATAAAATAAAATAAATAAAATAAATAAATAAATAAAAATACGCGTTCATTTAATTTTTCTTTTTATTAGGACTGAGGGCCTATTAGTCTCATTCTGGGATTTTTGCGTTGTCGATTTCGATAGTTGGACATTTGTCGAAATCTAAAATTTATCGAAAATATAATTGAATAATTTGAAAGCGATGTTATAATTTGAAAAAATTCCAGGGTTAGTAGGCATTTTCGTTGAAAGAAATAGTTTGTTCGTTCGGTGCAACTTGCACATTAGTCCCGTGAGGTACAACTTTCACATTAGTCCCTTGAGTTACAACTTTCACTTTAGTCCCGTCAGGTACAACTTGCACATTAGTCCCCTTTAAATATAGTGACCAGCGAAGCTGGCAAAGCATTTATTGATTCATTACCTCAATTGATTTTTATTAATTTTCTTTTCTTTAAAAAAAAAAAAATAATAAAAAAATAAAAAAATAAAAAAATAAATAAAAAATCTGGCAAAAGCAGAATTTAGTTTAAGACAGGAGGACTATTAGTTTTTTTTTTTTTTTTTTTTTTTTTTTTTTTGTGTGTGTGAAATTGGATTTTGCCATAGTGTTTCCGTGTTACGCTAAAAAACAAGGTAAAAATTAAATGTGAGGTATTCCTTATGTTGGTCAATGGTTCAGTTGGTTAAAGCGTCAAGTTGTTAGTGTTGGTTCGATACTCAGTGGCGGATGTGTTATAGAAAAAAAAAAAGAGAAGAAAAGAAAAGCACGAGAGTCCTAAAAATCATAAAATAAATATTTATTCTTGAAGATATATGGCTATAAAAAAATCAACGTGTCGCCAATAAGTAAATTTTAAAGAAAAATATAGATATTTCACTTTTGCAAGAGATGAAATATGCTAACTAATCAAAATATTTTAAAAAGCATTCGAGAACAACATTCAAGATTTTTTTTTTTTTTTTTTTGACATAAAAAGAAGAATATTTACTTATTTATATTATTTGTTTTATTATTTATTTATTTTATTTCATCGGAAATAGATGTATATTACATGTAAATAAAAAGATTGCTTTAAAATTTTGGGGGATTTAAATTGACGTCATTATGACAATAAAAGAACTTCTTTTTCTAATGATATAATTTATAATAAATAAATATATATATATTTTTTTTAACTACTTCAGTTTTAAATCTTGAAAATTGTGTGTTTTGGCGCAAATAGTATGCTTGTCATGAAAAATAATTAAACACCTTATTCGAAACAGCGGAACCGTTTTAGTATTGGACCCCCTTGGGGAAATTTCATATTTGATAGCTCTCAAAACGTTAAGTCTATTAAAACCCGAGGTCGAAAAGTTTTACGAATCCAATACTTTCTTCTATTGAATAAAGTAAAAATCTGATAACAAAATGGCAACGAAAATTCAAAAATCACCAAAATGGCAAAAAGGAGCTATGATAAAGCCACAGTATGATCAGGTTTACATAGTTATTTATTTTTCTTTATACCAACCAATAAGATTCTTTAATATTCAGAAAAACAATAATCCCATTTTTGTTTATTTAAGTTTTTTTTTAAGTAATAGATATAAAATTCATCACAAAACGGAATTTATTTTTTTAGCACGACAGGACTATTCTATTTCAATCTATTCTTTCACATAAAGGTATGTAGTAACATTACCATATTCATTTCTTAAAATTTATTTGGCATAACTTTAGCATAGGAGTCCTTTGGTGACTTTTAAATTTTTGTTGTCATTTTGGAAATGAATTAGAATGACTATCGGATTTGCGTAAGTAAAGATCTTGGGAAGAAACGACCAAACTACTTCGGTCCCAAATTTCAAATTTCGCAAGGGTGTTCTATACTGAAGCTGTACTATTTCTTTAGCACGTTTTCTCTATATTTTATTTTAATCGTTAAGAAAAAAAAAGTTTGCACGTTCAATTTTTATTTTAATTAATTAATCATTTATTTTTGACATAAAAAGAAATATATACACTTATTTATTTATTTACTTTTGGAACACATAAATTTTCACATCGATTGGCAATCATCATTTTTCTTTTAAATAATTTTAAAGTTAAAATGGAATTTTTATTTCATATCTATTGAACCCATTACCCGATTGAAATATATATATATATATATATATATATATATGGCATCAGCTAGATTTTGTCCTGATTAACAAGTGTACCGATTTTTACTAAAAATCTAATAATCCGGAAAAATACTATGACAGGCTTTTAGCTTTATATATTTAGATAAAACAGAAAAGTGTGCACCTTCATTCAAGGTGACATAAAAAAATTGGTAATGATGCATAAACAGCAGACTTAAAAAATAGTATGATCTGTCGTACTTATAAATGGGCTACTATGTAAAGCATCGATATACTCGTGCACTTGCACACTGTCGGGCACGAATATTTGATTAATTCAAATTAATATCTGAATAGATAAAATAGAATATTTTAAAAAGGAGACATAGATATCTACAAAATGGAAAAAAAAAAAATGCAGTTTCATATGGTTAAAATAGTGCTCATAGCATATAGTAATACTATATTTGACGTAAAATTGCTATTATTTTATAGTCGGACAGGTTAAATCAAATAAAATATAGGAACAGAATCCGTGAGCGAAAATATTATATATAGTATATACAGTAACCGCCGCTTAATAAAATCAGTGGTTAATAAAATCAGCCGCTTAATCTAATCAAATCGCCAGGACCGGAATCAAATCAATACAAACTACTTTTAAAGCTGACGCTTAATAAAATCAGCATCGCCGGTTAATAAACTCAAAAATATCTTCTCAGCAGCCAAAAATATCATTTATCCACACCAAAAATTTTTTTATTTACATTGTGTTTTTTTTTTAATAGAAAAATAAATTAAAGCACAACAAACACTCTGTTAGCGCTCATTGTTCAAGATTTTATACTTGCAGCACAGTTACAAATTAAACACGCCCCGAACTTATCTCCGTAACAATTTCAAGGAACGTGTTTTTCAAAGCGCAGCAATAAAATACAAATTTGATTTGAAATGATTTTTTTTCCTAATTATTAGAAGGCAATTTCTAGTTCTTATTTTGAAAGTACTATAATTCATGAGGTTTAAACGGAAAGATTTTAAATTTATAAGAACAGCGTGAACTTTGGGTAAAGTAATGATGATTTTCCTCCAACAAAAGTGCACGGGAACTTACAATGCATTTAATTTACTTATATCGAAGAAAGAATTAGTTAATTATCTACCAAAAATTAATTAATATTGTTTACTAATTATATTATTCGTTACCTTTTGAAGTTTCTTTCGAAATTCAGGGAAGTAATACATTTTCCTGAAGGGCAGGAACGTTCGCCGGATATAAAAATCAGCCGCTTAAAAAAATCACTTTGGCTCAGAACGAATGTGATTTTAATAAGCGGCGGGAACTGTATAGTGCTGCTTATGTGTAATTACGATTCAAGTATGAAAGTACCACTACAAATTTTTTCGGATATTATCTTTTACGAAACTGTCATCCAATAAACACTCAGATTGGCCCATGGGTAAGACGTTGTTGTCAGCAATAGGGACATGAACCACAGATTTTGCAAGTTATAAAGACGCTGCTGAAGGCAGAGATCTCGATGCAAAGTTTTGTCAACTTCTACAGATTTTCTTTTAAGTTTTTATTTATAAAGCAGTATAAATATAGTGGTTTTTTAAAATGATTTAAATATAGTGACCAGTAAAACGGGCAAAGCCTGCGAGTATATTATATGCATATATAGTATATATTGGGGTTTATGGTTATATACATTCTAACGTTTATTTTCCAAATAGGAACAGTGCACATGTACTAAACATACCTTTTAATCTGACTGTAAAACAATTCTCAGCTATCATTACACTGTAAAAATATTTGCCTATTGGATTATGCGGTCAGTGACTCGCAGAACGTTTTCCAGTCACTGACCATAAAAATAAATTTATGCATGTGTGTAAAATTGTAATTTTTTTTTCTTTTTAGAAAGTAAGAAATATTTTATAAACGGTACATTCATTTGTTACAAATAGGGGAACTGAACCTTTGAAGATCGATTCCTTGGAAGAACGATTCCCCTCGAAGACCGGAATCTGACCGATTAACGGATATCTCTCCGAATTTTACGGGGCCCCACCAACAGCGCTCAAAGCTGGCAGATGAAAAGTGCCATGTTTGATTCCAGATCAAGCTCATCGACCTAATCATTCGGAGTTATGCAATAAACATCGGAGGAGGTTTAACCTTTAGACACGGGCTCTCTTGAATCACCACAGTGCCATCGGAGCCCCTCTCTAAAGGTTAAAATCGCTCAAAACCGCTGCATAGTGGTGAGCGGCCACCTTCCGTCTTAGAATCTTAGAATCATTCGGAGTGTTTCATGATTACCTGCAAAATGTGAGTAGGTACTGCTTAGGACCCCTTACAAAGAACACGACAGTGGTTATTCAACTTAATTGGGCTAGGACCCCAGTTTAGCCAATAGGCCATATGCTATACGACCAACCAGTCATTTTCTGATTTTCCTGGAAATTTCTTAGAGTATGCAGATTAACAGATTGAAAAAAAAAATGGTTAATCTGTTTAGGTAAATATTAGGTGATATCATCATTCTCTGATTTTAATTTATTTCAAAAATAAATAAATAAATAAAATAAAATATTAGTTTGTAAATATGTAAATGTCAAAATCATAAATAAATTATTTATTGCGTAATAAGTATCTGCAATTGCATACCAATAAAACGTATAATTGATTATATGTTTATTATATTTAGTTTTAAAAATGCCATTAAAAAGATATATTACATAAGTACAAATGTACTAGTAGTCTATATTACAAAATCAGCTGTATCAAATATTAAGTCTTCAACATTCTGATAAAAATAAAAAAATAAAAATCCTAAAAGATAAAATTCTTCATGTATATCTTTTGCATTCATTGAATAGTATAAGGTACATTTTTTTTTTTTTCTTTTTTTTTTTTTTTTAGATTAGCTGGCAAAAGGCCAATAAACACTTTATGGTTGAAGAAAAAGTTTATTTATATTATACATCACTACATTACAGAAAAAAAAAATGTTTTATATTAAATACAATTTTTATAAAATTAAATTTGTATATAATATTAAAATATGCATTAATTTTACTTTCTTCTCTCTATTAATATGTAAGGTAATGCTAGGAGAGGTGGCGCGGTCGAGTAGATTGCGCACAAAGGAGATCAGATAGAAGAAGTAGAATGTGCGGTATACCTCGTGTCACAGGGCGCGCACTCTACTCCTTCCATCTGATCTCATTTGTGAGCTACAATAGTGGATTATCTACTTGAATGTGTATGTTCATTATTTCCAGCGTCTAGGATGCAACATGGTTATTTTGTCTTGTTTTCCAAAATAAATGTTTGAATTTTCATAACTCTTTCCAAACATATCTATTGAATAGTCGCAGTAGAAAATATTTTGAAATTAAATGTTTTTCAGTTTATATGCACCGAAGAATTTGGCTTTCTTCCTCACTGGTTTAGGTACATTTATGACACTTTCATTCTTTTTCCCTCTGATTTTCATTTCATCAGTTTACTTTCTTTGGTCATTTCGATTGACCCTTGCATTCAATTCACTTTCGAGATTGAAAAATGATTGATCCTAGTCTTTCCTTGACGTTTTTGTGTTCAGAGACAAGGATCGTTTCTCAGCCATTGTCTTTAGAAAATACTTCTCTGACTTTCTTTCGCCGCATTCCCTCTCTCACCACGCCCCTAAAAAGAAAATGTCTGCTTTCTATACTTATGTGTTTTGTGCCGTATATATATATTTTTTATTTTTCCAGTCATTCGAAAGAAATTAATCATTTAAAATATCTTGCTCTTTCTCTAGCTTTTAATCCCTCTATTATCAATAAAACTCTACATAAGTTCATAAAGCCTTAACGTTCTGTTTTCGAATTAGACGATTACGGTCTCATCACAGCAGTTTTACCTTTTTATTCATTACTTTCTCTTAAAACTTCTAAAATTCTTTCAGAGTTTAGTTTTAAAGTCATTTACAAACCCATCAACAAAATTAAACTATTTTATCTTAAAGATCCATTCCTACTAAAAACCTATCTGCCGTTTATTTATTCCCTTGTGCTTCGTGCAATTTAGATTATATTGGTCAAACTAGGAGACATTTGAAATATAGAAAAATGAGCACCGTCGGAATTTTCGTAATGAGGAGATTTCAAAATCTTCTATTGCTTCCCACTGCTATGTTCAGGGTAATTCTATAGATTTTTTTTTTTTTTTTTTTTTTTTTTTTTTAAATTAACATAATTTCTTCTTCTATCTCCTCTTCCCGTTTGGTTATCCATGAAGTTTTTATCTACTTAAAAATTCGAAAAATCTTGTTAAAGATATTTCTTCCATTTCGTTCTTGTCTCATGCTTTGAAATTACTTTCATAACTACATCATTTTCGTTCAGTTTCGAAATTCCTTTAAATAAATAAAATAAAATAAAAAAATAAAATAAAAATAAAAAAAAAAGATTTTCTTTTTTTAATTTTATATATTTATTTATTTCCTTCTTTAAATTTATAATTTTTTTTCACATTAATATTAACATTTACATTTGGTTTTATTATTTTTGCAATTTACTAAAATCAGTTTTGGACATTTCTTCTTTGTTTGCAGAACTCGTGCCTATTTTGTTCTCCTGGCGAAGGGTCATATTTTCTTTCGACGAGAAACAATTGTAGCAAGTTTTGAATGTATGATGTTTATTCAAAATTGTATACTCATTACTTTTAAATGTCAGTTTTGCTTTTTTTTTTTTTTTTTTTTTTTTAATTGACAAATGTAACGCAAAAGACGCACTCACAAAACCTATACAAGTGACAAAAAAGTTTTGATAATTTTTCACCTGAAATAATGAATTCTTTCTTTATATTAAAGTATATCCTAAAAATTAATTTCTGTTTAAATAGAATCCTAATCAGTGTTTTCTTATTAGATTAATGGTGAGCTAAATATAGTTTCTTAATGTGAAAGTATCGTGAGAGAAAGAAAATAAAAATCAAATATTTTATCTCTATATAATATTCAAAATTCAAAGCACACATTAAAAACTTGTACATTATGATGATCATAAATCTTTCTTCTATATTTTCTTATATGAATTCACTCAAAAAAAATTATTTTTTGAAATTCTTTTTTTTTTTTTTTCCCTCATAGAAATATAACGCTTATTTACCAAAGAAAATCGACTTTTTGTTGTAGCTAACGAATCTGAAAAAGTGCTCTTTTTCTTTTAAGGTTTTTTTTTTTTTTTTTTTTTTTTTTTTTTTTTATGAAAAACAAAATCAGTAACTTTGTTTTAAATTATCGCAGATAAATGGTTCAACCGTTCATTTTAAATGTATTGACGATTTTTTTTTTTTTCCTTTAAAAGATACACATGTTGAAAATCGTCTGTGGAGAAGCTGTGCTCCTATGTGTCCAAAAATGTTTTCTTACTTCATTATTACTACTAATAATAACTCTTTTTTTATTTCATAATTATTCATTAAAAATAATACGCATTGCGTACATTTATATGAAAATTTGTCCAATACCACCATGTTAAAAATTTAGAAAAAGAAGGATAGTAAAGTAATGCTACCTTTTGGACAAATTTCCCCTAACGGTTATAAGCACTCATTTATGTGAAGTTGCAACTATATATTAATTAGTATTAAATTCACTTCAGCAGTTCCTGAGATACAGTTGGAACAAAATTTTGACACGGGCAGACATTTTCTGAAAATGTTCAAATATTGTTCTGAAGCTCTCAAAACGTGTAAATCCATCAAAAACCGTAAATTGCAATTTTTTACAAATCCAATACTTTCTTTTATGGAATGTAGATGAAAGTTAATATAGAATAATTTGAATCATACATTTTCATATTTATTTGGTTGAACAATTACAGAACAATTTTGCAACTAGTGTTTCAAAATATTTTGAAAGAAGTCTATACTGTCTTAACTGTGTATCATTTCTTATATTCTACTTATCATACATTTTAAAAAATTGCATGTTGCCAACACAAAGCAATATAAAAATGTATCTTGTATGCACGAAGAATTTTCTTTTTTCGTTTTCTCTTGCGTTTCTTATCTCATTTATAATGAATGCTTTTAAGATTAGCTGGAAAAATGCCAAGAAGCAATCTATGTCAAAGCCAGATCTCTATTAACATTATATGTTGCTACATGTTTAAGATAAAATTTCTCTAACATAATACTAATATTGAAATTAACATTTACTTTATCATTCTAATTTCCATGCAGTATAACGTTTTTACTGAAAAATACAGGAAAGATACCTTTTATATCTGCAGCATTGAAGAAACTCAAATGCATACGTTTCAAGGAATATTTTCAAATGTTTTTTTCATTCCAGATAAAAGTTAAGGGCCCTCTTCACTCACCGCCGCCGGAAACCGAAGCTAATGTTATTCTATGGGAAATTTTTCTTTACAAATAACATATTAACTAATACATACTTTTTAATTTTGCTTTCACATTCTGAAAATTCCCAGCTGTTAAATTGATGGACCTTTTTTTAAAAAAATAATTTTTTAATTTTTTATATTTTATTTTGAAGCTGCAAAATACGAATTTTCAATATTTGAATTTTTTTCATTTTGCTATTTCAAAATAAAATATTAAAAATTAAAAAAATACATTTTTTAAAAAGGTCCGTCAATTTAATGGTTGGGAATTTTCGGAATGTGAAAACAGAATTTAAAAATATATATTAGTTAATAAATTATTTGTAAAGAAACTTTTCCAGTAGAATAATATTGGCTCGGGCTTCCGGCGACGGTAAGTGAAGAGGGCCGTCAATAACCATTATTTCCTATATTTTTTCTCCTATAATAATAATTATTGGAGGCGTATACGTATAAATTTTGTCTGTAACGCATACTTGCCAACATACTAATTAATATTCCGTCGTATTGTTAGCCCCGCCTTCTATTTCACACCAGTATCTTTTTAGAGTATTTTTCTTTTTATTTAATCGCAATTACATTTGGAGAATATTATTCTAAAAATTTACTGACGTGAGAAAAAGGGCGGAACTAAAAACACTACGGAATATTAATTAGGATGTTGGCAAGTATGGTAACTAGTTATACATTGTTTAACTAATATCGTGAGAATGTAAACAAAAAATTTTAGTTAATATCTATTAGTAATATAGTCATATTCTTATCGCGATGTGTTTTACACATAATGTTGTTCAAAATTAACTTAAGGGTTAGAAAAAAAAAAGCATATAAAAACAGCTCATTTCTTTGAACGCTACAAACTAAAGACTGAATCAACAAGATTTAATATAATTGTATCTGGATTATCCAGTGAACTCGATGTCATCATAAAACACATTCGCACTGTAAATATTAGGTTTTGGAATAATTTATTTTCAGGAATATATTTCGTATTTGTTTGCGAAGTGTAGCATATTGAATTTTGGAGAAAGCTAGTTTTTCTATTCCCTTTTTTTTTTTTCTTGTTGTTGGAGATAAGGAAAATTAGTATTATTAAATAAAAAACAAAAAATAGTATGATTATCACACGCCCTTAACTATACATTTTTATCAAAATCGT